>CAJGYM010000019.1:600000-1151291 GCA_904845305.1 Caenorhabditis auriculariae | reverse complement strand
GAGTTACTTCCTATCAATTTATTTTTTTCGTGTACTTTTTTTGCCAGCCCGAAGGCTGGCTTCACCAAAAATGGATCGCTCTTAGCTGAGACCAGGTCTCACCCAGAAGGCGCCACGCGGAGGCGGCAATCCGAGCCCTCCTGCTATGATCTTGGTAAGGGTGGTGATAGCGACGTTGCATTGTCGGCGTCCCGATATCAGGAATCCGCTGTCCCGACTTGCACCGGCTTACGCCTAATCACGTCTTTTATCATGCAGAGGTCTTTTTCGACAGCCACCTGATCAGTGAACGGGCTTTCGAGATCATTTTCATGAGTAAGCCTATTGATAAACAGTTGGTGCGCTCGAAAACCGTATTTATAACTTATTATGAAGCACTGCAGTGGGGGTTTATCAACAAAACCAGATTGAAAAGAATGACAAAAACACCTTTTTTTGCCAATTCTTTGCATTCAACAACCTTTCAATGAATGAACTACTTCTGAGTTACTTCCTATCAATTTATTTTTTCGTGTACATTTTTGCCAGCCCAAAGGCTGGCTTCACCAAAAATGGATCGCTCTTAGCTGAGACCAGGTCTCACCCAGAAGGCGCCACGCGGAGGCGGCAATCCGAGCCCTCCTGCTATGATCTTGGTAAGGGTGGTGATAGCGACGTTGCAATGTCGGCGTCCCGATATCAGGAATCCGCTGTCCCGACTTGCACCGGCTTACGCCTAATCACGTCTTTTTATCATGCAGAGGTCTTTTTCGACAGCCACCTGATCAGTGAACGGGCTTTTCGAGATCATTTTCATGAGTAAGCCTATTGATAAACAGTTGGTGCGCTCGAAAACCGTATTTATAACTTATTATGAAGCACTGCAGTGGGAATTTATCAACAAAACCAGATTGAAAAGAATGACAAAAACACCTTTTTTTGCCAATTCTTTGCATTCAACAACCTTTCAATGAATGAACTACTTCTGAGTTACTTCCTATCAATTTATTTTTTCGTGTACATTTTTTTGCCAGCCCGAAAGGCTGGCTTCACCAAAAATGGATCGCTCTTAGCTGAGACCAGGTCTCACCCAGAAGGCGCCACGCGGAGGCGGCAATCCGAGCCCTCCTGCTATGATCTTGGTAAGGGTGGTGATAGCGACGTTGCAATGTCGGCGTCCCGATATCAGGAATCCGCTGTCCCGACTTGCACCGGCTTACGCCTATTCACGTCTTTTATCATGCAGAGGTCTTTTTCGACAGCCACCTGATCAGTGAACGGGCTTTCGAGATCATTTTCATGAGTAAGCCTATTGATAAACAGTTGAAATGCTCGGAAACCGTATTTATAACTTATTATGAAGCACTGCAGTGGGAATTTATCAAATAAACCAGATTGAAAAGAATGACAAAAACACCTCTTTTTTGTCAATTCTTTGCATTCGACAACCTTCCAGTGAATGTACTAAGTCTGAGATACTTTCTATCAGTTAATCTTTTCGAATACTTTTTTGCCAGCCCGAAGGCTGGCTTCACCAAAAATGGATCGCTCTTAGCTGAGACCAGGTCTCACCCAGAAGGCGCCACGCGGAGGCGGCGATCCGAGCCCTCCTGCTATGATCTTGGTAAGTATGGTGATAGCGACGTTGCAATGTCGGCGTCCCGATATCAGGAATCCGCTGTCCCGACTTGCACCGGCTTACGCCTAATCACGTCTTTTATCATGCAGAGGTCTTTTTCGACAGCCACCTGATCAGTGAACGGGCTTTCGAGATCATTTTCATGAGTAAGCCTATTGATAAACAGTTGGTGCGCTCGAAAACCGTATTTATAACTTATTATGAAGCACTGCAGTGGGAATTTATCAAAAAAACCAGATTGAAAAGAATGACAAAAACACACCTCTTTTTTTGCCAATTCTTTGCATTCAACAACCTTTCAATGAATGAACTACTTCTGAGTTACTTCCTATCAACTTTATTTTTTTCGTGTACTTTTTTGCCAGCCCGAAGGCTGGCTTCACCAAAAATGGATCGCTCTTAGCTGAGACCAGGTCTCACCCAGAAGGCGCCACGCGGAGGCGGCGATCCGAGCCCTCCTGCTATGATCTTGGTAAGTATGGTGATAGCGACGTTGCAATGTCGGCGTCCCGATATCAGGAATCCGCTGTCCCGACTTGCACCGGCTTACGCCTAATCACGTCTTTTATCATGCAGAGGTCTTTTTCGACAGCCACCTGATCAGTGAACGGGCTTTCGAGATCATTTTCATGAGTAAGCCTATTGATAAACAGTTGAAATGCTCGGAAACCGTATTTATAACTTATTATGAAGCACTGCAGTGGGGAATTTATCAACAAAAACCAGATTGAAAAAGAATGACAAAAAAACACCTCTTTTTTTGCCAATTCTTTGCATTCAACAACCTTTCAATGAATGAACTACTTCTGAGTTACTTCCTATCAATTTATTTTTTTCGTGTACTTTTTTTGCCAGCCCGAAAGGCTGGCTTCACCAAAAATGGATCGCTCTTAGCTGAGACCAGGTCTCACCCAGAAGGCGCCACGCGGAGGCGGCGATCCGAGCCCTCCTGCTATGATCTTGGTAAGTATGGTGATAGCGACGTTGCAATGTCGGCGTCCCGATATCAGGAATCCGCTGTCCCGACTTGCACCGGCTTACGCCTAATCACGTCTTTTATCATGCAGAGGTCTTTTTCGACAGCCACCTGATCAGTGAACGGGCTTTTCGAGATCATTTTTCATGAGTAAGCCTATTGATAAACAGTTGAAAATGCTCGAAAACCGTATTTATAACTTATTATGAAGCACTGCAGTGGGGAATTTATCAACAAAACCAGATTGAAAAGAATGACAAAAACACCTTTTTTTGCCAATTCTTTGCATTCAACAACCTTTCAATGAATGAACTACTTCTGAGTTACTTCCTATCAATTTATTTTTTCGTGTACTTTTTTGCCAGCCCGAAGGCTGGCTTCACCAAAAATGGATCGCTCTTAGCTGAGACCAGGTCTCACCCAGAAGGCGCCACGCGGAGGCGGCAATCCGAGCCCTCCTGCTATGATCTTGGTAAGGGTGGTGATAGCGACGTTGCATTGTCGGCGTCCCGATATCAGGAATCCGCTGTCCCGACTTGCACCGGCTTACGCCTAATCACGTCTTTTATCATGCAGAGGTCTTTTTCGACAGCCACCTGATCAGTGAACGGGCTTTCGAGATCATTTTCATGAGTAAGCCTATTGATAAACAGTTGAAATGCTCGAAAACCGTATTTATAACTTATTATGAAGCACTGCAGTGGGAATTTATCAAAAAAACCAGATTGAAAAAGAATGACAGAAAACACCTCTTTTTTTGTCAATTCTTTGCATTCAACAACCTTTCAATGAATGAACTACTTCTGAGTTACTTCCTATCAATTTATTTTTTCGTGTACTTTTTTGCCAGCCCGAAGGCTGGCTTCACCAAAAATGGATCGCTCTTAGCTGAGACCAGGTCTCACCCAGAAGGCGCCACGCGGAGGCGGCGATCCGAGCCCTCCTGCTATGATCTTGGTAAGTATGGTGATAGCGACGTTGCAATGTCGGCGTCCCGATATCAGGAATCCGCTGTCCCGACTTGCACCGGCTTACGCCTAATCACGTCTTTTTATCATGCAGAGGTCTTTTTTTCGACAGCCACCTGATCAGTGAACGGGCTTTTCGAGATCGTTTTCATGAGTAAGCCTATTGATAAACAGTTGAAAATGCTCGAAAAACCGTATTTATAACTTATTATGAAGCACTGCAGTGGGAATTTATCAAAAAAACCAGATTGAAAAGAATGACAGAAACACCTCTTTTTTGTCAATTCTTTGCATTCGACAACCTTTCAATGAATGAACTACTTCTGAGTTACTTCCTATCAATTTATTTTTTCGTTTACTTTTTGCCAGCCCGAAGGCTGGCTCCACCAAAAATGGATCGCTCTTAGCTGAGACCAGGTCTCACCCAGAAGGCGCCACGCGGAGGCGGCAATCCGAGCCCTCCTGCTATGATCTTGGTAAGGGGTGGTGATAGCGACGTTGCATTGTCGGCGTCCCGATATCAGGAATCCGCTGTCCCGACTTGCACCGGCTTACGCCTAATCACGTCTTTTTATCATGCAGAGGTCTTTTTCGACAGCCACCTGATCAGTGAACGGGCTTTCGAGATCATTTTTCATGAGTAAGCCTATTGATAAACAGTTGAAATGCTCGGAAAACCGTATTTATAACTTATTATGAAGCACTGCAGTGGGAATTTATCAAAAAAACCAGATTGAAAAAGAATGACAGAAAACACCTCTTTTTTTGTCAATTCTTTGCATTCGACAACCTTTCAATGAATGAACTACTTCTGAGTTACTTTCTATCAACTTATTTTTTTCGTGTACTTTTTTTGCCAGCCCGAAGGCTGGCTTCACCAAAAAAATGGATCGCTCTTAGCTGAGACCAGGTCTCACCCAGAAGGCGCCACGCGGAGGCGGCGATCCGAGCCCTCCTGCTATGATCTTGGTAAGTATGGTGATAGCGACGTTGCAATGTCGGCGTCCCGATATCAGGAATCCGCTGTCCCGACTTGCACCGGCTTACGCCTAATCACGTCTTTTATCATGCAGAGGTCTTTTTCGACAGCCACCTGATCAGTGAACGGGCTTTCGAGATCATTTTCATGAGTAAGCCTATTGATAAACAGTTGAAATGCTCGAAAACCGTATTTATAACTTATTATGAAGCACTGCAGTGGGAATTTATCAAAAAAACCAGATTGAAAAGAATGACAGAAACACCTCTTTTTTGTCAATTCTTTGCATTCAACAACCTTTCAATGAATGAACTACTTCTGAGTTACTTCCTATCAATTTATTTTTTCGTGTACTTTTTTGCCAGCCCGAAGGCTGGCTTCACCAAAAATGGATCGCTCTTAGCTGAGACCAGGTCTCACCCAGAAGGCGCCACGCGGAGGCGGCGATCCGAGCCCTCCTGCTATGATCTTGGTAAGTATGGTGATAGCGACGTTGCAATGTCGGCGTCCCGATATCAGGAATCCGCTGTCCCGACTTGCACCGGCTTACGCCTAATCACGTCTTTTATCATGCAGAGGTCTTTTTCGACAGCCACCTGATCATTCGCGCCCTCTTTTCTCATTCGCGCCCTCTTTTCTCATTCGCGCCCTCTTTTCTCATTCGCGCCCTCTTTTCTCATTCGCGCCCTCTTTTCTCGTGGCGTGCGGTCGTGTCTCTATTTGCTCTAGTCGCCTTTTCCATGTCGCCAGCGCCTCAGCCTCCTCCTCGTAAACGAGCTGCTCATGATGGTTCTACACCTAGGAGTTCCATACCTCCTAATTCTCTTGTTCTTCGAGAAGTGGCTGCTCTCAAATCTCAAGTCCAGTTGATCATGATACAATTGAATGATCTGGCTTCAAAACTCGACGGCCCTCAAACTGATTCAACTCGTCATGCTCCTGTGGCTCAGCTTCCTTTGGCTCATGTTCCTGCCGCCCAAGCCTCTGCTACTCCTCATCCTCCTGTCGTGAACTCTGCCTCTGGTGATCAACGTGGTCTCGATGCTCTCTCTGACCGTGAACTGTGGGCTGCTGTCGCTCGTGCTTCATCTTCCACCACCTTTTTGGAGAAGTCGTTTCGTGCAGTTCTTGAGAAACTTGCTGATTCCAAAACGCCCCAACAAGAAATTGATGATTCTATCCTAGTTAATAAGGTTTGTTCTCATCTGAACATTCCTGCCCCGCTTAGTATCCATCGACATCCATGTAATTCTCGTTTTAGACCGGTTAAAATCCAATTTTCCTCTGTTCATTCTCGCAATATGTTTATTTTTTTGGTTTCAAAAGAGCCGTTTCTGCGCTTTTTTTCAAAAACACCATTGTACCATATTGTCGCGTTCGTCGTGATATGATTCCTCATGAACTTGTCCTCCTTCGCCGCCTTCGTCATCGTGTCTTTGTTCTCAATCAAGACGAAGGCAAATTGCGGTTTTATCTCAGAGACCTCACCATTGTTGAAAGGTCCAAATGTATCCCTTTGCCTGTACCTCGCAACACGAACATTTCTGTTAATACTAATTTTACTCCTGTGAACAATATTTCTTTTATTTCTAACCCTGTTAATGTCAACTTATCGGCTAATGTGAATGATATATCTGATCCTAATTCTATTTAACACTTGTGAATTATCATCATCTGGTGGGTCAAACCTTGTACATAATTTGAATTCTAACTCTTTTCGCGGTCTTTCGCGCCCTCTCCCCGCGCTAACTCGATCTGGTCAAAAGTTGTCTTGCCTTTTACGCAAATATTCGCTCTATTAGATCTCCCTCCAAAAATTAACTTGCTTTTTTTGACCATTTAATTACTAACAATATTGATTTATGTTTTTTTTATCTGAAACATTTCTTGATTCAACATGTCATGATTCTCTTTTTTTAACAATTTTTTTTTACAGTTTCGTACGGGTAGATCGGCCTACAAGCTCCTCTCGTTGTGGAGGTGGTGGAATCATCATTTTCTTCAAAAAACACCTGGGAATCGCAGAAGTGGATTTAGCCTTGGATCGTCACTATCCCGAACATTTCTGTGAGGTACTTGCCTTTGATTTTTATTCACCGTCCAAATCTAGGTTTTTCTTAGCTTACCGTCCTCCTTCCACTTCAAAAAATTATACTATTAGCTTGTTGAAACATTTATCCAAATTTTTACTTCCTTTCAATAACCATTTGATTGGCGATTTCAACCTTCCAAAAATTGATTGGTCTTCTCTGACTTCGACTTGCCCTCTTTCTTCAGTCTTTCTCGATTTTACTATCACTTCTAACCTTACTCAATTAGTTCACTCTCCTACTCGTTGCACTTCAAGCACTGCTAACATTTTGGACTTACTTCTAACAACCAACCCTTCTCTTTTTTCGGATTTGTCAGTTTCTGAACCACTCTTAGGGTCCGATCACTTTTCCATTCTATTTTCCATTTCTGTCTGTTCTCCGATTAACCACACATCATCCGTTCGAAAGCTCAATTTAAAAAAATGTAATTTTTCTAGAGTTAACGACTTAATTTCTTCTTTCAACTGGGATCGGCAGTTCAGCTATTTTTTTTCCTCTGTTGAGAGTAAATTTTTCTCATTTTTTTTAAAAAAATTTTTTTAATGAAATTGTTCGTGATTCCTGTTCTAGTTTTCTAACTCCCCCTCAGTCGTCGCCCATTCAACCATGACAATCGTATTCGCCGGCTAAATATTAAAAAGAGCCAGTCTCATTCTGTGCTAATCTTTTTCAATAATTCTACTCGCCTCCAATTCAATCTACTGTATAAAAAAATCAAAGCTTGTGCCTCCTCCATCTCCCTGGCACAGGAAACTTACATTGCTAACAATTTCAACCATGTTCAACTTTCCAAATATATCTCCAAAAAAACTCAAATGTTGTTCTTCCATCCCCAACATTACTTACAACAATTCCCTTTATTTCTGAAAGCTCCTCAAAAAGCAGATGTTTTTTTGCTCAAATTTTTTTAGCACAAATTTTTTTTCTGATGAAGTTTACGATTTGATGCCCATTTTCCCTTCCCCAAAAAGCCACTAACTGCTCTATTTCGTTCACTCCTGAACTTGTTTATAAAACTCTGATAGCTTTACCTCCCAAATGCGGTTTTTTTCGCCTGACTTAATCAATCAACTTGTTTTTAAAAAAAGGTGCTCTACATCTATTTCTATTCCTCTGTCTATTCTGTTTAACGAATCTTTTTATTCCGGTTTCATTCCACCCTCCTGAAATCTACCACGGTAATTCCTATTTTCAAACGTGGAAAAACTTCAGATCCGTCAAACTACCGCCCTATATCCTTGACACATCCTTTGTCCCGGGTCTTTGAAAGGATTATTTGTGATATGATTCGCCGGAGATTCTCCTCATTGTTTTCTGAATCTCAGTTTGGTTTTTTAAACAAACGATCTTGCAAGCTTAACCTTCTATCTTGCCTCTCCTCTTGGCAAAAATCTATCGCCTCGAAAAAATTTGTCGATGTTGTTTATTTTGACTTTTGCCAAGGCTTTTTGATAAGGTAAATCATTCTCTGCTTGTTCATAAGCTCAAGAACTTTTGGTCTTGACGAAAAACGTTGTTCGATGGTACAAAAAAACTTCTTATCTGAGCGTGTTTCTAATGTTCTGATCGATGGATCTCGTTCTTCTCTTACTTATCTCAATACTTCCGGTGTCCTTCAAGGAACTGTATCTGGTCCTTTGCTTTTTCTAATTTTCATCAATGATATTGTTAACTACATTGACCATGAAACCTCAATCTCTCTGTTCGCTGATGATATAAAAATTTACAGTTCTAACCCTGAATCTCTCCAACGTAGTATTAATTCCATATTTGAATGGTCTTCCATTTGGGGGCTTGCCTCTTGCTGCGCACAAAAACTTTTGCTATCAACCTTGGTCCCCTCAATCCCAAAACAACTTATTTAATCAATGGTCTGTCTATTCCCAGAAAAACCATTATCCGTGATCTAGGTGTTCTTATCGATGATAAACTAACTCTCGCTCCTCACATTAACAATATCGTTTCTTTAGCAACCCTTCGTTCCAATCAGATACTCAACTGTTTTCGTTCCAAATCACCTGATCTATTGTTCAAAATTTTTAACACCTATGTAAGGCCTATTCTAGAATACTGTCTGAAGTTTTTTTAACCCTCCCCTTAACTCTGATCTCTGCTACAAACTGGAATCTCCTCTCAGAATTTTTTTCTCGTAAAAATTTTTTTATTAGGTCCAACTTATCCTTTGAATCTTACTCTGATCGCCTTGAACAATTTGATATCTCTCCACTTTACCTCAGACGAGCTATATCTGACATTCTGACCCTTCATAAAATTGTCTTCGGTATCGATCATTTTCCCCAGTTCGAACTTTTTTTGCCCTCAGGTCCAATTTATATGAAATCCACTTCGACTGCGTTCTCAAGGTCAGTTTTCTAATGATTTTTTTTCTTTAAAACAATTCCTACTTGGAACAAACTCACTTCCAAATTTCAATTCAGCCACCACCCCAAGTCTTTAAAAAAATTTACTGGTCAATCTACCATTGCACGAGATCTTCTTGTCTATTCCTCCACGACTCAAATGATGTATAACTGTATAATGTATTCTCTCAAATTCTAGATCCAAGTGAACTCGTTAGGGTTCACGCTGATCTGTCAATAAATTATTATTATTAGTGAACGGGCATTTCGGGATCGTTTTCAGGAGTGCGCCTATCAATAAACAGTCAAAATGCTCGAAAACTGTAAATATTTCTGATTATGAAGCACTGTAGTGGAAAATCAAAAAACCAGATTGAAAAGATAAACAATAGGACCTCTTTGAAAGCACTGCAGTGGGAATTTATCAAAAAAAAACCTGATTGAAAAGAAAGACTAAAACACCTCTTTTTTGTCAATTCTTTGCATTCGACAACCTTTCAATGAATGAACTACTTCTGAGTTACTTTCTATCAGTTAATCTTTTCGAATTGTTTTTTTGCCAGCCCGAAGACTGGCTTCACCAAAAATGGATCGCTCTTAGCTGAGACCAGGTCTCACCCAGAGGGCGCCACGCGGAGGCGGCGATCCGAGCCCTCCTGCTCTGATCTTGGTTTGAGTAGTAATAGCGACGTTGCAATGTCGGCGTCGTGATATTAGGAATCCGCTGTCCCGACTTGCACCGGCTTGCGCCTAATCACGTCTTTTATCATGCGGTGGTCTTTTTCGAAAGCCACCTGATCAGTGAACGGGCTTTCGGGATCGTTTTCATGAGTGCGCCTATCAATAAACAGTCAAAATGCTCGAAAACTGTGAATATTTCTGATTACGAAGCACTGTAGTGGAAAATCAAAAAACCAGATTGAAAAGATAAACAAAGGGACCTCTTTGAAAGCACTGCAGTGGGAATTTATCAAAAAAAAACCAGATTGAAAAGAAATACGAAAACACCTCTTTTTTGTCAATTCTTTGCATTCGACAACCTTTCAATGAATGAACTACTTCTGAGTTACTTTCTATCAGTTAATCTTTTCGAATTGTTTTTTTGCCAGCCCGAAGACTGGCTTCACCAAAAATGGATCGCTCTTAGCTGAGACCAGGTCTCACCCAGAGGGCGCCACGCGGAGGCGGCGATCCGAGCCCTCCTGCTATGATCTTGGTTAAAATGGTGATAGCGACGTTGCAATGTCGGCGTCCTGATATCAGGAATCCGCTGTCCCGACTTGCACCGGCTTGCGCCTAATCACGTCTTTTATCACGCAGAGGTCTTTTTCGACAGCCACCTGATCAGTGAACAGGCTTTCGAGATCTTTTTCATGAGTTCGCCTATCAATAAACAGTCAAAATGCTCGAAAACTGTGAATATTTCTGATTACGAAGCACTGTAGTGGAAAATCAAAAAACCAGATTGAAAAGATAAACAATAGGACCTCTTTGAAAGCACTGCAGTGGGAATTTATCAAAAAAAACCACATTGAAAAGAAATACGAAAACAACTCTTTTTTGTCAATTCTTTGCATTCGACAACCTTTCAATGAATGAACTACTTCTGAGTTACTTTCTATCAGTTAATCTTTTCGAATTGTTTTTTGCCAGCCCGAAGGCTGGCTTCACCAAAAATGGATCGCTCTTAGCTGAGACCAGGTCTCACCCAGAGGGCGCCACGCGGAGGCGGCGATCCGAGCCCTCCTGCTATGATCTTGGTTAAAATGGTGATAGCGACGTTGCAA
This sequence comes from Caenorhabditis auriculariae, assembly GCA_904845305.1. Classification (NCBI taxonomy): domain Eukaryota; kingdom Metazoa; phylum Nematoda; class Chromadorea; order Rhabditida; family Rhabditidae; genus Caenorhabditis; species Caenorhabditis auriculariae. The sequence continues at coordinate 1,140,510 of CAJGYM010000019.1, read as the reverse complement.
TGTCGGCGTCCTGATATCAGGAATCCGCTGTCCCGACTTGCACCGGCTTGCGCCTAATCACGTCTTTTATCATGCGGTCGTCTTTTTCGACAGCCACCTGATCAGTGAACGGGCTTTCGGGATCGTTTTCATGAGTGCGCCTATCAATAAACAGTCAAAATGCTCGAAAACTGTGAATATTTCTGATTACGAAGCACTGTAGTGGAAAATCAAAAAACCAGATTGAAAAGATAAACAAAGGGACCTCTTTGAAAGCACTGCAGTGGGAATTTATCAAAAAAAACCACATTGAAAAGAAATACGAAAACAACTCTTTTTTGTCAATTCTGTGCATTCAACAACCTTTCAATGGATGTACTAAGTCTGAGTTACTTTCTATCAGTTAATCTTTTCGAATTGTTTTTTGCCAGCCCGGAGGCTGGCTTCACCAAAAATGGATCGCTCTTAGCTGAGACCAGGTCTCACCCAGAGGGCGCCACGCGGAGGCGGCGATCCGAGCCCTCCTGCTATGATCTTGGTTAAAATGGTGATAGCGACGTTGCAATGTCGGCGTCCTGATATCAGGAATCCGCTGTCCCGACTTGCACCGGCTTGCGCCTAATCACGTCTTTTATCACGCAGAGGTCTTTTTCGACAGCCACCTGATCAGTGAACGGGCTTTCGAGATCTTTTTCATGAGTAAGCCTATTGATAAACAGTTGAAATGCTCGAAAGCCGTATTTGTTACTAATTAGAAGCACTGTAATGTAAATTCAAAGAACCAGATTGATAAGATAAACAATAGGACCTCTTTGAAAGCACTGCAGTGGGAATTTATCAAAAAAAACCACATTGAAAAGAAATACGAAAACACCTCTTTTTTGTCAATTCTGTGCATTCAACAACCTTTCAATGGATGTACTAAGTCTGAGTTACTTTCTATCAGTTAATCTTTTCGAATTGTTTTTTGCCAGCCCGAAGGCTGGCTTCACCAAAAATGGATCGCTCTTAGCTGAGACCAGGTCTCACCCAGAGGGCGCCACGCGGAGGCGGCGATCCGAGCCCTCCTGCTATGATCTTGGTTTGAGTAGTAATAGCGACGTTGCAATGTCGGCGTCGTGATATTAGGAATCCGCTGTCCCGACTTGCACCGGCTTGCGCCTAATCACGTCTTTTCTCATGCGGTGGTCTTTTTCGACAGCCACCTGATCAGTGAACGGGCATTCGGGATCGTTTTCATGAGTGCGCCTATCAATAAACAGTCAAAATGCTCGAAAACTGTAAATATTTCTGATTACGAAGCACTGTAGTGGAAAATCAAAAAACCAGATTGAAAAGATAAACAATAGGACCTCTTTGAAAGCACTGCAGTGGGAATTTATCAAAAAAAAACCTGATTGAAAAGAAAGACTAAAACACCTCTTTTTTGTCAATTCTTTGCATTCGACAACCTTTCAATGAATGAACTACTTCTGAGATACTTCCTATCAATTTATTTTTTCGTGTACTTTTTTGCCAGCCCGAAGGCTGGCTTCACCAAAAATGGACCGCTCTTAGCTGAGACCAGGTCTCACCCAGAGGGCGCCACGCGGAGGCGGCGATCCGAGCCCTCCTGCTATGATCTTGGTTTGAGTAGTAATAGCGACGTTGCAATGTCGGCGTCGTGATATTAGGAATCCGCTGTCCCGACTTGCACCGGCTTGCGCCTAATCACGTCTTTTCTCATGCGGTGGTCTTTTTCGACAGCCACCTGATCAGTGAACGGGCTTTCGGGATCGTTTTCATGAGTGCGCCTATCAATAAACAGTCAAAATGCTCGAAAACTGTGAATATTTCTGATTACGAAGCACTGTAGTGGAAAATCAAAAAACCAGATTGAAAAGATAAACAATAGGGACCTCTTTGAAAGCACTGCAGTGGGAATTTATCAAAAAAACCAGATTGAAAAAGAAATACGAAAAACACCTCTTTTTTTGTCAATTCTTTGCATTCAACAACCTTTCAATGAATGAACTACGTCTGAGTTACTTTCTATCAGTTAATCTTTTCGAATTGTTTTTTGCCAGCCCGAAGGCTGGCTTCACAAAAAATGGATCGCTCTTAGCTGAGACCAGGTCTCACCCAGAGGGCGCCACGCGGAGGCGGCAATCCGAGCCCTCCTGCTATGATCTTGGTAAGTATGGTAATAGCGACGTTGCAATGTCGGCGTCCCGATATCAGGAATCCGCTGTCCCGACTTGCACCGGCTTGCGCCTAATCACGTCTTTTCTCATGCGGTGGTCTTTTTCGACAGCCACCTGATCAGTGAACGGGCATTCGGGATCGTTTTCATGAGTGCGCCTATCAATAAACAGTCAAAATGCTCGAAAACTGTAAATATTTCTGATTACGAAGCACTGTAGTGGAAAATCAAAAAACCAGATTGAAAAGATAAACAAAGGGACCTCTTTGAAAGCACTGCAGTGGGAATTTATCAAAAAAAAACCTGATTGAAAAGAAAGACTAAAACACCTCTTTTTTGTCAATTCTTTGCATTCGACAACCTTTCAATGAATGAACTACTTCTGAGATACTTCCTATCAATTTATTTTTTCGTGTACTTTTTTGCCAGCCCGAAGGCTGGCTTCACCAAAAATGGACCGCTCTTAGCTGAGACCAGGTCTCACCCAGAGGGAGCCACGCGGAGGCGGCGATCCGAGCCCTCCTGCTATGATCTTGGTAAGTATGGTGATAGCGACGTTGCAATGCCGGCGTCCTGATATCAGGAATCCGCTGTCCCGACTTGCACCGGCTTGCGCCTAATCACGTCTTTTTATCACGCAGAGGTCTTTTTCGACAGCCACCTGATCATTCGCGCCCTCTTTTCTCATTCGCGCCCCTCTTTTTCTCATTCGCGCCCTCTTTTCTCATTCGCGCCCTCTTTTCTCATTCGCGCCCTCTTTTTCTCGTGGCGTGCGGTCGTGTCTCTATTTGCTCTAGTCGCCTTTTCCATGTCGCCAGCGCCTCAGCCTCCTCCTCGTAAACGAGCTGCTCATGATGGTTCTACACCTAGGAGTTCCATACCTCCTAATTCTCTTGTTCTTCGAGAAGTGGCTGCTCTCAAATCTCAAGTCCAGTTGATCATGATACAATTGAATGATCTGGCTTCAAAACTCGACGGCCCCTCAAACTGATTCAACTCGTCATGCTCCTGTGGCTCAGCTTCCTTTGGCTCATGTTCCTGCCGCCCAAGCCTCTGCTACTCCTCATCCTCCTGTCGTGAACTCTGCCTCTGGTGATCAACGTGGTCTCGATGCTCTCTCTGACCGTGAACTGTGGGCTGCTGTCGCTCGTGCTTCATCTTCCACCACCTTTTTGGAGAAGTCGTTTCGTGCAGTTCTTGAGAAACTTGCTGATTCCAAAAACGCCCCAACAAGAAATTGATGATTCTATCCTAGTTAATAAGGTTTGTTCTCATCTGAACATTCCTGCCCCTGCTTAGTATCCATCGACATCCATGTAATTCTCGTTTTAGACCGGTTAAAAATCCAATTTTCCTCTGTTCATTCTCGCAATATGTTTATTTTTTTGGTTTCAAAAGAGCTGTTTCTGCGCTTTTTTTCAAAAACACCATTGTACCATATTGTCGCGTTCGTCGTGATATGATTCCTCATGAACTTGTCCTCCTTCGCCGCCTTCTGTCATCGTGTCTTTGTTCTCAATCAAGACGAAGGCAAATTGCGGTTTTATCTCAGAGACCTCACCATTGTTGAAAGGTCCAAATGTATCCCTTTGCCTGTACCTCGCAACACGAACATTTCTGTTAATACTAATTTTACTCCTGTGAACAATATTTCTTTTTATTTCTAACCCTGTTAATGTCAACTTATCGGCTAATGTGAATGATATATCTGATCCTAATTCTATTTAACACTTGTGAATTATCATCATCTGGTGGGTCAAACCTTGTACATAATTTGAATTCTAACTCTTTTCGCGGTCTTTCGCGCCCTCTCCCCGCGCTAACTCGATCTGGTCAAAAGTTGTCTTGCCTTTACGCAAATATTCGCTCTATTAGATCTCCCTCCAAAATTAACTTGCTTTTTGACCATTTAATTACTAACAATATTGATTTATGTTTTTTATCTGAAACATTTCTTGATTCAACATGTCATGATTCTCTTTTTAACAATTTTTTTACAGTTTCGTACGGGTAGATCGGCCTACAAGCTCCTCTCGTTGTGGAGGTGGTGGAATCATCATTTTCTTCAAAAAACACCTGGGAATCGCAGAAGTGGATTTAGCCTTGGATCGTCACTATCCCGAACATTTCTGTGAGGTACTTGCCTTTGATTTTTATTCACCGTCCAAATCTAGGTTTTTTTCTTAGCTTACCGTCCTCCTTCCACTTCAAAAAATTATACTATTAGCTTGTTGAAACATTTATCCAAATTTTTTTACTTCCTTTCAATAACCATTTGATTGGCGATTTCAACCTTCCAAAAAAATTGATTGGTCTTCTGACTTCGACTTTGCCCTCTTTCTTCAGTCTTTCTCGATTTTACTATCACTTCTAACCTTACTCAATTAGTTCACTCTCCTACTCGTTGCACTTCAAGCACTGCTAACATTTTGACTTACTTCTAACAACCAACCCTTCTCTTTTTTTTCGGATTTGTCAGTTTCTGAACCACTCTTTAGGGTCCGATCACTTTTTCCATTCTATTTTCCATTTCTGTCTGTTCTCCGATTAACCACACATCATCCGTTCGAAAGCTCAATTTAAAAAAATGTAATTTTTTTCTAGAGTTAACGACTTAATTTCTTCTTTCAACTGGGATCGGCAGTTCAGCTATTTTTTTTCCTCTGTTGAGAGTAAATTTTTCTCATTTTTTTAAAAAAATTTTTTTAATGAAATTGTTCGTGATTCCTGTTCTAGTTTTCTAACTCCCCCTCAGTCGTCGCCCATTCAACCATGACAATCGTATTCGCTGGCTAAATATTAAAAAGAGCCAGTCTCATCTCGTGCTAATCTTTTCAATAATTCTACTCTGCCTCCAATTCAATCTACTGTATAAAAAAATCAAAGCTTGTGCCTCCTCCATCTCCCTGGCACAGGAAACTTACATTGCTAACAATTTCAACCATGTTCAACTTTCCAAATATATCTCCAAAAAAACTCAAATGTTGTTCTTCCATCCCCAACATTACTTTACAACAATTCCCTTTATTTCTGAAAGCTCCTCAAAAGCAGATGTTTTTTTGCTCAAATTTTTTTAGCACAAATTTTTTTCTGATGAAGTTTACGATTTGATGCCCATTTTCCCTTCCCCAAAAAGCCACTAACTGCTCTATTTCGTTCACTCCTGAACTTGTTTATAAAACTCTGATAGCTTTACCTCCCAAATGCGGTTTTTTTCGCCTGACTTAATCAATCAACTTGTTTTTAAAAAAAGGTGCTCTACATCTATTTCTATTCCTCTGTCTATTCTGTTTAACGAATCTTTTTATTCCGGTTTCATTCCACCCTCCTGGAAATCTACCACTGGTAATTCCTATTTTCAAACGTGGAAAAACTTCAGATCCGTCAAACTACTGCCCTATATCCTTGACACATCCTTTGTCCCTGGTCTTTGAAAGGATTATTTGTGATATGATTCGCCGGAGATTCTCCTCATTGTTTTCTGAATCTCAGTTTGGTTTTTTTTAAACAAACGATCTTGCAAGCTTAACCTTCTATCTTGCCTCTCCTCTTGGCAAAAAAATCTATCGCCTCGAAAAAAATTTTGTCGATGTTGTTTATTTTGACTTTTGCCAAGGCTTTTTGATAAGGTAAATCATTCTCTGCTTGTTCATAAGCTCAAGAACTTTGGTCTTGACGAAAAACGTTGTTCGATGGTACAAAAAAACTTCTTATCTGAGCGTGTTTCTAATGTTCTGATCGATGGATCTCGTTCTTCTCTTACTTATCTCAATACTTCCGGTGTCCTTCAAGGAACTGTATCTGGTCCTTTGCTTTTTCTAATTTTCATCAATGATATTGTTAACTACATTGACCATGAAACCTCAATCTCTCTGTTCGCTGATGATATAAAAATTTACAGTTCTAACCCTGAATCTCTCCAACGTAGTATTAATTCCATATTTGAATGGTCTTCCATTTGGGGCTTGCCTCTTGCTGCGCACAAAAACTTTTGCTATCAACCTTGGTCCCCTCAATCCCAAAAACAACTTATTTAATCAATGGTCTGTCTATTCCCAGAAAAAAACCATTATCCGTGATCTAGGTGTTCTTATCGATGATAAACTAACTCTCGCTCCTCACATTAACAATATCGTTTCTTTAGCAACCCTTCGTTCCAATCAGATACTCAACTGTTTTTCGTTCCAAATCACCTGATCTATTGTTCAAAAATTTTTTTAACACCTATGTAAGGCCTATTCTAGAATACTGCTCCGAAGTTTTTTTAACCCTCCCCTTAACTCTGATCTCTGCTACAAACTGGAATCTCCTCTCAGAATTTTTTTCTCGTAAAAATTTTTTTATTAGGTCCAACTTATCCTTTGAATCTTACTCTGATCGCCTTGAACAATTTGATATCTCTCCACTTTACCTCAGACGAGCTATATCTGACATTCTGACCCTTCATAAAATTGTCTTCGGTATCGATCATTTTCCCCAGTTCGAACTTTTTTTGCCCTCAGGTCCAATTTAAGGCGAAATCCACTTCGACTGCGTTCTCAAGGTCAGTTTTTCTAATGATTTTTTTCTTTAAAACAATTCCTACTTGGAACAAACTCACTTCCAAATTTCAATTCAGCCACCACCCCAAGTCTTTAAAAAAACTTACTGGTCAATCTACCATTGCACGAGATCTTCTTGTCTATTCCTCCACGACTCAAATGATGTATAACTGTATAATGTATTCTCTCAAATTCTAGATCCAAGTGAACTCGTTAGGGTTCACGCTGATCTGTCAATAAATTATTATTATTAGTGAACGGGCTTTTCGGGATCGTTTTCATGAGTAAGCCTATTGATAAACAGTCAAAATGCTCGAAAACCGTATTTATTACTAATTAGAAGCACTGCAGTGGGAATTTATCAAAAAAAAAACCAGATTGAAAAGAAAGACAAAAACACCTCTTTTTTGTCAATTCTTTTGCATTCGACAACCTTTCAATGAATTAACTACTTCTGAGTTACTTTCTATCAACTTATTTTTTCGTGTACTTTTTTGCCAGCCCGAAGGCTGGCTCCACCAAAAATGGATCGCTCTTAGCTGAGACCAGGTCTCACCCTGAGGGCGCCACGCGGAGGCGGCGATCCGAGCCCTCCTGCTATGATCTTGGTAAGTATGGTGATAGCGACGTTGCAATGTCGGCGTCCTGATATGAGGAATCCGCTGTCCCGACTTGCACCGGCTTACGCCTAGTCATATCTTTCATCATGCGAAGGTCTTGCTCGACACCCACTCAATCAGTGAAGTGGTTTTCGCGATTGTTTCCATAAGTATACTTAATAATTAAAAGTTAAAATGCTCAAAAACCGTAAACATTTTCGATTATGAAGCAGTGAAGTGAAAAATTATTAACAAGGCCAGATTGTAAAAAAAAACAAAAGGACCTATAAAAATTCGACAACCTTTCAATGAATGAACTACTTCTGAGTTACTTCCTATCAACTTATTTTTTCGTGTACTTTTTTGCCAGCCCGAAGGCTGGCTTCACCAAAAATGGATCGCTCTTAGCTGAGACCAGGTCTCACCCAGAAGGCGCCACGCGGAGGCGGCAATCCGAGCCCTCCTGCTATGATCTTGGTAAGGGTGGTGATAGCGACGTTGCATTGTCGGCGTCCCGATATCAGGAATCCGCTGTCCCGACTTGCACCGGCTTACGCCTAATCACGTCTTTTATCATGCAGAGGTCTTTTTTTCGACAGCCACCTGATCAGTGAACGGGCTTTCGAGATCATTTTTCATGAGTAAGCCTATTGATAAACAGTTGAAATGCTCGGAAAACCGTATTTATAACTTATTATGAAGCACTGCAGTGGGAATTTATCAAATAAACCAGATTGAAAAAGAATGACAAAAAAACACCTTTTTTTGTCAATTCTTTTGCATTCGACAACCTTTCAATGAATGAACTACTTCTGAGTTACTTCCTATCAACTTATTTTTTCGTGTACTTTTTTGCCAGCCCGAAGGCTGGCTTCACCAAAAATGGATCGCTCTTAGCTGAGACCAGGTCTCACCCAGAAGGCGCCACGCGGAGGCGGCAATTCGAGCCCTCCTGCTATGATCTTGGTAAGGGTGGTGATAGCGACGTTGCATTGTCGGCGTCCCGATATCAGGAATCCGCTGTCCCGACTTGCACCGGCTTACGCCTAATCACGTCTTTTTATCATGCAGAGGTCTTTTTCGACAGCCACCTGATCAGTGAACGGGCTTTCGAGATCATTTTTCATGAGTAAGCCTATTGATAAACAGTTGAAAATGCTCGGAAACCGTATTTATAACTTATTATGAAGCACTGCAGTGGGAATTTATCAAATAAACCAGATTGAAAAGAATGACAAAAACACCTCTTTTTTGTCAATTCTTTGCATTCGACAACCTTTCAATGAATTAACTACTTCTGAGTTACTTTCTATCAACTAATTTTTTCGTGTACTTTTTTGCCAGCCCGAAGGCTGGCTTCACCAAAAAAATGGATCGCTCTTAGCTGAGACCAGGTCTCACCCAGAAGGCGCCACGCGGAGGCGGCAATCCGAGCCCTCCTGCTATGATCTTGGTAAGGGTGGTGATAGCGACGTTGCATTGTCGGCGTCCCGATATCAGGAATCCGCTGTCCCGACTTGCACCGGCTTACGCCTAATCACGTCTTTTATCATGCAGAGGTCTTTTTCGACAGCCACCTGATCAGTGAACGGGCTTTCGAGATCATTTTCATGAGTAAGCCTATTGATAAACAGTTGAAATGCTCGGAAACCGTATTTATAACTTATTATGAAGCACTGCAGTGGGAATTTATCAAATAAACCAGATTGAAAAGAATGACAAAAACACCTTTTTTTGTCAATTCTTTGCATTCGACAACCTTTCAATGAATGAACTACTTCTGAGTTACTTCCTATCAACTTATTTTTTCGTGTACTTTTTTGCCAGCCCGAAGGCTGGCTTCACCGAAAATGGATCGCTCTTAGCTGAGACCAGGTCTCACCCAGAAGGCGCCACGCGGAGGCGGCGATCCGAGCCCTCCTGCTATGATCTTGGTAAGTATGGTGATAGCGACGTTGCAATGTCGGCGTCCCGATATCAGGAATCCGCTGTTCCGACTTGCACCGGCTTACGCCTAATCACGTCTTTTATCCTGCAGAGGTCTTTTTCGACAGCCACCTGATCAGTGAACGGGCTTGCGAGATCATTTTCATGAGTAAGCCTATTGATAAACAGTTGAAATGCTCGAAAACCGTATTTATAACTAATTATGAAGCACTGCAGTGGGAATTTATCAAAAAACCAGATTGAAAAGAATGACAAAAACACCTCTTTTTTGTCAATTCTTTGCATTCAACAACCGTTCAATGAATGAACTACTTCTGAGTTACTTGCTATCAACTTATTTTTTCGTGTACTTTGAAAACTCCCTCCTTTCAGTGCAAAGAAATATTTTACTGAAGTTTTTTGAACTTAAATTGTTGCTCACAAGTACAAAGGTACTTATGGAATCAAAATATTCACATCATAATCGATTCAAGAGTAGCTGATGTAATGAAGAGCACCGCGACCGTTTTCTGATTAAATCCAAGGTTCCTCAACTTCTTGGAAAACCTCCTGATCAGTGAACGGGCTTTCGGGATCGTTTTCATGAGTGCGCCTATCAATAAACAGTCAAAATGCTCGAAAACTGTAAATATTTCTGATTACGAAGCACTGTAGTAGAAATTCAAAAAACCAGATTGAAAAGATAAACAATAGGACCTCTTTGAAAGCACTCCAGTGGGAATTTATCAGAAAAAAAACCAGATTGAAAAGAATGACAAAAACACCTCTTTTTTGTCAATTCTTTGCATTCAACAACCGTTCAATGAATGAACTACTTCTGAGTTACTTTCTATCAGTTAATCTTTTCGAATACTTTTTTGCCAGCCCGAAGGCTGGCTTCACCAAAAATGGATCGCTCTTAGCTGAGACCAGGTCTCACCCAGAAGGCGCCACGCGGAGGCGGCGATCCGAGCCCTCCTGCTATGATCTTGGTAAGTATGGTAATAGCGACGTTGCAATGTCGGCGGCCTGATATCAGGAATCCGCTGTCCAGACTTGCACCGGCTTTCGCCTAATCACATCTTTTATCATGCGGAGGTCTTTTTCGACAGCCACCTGATCAGTGAACGGGCTTCCGAGATCATTTCAATGAGTATGCCAATTAATAAACAGTCAAAATGCTCGAAAAATCGTAGAAATTTTATAAAAAAATATAAAAAAACAAAAAAGGAGCTTTTTGTCATTTCTATGACTTTAAGAACCTTCCGAGAAAGTACTACTTCCGAGATACTTCCTATCAATTTATTTTAATATGCGAAGAAATGACAAAAAAAGTCGTTTTGTTTTTTTCTTTTCAATCTGGTCTTTTCAATAATTTTCGACATTGAAATTTTTAATTTGCTCTGAATATCACATAATGTCTTGAAACTCCAACAAAAACGTTTCTTTGCACAGCATATCAAAATTTCAGGATGTTCTGATAGTTTAAAGCGAAGTTGTAGCTAAAAAAAAACCAAGTGGGTATATCTTAATGGCCTGTTTTCCTTTGATCTTTTTGAATAATTTTGAAGCTTGAAAATCATTGAGTATTTGAAATTAAGTCTGTATGAGATGCTATGGTGTCGAGTTCCAAATTAATTGGGTTACAGGTCAGAATAACATGTGGGAAGCAGAGTTGGCGAGAATCGGACGTCGCCTGGCGCAGACTTGCGTTCAAACCTGGTGATTGTGGCGACAGTGCCCTCAGATATTCTGTTACACAATCATTGCGCAACTGACAATGATACGGCAAAAAAACAGCTTTTTTCTTTCTATCTGGAAAAACTTTCTTGGATCGGGGGTGACAAAAGAGTTTTTTTCGAACTTTTATTATATTTGAAACAGCAGGGTAGGTTAAATCATTTCAACAGCAATGCGACCGATGCCTGAAAAAGTGATACACTTCAAACTTATCTGAATGAACTTCGAAAGAACTTTATAATTGAGTTGAGATTTCAGTGCTTTTTTTTAGATTGTTTTTCAACTTCTCCTTTATTATGAATACCAGTGCTTGATCAGTTAATTTTAACATTCATTACAAGAAAAATAGCAAAAAGGTCATCTTTGAGGAAAGAAGTGCAGAAAACTGGCTATTCCAGCGAATAATAGACATATGGCACTGTGATTTTCGTGCACGCCACGAAGCTCAGTACGCAGGTTCAATCCGCACAGTGAGGAAAATATTTTTGCAGGACCAAATCATTGATTTCATATTTTTGTTTGAATTGTTAGCTCATAGGGTTTTTATTAAAATTTTTCAATCCGCAAACATTTTACAGTATTTTTTTGAATTTTGGTAACATTTCCGTTTTAAACAAGATTTTATTAAAACTTTTTGAAAAAAAATTTCATAATGATCCTCGAAATTTGATACATGGATGAATACTCTCCAAAAGAGACGTTTGGCGCAGTGACATCTGTATCCGCGTCTCTTGGATTAATCTGCAGAAGTCTATTGAGTTACGCGATTGTTGCGCAAGGGGTTGACATGTGTTAAACTTGGTAATTGATACTGTAATCGATACTCAAAGCTTAGAACAAGCATCATTTTTTCTAAATTAAAAGGTCACTCGTTTTTTAAATATTTCACTGAAAAAAACATGTAAAGAAAAAGATGCCATTTAATGTTTTCGAACTTTATATATCTTTCAGAGTTTAACTGGATCGTTTTGATCCTTACAACTTCAACAACTCAAAAAATAATATAATTCAACTGTTCAAACTATAAATTCAACTAAAAAAACTTCTAGAGACTCCTCATAACCTTAACAAACAAAGGCACGACAGCTATCATGAACAAATAAAAGATTTCAGTCTTTCTTATCTTAAAATGAGCCTGCTTTGATGATTAACTGCCTTCTCAGCGCACTTTGGATGTTAACGAACACTTCAACTTCTTCTTCTCATTTTTTCTTTTTCGCCAAATTTATTTTTTTAAAGTTTATATGTGTAACGAGAATAATTCTTACGTTGTTAAGTTTTTACTTTCATTTTTCTGTTGCCAGTTTCCCTTTTCACATTTCTCCCCAGTAATAAGGGAAATTTTCTCTTTATTTCTAGAAAGTATTGAAGCGCATCAGAATAGGTCTTCACGAAAAAAATATCAAATTTGCAATAAACTTCAAAAATTTTTAGTTCATAAAAGGTTTCGAAAGCAAGGCACGCCTTTTTCCTTAAACTGAGCACATCTTTTTAAATTTTATCGCTCCTGTATACTTTGATTTGAAATGAACTGAAGGTGTTTTCTTTTTCCTTAACTCTAACTTTCCTCGATTTTTCTTTCGTTCAAAAGTTAGATTCGGAATCCTAAACAGGAAAAATAGCAAACAGAAGGAAAACGTTCGGAAATTTTAATTTCTACCTTCTCGAAGTTCTGTTATTCAAGCTCTTCTTTTTCGTGAACCGAATTTGAAGTTGGAGATTCCGATTTCTTATTTAAGTTTCTCATGGTTCTTTATTATTAGTTTGAATATAATCAAAACCAAAATCGTAAAAACTTGAAAGAAAGAAAAAACGGTACTTTATTTTATACCCAAGTTTTGCGATTTTACGAACTGAAGTTTGAAGCTTCAATTCATTGAAATAATGAATTTAGAAGATGCAATACTATTTTGAAGAGCTGTTTAAAATTCCGGAGAGCTACCATGAATTATTGAAATTTGCATAAATCTTTTTTGGTGAGTCCACTGAGATCTATATTTTGACCGACTGACCCTTAGAGCAACTTTTGAATATGAGCGCGAAATCACAGAGCGCAGTTGTCGACTCCGACTCCATGCGCCATTCTTTCACTTCTGTTGTCTTGTTGATACGCTCTCGTTTTTTTTGTTTGTTTCTCCCCTCCAATCACCTAGCTTGCGTCATTCCCATCACAAATTTTAGAGTAAAACGGTTTTAAGTAGGTTTTCAAATCAATGTTTCTGCTTAAGATATTTCAAGAGAATTTGAAGACTCAAAAATTTTTTTCATCATGACGCCTTTTTGCTTTTATATACCCATTCGTGATAAGAAAAAAATACTCAAAAAAACAGAGAAGAATGCCGTTATCAGACCATTATCAACTATTATTGAGTTATGAAATCAAATTCCTGGACTTTAGCAGAAAAACTGAGATAACGTCTAATTATGGCGTAGTCTCCGCTCGACAATGAGTTGAGCATTGGGGGTTTGTGGATTTAATAGGCTTAATTAAGAATTCAAAATTGTTGCTTTTTAGGCAGAAATTTTCCATCAGAGAGCTTTTATAATTCCATGGCCACAGTAGGTAGTAAATATTTTTCCAAACTCTTCAGGTTCAAAAAATACCTGTCATTTGCATCATTTTTTTTTCTAACAGCACCTTCGCAAAAAATTTTACAACGTTAGATCGGTGAACCGTGAAACTGTATTTTGATTCGTTTCGAAATAGTAAATCTTGAACTTCCACTGATAAGGTGCTTAGCATAGTGATAAGATAAAAATTGAAAGGACTATAAATTCGGAGAGATGGCGTTACTGTCGGACTGTAGAACAAAAAGAAGTTTTACTCTCTGCATGAATATTGGAATATTTCCGATCTATAGCAGTTTTTGCAAGGGTCAGCTCAGAAACTGATGTTGAAAAGTTTACTTTACTGTTTCTGATGAGATCCCAGATGTTGCATCATTGTTTATACCCTCAGTTTAACCGAGTACCTCAATTTTATCATCCAGAAAACTTGAATTTTGAATATTGAAAAAAAGTTGATTACAAAATAGATTTTACACGTTTTGATCATTTGATCTGTAGAGCAAAAAAAATTTGAACTAACAAGAGATTTAACAGAGAAATGGATGGAAAAATACAACTTGAGGTCGTTATTACATATAGTTCTGGAGTTACTTTCATTAAGGTTGAAACTCTCACATTTTCAAATTTGCGTTCAAATATCAAGCAATTTTTATAAGGTTCTCTGAAGTTTTCTCACAAAAAGGTTATTTTTTCTCAATTCTTTGAGCATCAAGGTGTTTGTATCATTGTTCAAGACTTTGCTCATCCCTTTCAGGTTGTTTAGATTGACCCCAAAACAAGTACAACACGAAAAATGGCGTGATCGCTCTGGAACAGTCGCGGAGGTCAAGTGCGCGCCACCGCACAACGCGCATCAGCATTTACGGCGTCGGCCGCCGACCCCACGTGTTTTATACGTACATTTACTTTTCTCGTGGCATGCCACTAGAGATTTTCTCTCCTTTTGTTCTATTTTGAGTTCCTTTCGTTTTCGGGTTATTTTAATAATCGTTTATAAAACTTTGATTTTAAAGGGTTGATGTGCGGGTAACTAAAGATGTCTTTGAGCCGTGCGATTTGTGTCCTTCTCGGGTCGATGGCTTTGGTTCCGCGCGTCGCTACTTCTTCCAGTTCTAAATGTACACCAGATTGGAATCATAACACGCAGGTTCAGCTTTGGGGGTCAATCAATGAGTCCGATCAAACTATCGTTCGAAAAAAGCGGTTTTGTTACCTTCAATTAACGTTATAATAACAAAAAAATTTGTTTAATTATCTTTTTTAAACCTGGGATGAAATTAACTTGAAGACTTTCTTATATTACATTTTCGAAAGTCACTTTTAATATTTAAGATAGGTTTTTTTGAATGTTAATTACCTTTTTTTGAGAAACTGATGCATTATTGCGTAGTTGAAAGTTTTTCATCTTTAAAATTTGAATTTTTGAAAGCTCCTCCTGAAAACTAATAGAAATTTCTCAATATAAAAGATCATTTTTTTTCACGTTTTGAATTAATAAAAAAACTTGTTTGATTACTTTAAAAATTAAAACAATAATTTTTTTCAAGGCTTTTTGAACTTAAATCATGAATATATTATTTCTTCTTTAGCAAATGAGCAACGAGCAAAACCAGATCACACCAAGATGTTGCAATCCAGTCGATAATATACATTCTTCTAATCTTGTTGTGGTAAGTTCGCTCTTCAATGTTTCCAATTTATTAATTATTGCTTCAGGTTTCTACAATCGACGGCAAACTAATCGCTTTAGATGGACGGGATGGCAAAACCATATGGGAAATCAACGGGGATCCCCTTTTATCCAGTACTTTGAGTAGCGTAGAAGTACAGTTTTCGTAATTTTTCCTCTCTTAAACGAAACTTTTTCAGAGTTTGACAATGAACGGAGTTCCAATCGGGTTTCTGCCGTCCCTTGATGGCGATTTGTACGTGTACGTTCCCGAGATACATGTTCTCGAGCCGATAGCCGTTAATACTGATTATTTGTTAGACGTCAGTTGACATTGTACGAAAAGACTGATGAACCGGGTTTCTAGGCCACTTTGAAACTTGGTCAGGATGCAGTCGCCGGCGGAAGAACAGTTTCCACGATGGGAGTTGATATCGCAACAGGAAAAGTAAGTTTGAACTAAATTTAGGCAACTGGCAAAAAAATATCCTTTCCTGTAAAGGCACTAAAAAAATCATAGAAATAAATTTTTTTCAGAGTTTTTCTCTATCTGATGGCCTTTGAAAGGTTCTTCTGATTTTCAAATAATAAAATACATTTTTTTTTCATTTTTTTGAGAAGATTCGAAAAAAAGAAATCCAGATAGAAAAGTATCACAAGACAAACGATAAAAACGTTTCATTGGCCTATTTTCACGTATTTATTGCATCATTTTGGCTTTTTCACGATCACAAAGCAGAAAAACAGATGTAGCATCTCTGAATTAGGAAGCAAACATGAAAAATAATTGGAAAACAACGCCTGATCAAATAATGAGACTTACGCAAAACAAGAATTTTTAAGTTTTAATGAACTCCACTGTTTCTTTTTCAGATTCGATACAGCTGTACATTCGACAAATGCAGCAGTGACAATACGAGTACTTCTAATGCTACTTTGGTGATTAAACGGGTCACGAAATCTGTCAGAGCCATGGATGCGAGGACCGGCGCCGAAAGGTCAATTATTGATTAGAAAGAAAGAATGTTAAACATTTTTTTAGAGATCAATCACAAACCTTAATAAAATCAAAATTGGGTATTTTGAGAATAAATCAAGAAAAGATACTCAAAAAAATTCCATCAAAATTTTAGCCTTGTAGCTTTAAATTGACTAATGGATTTTAAGTGACTCAAGCAAAAAAATTGATATTTTTCGACGTTGTTTTCATGAGAAAAAAACTACTTTGAATTAATAAAGAATATTTTAAAAATAGGGACATTTTTAAGACAAACATATTTTTTTCAGATGGAATCTGTCCGTTTCGGAGCTGGATTTGTCCGTCGTCTCGATGTCAGAATATGCCGCTGACTTTTTCCACAATGGGTAAGAGAGCTCACAGAAAATATCGAAGCTGAGTTTCAAAAATGTGAGGTGAAGTGGGTCTCTAGGAGCTGCAGCATGAAAAGAAAAATTTTTCACAAATTAATCTCTGCAAAAATCAAAAAAATTATAAATATTTTTTTAGATACAAGTATCATAATTAAGAAGACCATATAAAAAACTTTTCGACGGTTTTTTGATTCCAGGGAGCGATTCTTACTTCGACCTCCCGACGGAAAAATCACTGCCATCAACGAGTTCGACGATGAAGTTTGGACTAGAAGTCTCGACAATCACATCACCCGAGTTTGGCATCTGAAACATGGAGCTCTCCGCGAAGTTTGCTGGAGTGAACGTACAAAAAGTTGAGAATTGAACTTCAGATATCCCTCTTCGACAGTGAAAATCTCTACTCTACCTTCTACCGCTCCCGAGCACGAACTGAGCTCATTCCCGCGGAATCATTGTTTTATATAGGTGAACTATAATTTTTCTTTGATCCGAACTACTGCTCAAAAAAACAAAAAAACAAGCAAAAAAAGTTTGTGAAATGCAAATGATACTCATCAAAAATTAAAATTTAACGCAAGGGTTATTCTTTTGTATGAGCCAGATGAGCATCAATAACACTCTGACACAACGTACATATTTATTGATTTTTCCAGGCACCAGGAGCGGCGAACCTTTCATCATCCAGTCACCAAAGTTGAGGGCGAGCAACCAAAAACGCGCTCGTTCTTTCACTGGGATGGATGTTTTCTCACATTTGGCTAGCCCACGACTCTATGAAACAAAGGCCGGACCATCCAATCAGATCATCAGAGCCCCGGAAGTATATCAGATCGGACAGGACTCTATCAGTGAGCTCTCAAATCGTTTTTTTAAGCCCTTTTGAAACTACTTTCATACTTTACCTTGAAACTTTTTTTGAAAAACAGTTCAATAAACAATCTTCCGTTCCAGATAAAATCCTGGATTCCTTGTTCCGAAACACGCACGTCTCCAGAATGCAGATTACTGACGGGAGTAGTACGGCTCTTCGCACCACTGGAGAACTTCGGATAGTTACTCATGTTGATGGTATGTTGGATCATAAAATATTCAAGGAGCGAAATTTCCTTGGAGAAAATTTTCTTTCAGTGATTTTCCGCACAATTTCTTCTAAAAGGTTTCATAAGAAATATTTTCGATCTGAAATTGATTCTGAGTAACAAAAATTTTTTCAGAGTCTGAAACAAACGGCGCCGCCTGCCCCAACACTCAAGGAGTCAAGATTCTGAGCATCCGCAACGCAGCTCCAATGAACGCTGAGAATGGTATCTTTTAAAACTTTCAGAAAGGGAACTCAATCATGAAAATTTAGGAGACAGCGGCTGGTTGGTTATGGCTCCGTCGACAGAAGATCCAACTCAAATACCAGCATACCCTCAAATAAATACACCTGTCAGAGATGGGTTTATTGGAAGCTTCCAAACTTTTGCATGGTGAGTTCTTGTAACTGGGATAAACTAAAATCAAGCTCAGAAACTTATGGAAAATTATGAAAAAAAAATTTTTCAGCCAAGTTCTAGCGTTGGCCTCCGCAGCTGTGGCCACGGTTTACGTCGCCCTGAGAAATCGCATAAATGCTTTGGACGACGCTCCGGAAGAAAAAGTAATTTTTCTTGATTTTCCATTCCATCTCAAACTGTTCCAGGCCACGGAAGATTCCGGCGAGGTTAAGGCGGTAGCTTTATACCGTTCCGAAGAGTTTATGCCTGTGGAGCTGATTCGACCTGAAAACTTCTTTCTCGAACTCCGTCTCCCAATGGTTTCTAACGCATCCGGCTACGACGAGTACCACTCGGCCAGCAATTTGACGCCTATCAAAGTCGTTACTCCGAAAGCTACCAAACGCGTCACGCATTCCACAAGTTCCACCGAAGAAAGTATCGCTCCGGTGACCGTTTCAAGGCGCAGCCGCAACGCATCGCGGAATAGCAACAGTGATCCGTTCCAGAGCAAGTGAGGATTAATAATTTTGTGAAGAAATTCATAAAAATAGAAAAATGCTCTTTACAGTAAAGCTTCACTGTAAAGTTCCTAGAAATTTAAAAAATGAATAGAAGAAGAATTCCGAAGGTGCACATCCCTGTTTTTCCACAGAATAATTAAAAAAACATTTTCCGTTCCCGAAGAAACTGCAAGTTCACTTAACAATACTTTTTCAGATTCTTATCCGAGTACACTCCGACCAAGATCCTTGGCCATGGCGGCTTCGGAATCGTTTTCAAAGCAAAAAATAATTTGGACAATAACGAATATGCGGTGAAGCGCATTGCCGTCATTGATAGGTGCTTTTAAGAGAAACAAATCGATAAATATATCAATTTTCAGCGAACGCTCTATAACCAAAGTTCGTCGCGAAGTTTGTGCGTTGGCCCTTCTCGACCACAGCGGAATCATTCGGTATTTCCACACGTGGATGGAGCGTCCGCCTGATGGTTGGCAGGTAGATAATTATACCTGGAAAGTTGCAGACAACAACTGGGAATTTACAGAAAAAAGCCGACGAAGAGCTTTTGCCAGCAATCGATCCCAACAAGATCAGATCACTCCGACAGAATGGGTTGATCAGCGCAAGCTGTGACAGCGGTGAAGTGTCTGAGGAAAAGAGCAGCGAGAAATTGTCGCTCAATAAAAGGTAAATTGTTATATTGGAAAACCTGGCTAAACTCATTATAAACACAGCAAAAAAACATCATTTCTAATTTCAGCTTCGAGATGCCACCGGTTGTCGAAGGAAAAGAAGATAATTCTTGGTCTGAAGATTCTTCAAAAGGAACCGAAGAAGACTCTTCATCTGATGATTCTTCGGACAGTTCAGGTCCTGCTCGCAACAACTACAAGAGTGAGAATAAAAATGATTATAATAATTTTTTTGAATAAAAAAATTTTTTTCAGTTCCAAAGTCCGAAACGGATTCCGATGGAATCGTTTTTGAGAAATCGGCGAGTTCTGTACCGCAGAAAGTCGCCGACAAGAGGGTACAATTCAATCGGGAGAATCCCGTGAATCCTATCAAGACTGAGGTATTAGTGATATATCATAAGTTTCGGAAAAAAAAAATTAAATTTTCAGGTCATATTGGGTACATCCGCTAGTGGATCTTTGCACCCCGTCGGCCCTGGAAAGCACGTTTACATGTACATTCAAATGCAGGTAGTTTTTCAAACGCCAAAAAATTGAAACAGAAATGTTAGGTTTTTTTTTTTCAAGTTTTGGCCTCAGAAGTGGCTCGGATCATTGAGCGACCATTTTCGAAAGCACCTTTAAACAAAAATACCGCTTTTCTAAACTTTATAAATTTCTGAAAACCATCTGAATTTTTTGCGCAGCATTGATCAGAAACTTGGCTGTTAATCAAATTTTCGAAGTGCAGAAATTGACCAATAGAAAAATAATTTGCACGAGTTTTAGCAAAAGTATCTACTTTCAGCTCTGCGAAGAGCGAACTCTGCACGAATGGCTTCTGAAAAACAAGACTGTGGCTCAGAGGCCTCTTGCCAAGATGCGCGACTGGATGCATCAGTTGGCGCAGGCTTTGGCGTATCTTCACAGCAAAGGCTACATCCATCGGGATTTGAAGGTGATTTTTCTTTTAGGAACAACGAAGTTTGTATGGAAATGGATTTTCTTTTTTGGCAATTTTTGGGTAAAAGGAGCTTTGATAAAATATAAAAGATATATTGAGCTTCTTTCAAGTTTCATCTTTACACTCTTTTGATCCGATGGATTTTGCAAAAACCTTGTTGGAGATTGAACGGAAGTTTTTCAGCCCAAAAAATGTTTTCTTCGCGCTGGACCGCACAGTTGATGGCGGCGAGCGGTTGAAAATTGGTGACTTGGGCCTCGTGACTGACGCTCCTTCAAACGGCGAAGGAAACCGAGAAAGTTTCGACGGAAACTCAAATCTCACCGGAAACGTTGGAACGCGCGGCTACATGTCCCCTGAGCAGGTTTGTGTTGACTTCCCTTATTTTCGAAGGTCCCTGAAGTTTTTGAGCCGGATACCTTGAAAGAGTTTATTATTTTGGAATGAAACGAAATGAATCGAAATAAAAAAAAATCCCTGTTTCAGCTGGCGAGCAAGCCTTACACGGAAAAGGTTGACGTCTTTTCTTACGGGCTGATTTGCTGCGAACTTGTCGTCCCGTTCGCAACGCATATGGAGCGCATCAATACTCTTGTCCAATTCCAAGAGGGAAAACCGGTCAACGTGTTGAACAAGATTCCGGAAGCGGTAAGTTCAGATTTCTCAAGTTATTCAGTCAATATTCACCGAACCGGTTGCACTGATTTTCAAAAAAAAGTGTAGAAAGAAAAAATAACTTTCCAAGCAGTAATTTCAAATATTCACTATTGTGGAACTCAGAAACAACTTCCTGAGAATGAAGGCTTATAATTACACGTTTTGACTTGTACCTGAAAAAACTTGAATTTTTGAAATCAAATCAACGGTGGCTGAACTACAAATATTGAATTTTTCAACTCTCTAAGTCCACGAAAACTTTTCTTTATTTCAGAAGGATTTCATCCTGTGGCTCACCAAGTCCGACCCGGACAGACGTCCTTCCTTCCAAGAAGTCCTTGCTTCGAAATTTTTCAAATGAATTCTTGTCTTTGTATTTTTTACGTTCCAGCCTGCGGGCCTCATTTCTTCACTTTACACTCACTTCGGTTTTTGTCTCCAACTATGTATCAAAGTGTATAATATTTATGTGCCTTACAGTATCCTAGTGAATTCTTTATGAGATTTTTACACCGAGAAAATGCCTTGCAACTCACTGAACGCGGGTATGTTCAAAGTAGAGGGTGGTTAGCTAGTTATTCGTTTTTGTTGTTCGTTACAGTTACATTTGTTTTTTTTTATCTCTGCCCATCAAAATGTGTAAACCTTCGGGTGAATAAATGCTTCTCAAGCGGTTTGGTTTTTTCCTCTCACTGAAAAAAGCCTCATGGAAAAAGTCAAAAAATGAAGAAAAAGTTGGTTGAGGTTATATGAATACCCATAAGTTTGGAGGAATTGCAATGGAAGTAATGAATTTCATTCATAAAAGAAAGTTTCAACTTTTTGGAATAGTTGTCCAAAAACTCGAAGGGATAGGGTAACCTTTCACAGTGTCCACTTCTAGAAATTTTTTGTTCTGGTACTCAAATTTTCCAAGTCGCAAAGCGTACATCAGAGTTATCTAAAATAAAATATCATCCCAGCAAAGTGATACATAATCCAGAAAAAGAGAACAGATCACCAAAAAAGTTCTTTTCGCCATTTCTTGGCGTCTCTGCCGTAAATTGAGGAGATCAGCTCCTGCCGTCCGATGGAGCGCACATTCCTCCCTACAGTCCCGCCAAGGCCAACAAAAACCGGTTTTTGTCATGATTGTTATAAGAAGTACGGTAGGTTTTCCAGCGTTTTCAAACGAACTGATAGTTTCAAGGGGCCTCAGAATTTTGAAAACTTTTGTAGATTTCATGATTGCGACATTAATGACTTCACTGATCTTCATCCAAAGAAATGCTTTGTTTTTTTTTTGCAGGATATTGTGCAAAATTAAACTCAAATTCTCGTTAGCATCCTGAGATGTTCACTAGAATACTTTATCGTTGGGACGGGAGAAAAAAGTTTGTCGGCTTTCAGTCGAGGTGCAACATCGCCCAGATTGAAGTCATAGCAATAGAGACCGCGATAATTTTTGGTGGTTTTTAAGACGCTAAAAATCGGATAAAGGACGGAATATTCTCATTTTTGAATCTCTTGAGCATCTTAAAAAGTTTCTATCAATTTTTCAAACTATCTTTGATAACTACGTCTTTGTAAGACCTGCTCACTGGAACTTTTAGGTTTCTCGGAGAATATCTTTTTCATTTCTTCAGATTCAGTCTTTCCTATAAATTAACGGATAACTTCGGGAAAATTGTCCGAAAGAGAGAAGTCTATTAAGCTGTGTACAAAAGCAGCGATACGCGGAGTTTACGTACAAGTCGAAAGAAAAGGTCAGAATCCAGATGTTGCTATCGGCTTCTGCTTTATTCTGTCTTTTGACGTTCGACTTTCTTTGTTTTGTCTTTTCGATCATACTGTTTATGTTTTCTGACTCGAATGCCGATGAGTCTGCATTTTTTTTTTGAAACAGCTCGATTCGTAATGGTTCAGTCGCTTTTTGTTAATTTAATCAATAGATGGATTTTAAAATCTTGAAATGATAGGTCTTCCAGTCGATTTTAATGCCTTGAGGTCCGTTCTCAACCACAGAGCCAATTTTCGGCTTGCATGGGAAACTAAGAGGCGTCAACAAACCAAACACTTTTTTTTCTTCTTATCGATCTAGGATCCTTTTTTCGATGACCCAATCCAGCCTTGAATCAGCTATAGCAGTATGGAGGCCTATTCTGAATGAATCAAGAAGATTTTTATAAAAAATTTTACTAAGCGGATTTTTTCTTCAATGAGCGCCATGTACGTTTCGCAATATGTAAATTACAAATTCGCTGTAGAAAATTTCAAGAAAAGAAACCTGAATAACACCAGTTTATTCTCGATCTTTGTCAATTGATTCATCTACGGTGTCTCTTTCTCTTGACTCTCTTCAAATTCTCGCGGAAACTTTTGTAGCCGCTGCTTGTCGAGATCTTTGGAGGCGATTTCATAATTGTTTTCATTTTTGTTGTTCAGTTTCTTATCCTTGACAGAACGGCTTCGACTTCCTGTAAACGAGGCAGATCAGCAAAAGGGGCGGGTACGAAGGCTTGCTCGAAGCGCCGCCTACTTACCTAAGGCGGTCTAGATCATTCTTTCCGTTTCCTTTGTTCCTGAGCAGTCGTCGGAGACGCGCTTCCTCCAAAGCCTTCTTTGAGTTTCCTCTTTTTGAATGATTGTTTGAATTTTCATTTTTTCGTAACTTTTCGCGAATGAAAGTCTCTCTTTTTCGTCAAGTTTTCCATTTTTCTTTTCATTTCTTCAAAGGTTCATTTTTTAAGAATATCTTTGAAGATGCTTTCAACTTCTCACAGCACTTCCGTTCAGAGTTTTCTTCACAATGTTCTCTGGTTTTCTTGGTTCTACGCTTTTTTCTTCGTTCCATTCCTGTCTGCGAACCTTCTTCACTTAAAAATCGTGAGCTTCCGCCTTTTGCTCCTAGTTTCAAAACTTGATTGACTGGGAAGAACATCGCTAATTATTAAGTTCACTCGAATGTTTTTAACTCTGAATTCTTCAAATTATCGCGAGAGTTAATTTAATTGGAGCAAATTTGCGCATTTCTCATCACTCGCCTAGTTAAAAATTTCACGGATCAGCAAAAGAGGCGGGCCGAAGGTTGGCTCGAAGCGCCGCCTACTTACTAAACGCGGTCTGGATCATTCTTTCCGTTTTCGTTGTTACTGAGCGGTCGTCGGAGAAGCGCTCTCCACAGCATTGCCAAAGTCTTCCGACTCTCCATTGAAATCTGAAATTTTTATAAAACTCGGTCGAGAATATCTCTCTAAATACTTCATTATCTCTTCAAAACTTTTTTCCTTTTTCTTCATGATTCTTCTTTTTATCTCCTTTTTTTCTAGAAATTTTTAATAAATCACGATTTCTTTTTTTGGATGTATAGCTAATGTTGTGGCTTTCCAAGAATGGTAGTTACAGTAACCCGTAGAGATTTTTTTCTGTTTTCTTTCCTCTTGAAAACGTTTCATTAATCAACAAATCATGATATTTTTTTAGATTCTTTTTCTGGATTTAGAGCTGGACTGGCTGAAAAAAACGTTTCTAAAAATTAAGGGATTTGAATCTTTTTCCCAACTCTAAATCTTCTATTATTTGCAAAACGTGATCGAAGAAAAACCAACTTTTGCATTTTTTTTCCCCCATTTCCATAGTTAGCAACTTTACGATTTCCGAGAACGGAAGAAGTGTTTCGGCCGACGGATCAGCGTGCAGGAGCTATCGATTGGCTTGAGGCACTGCCCTAATGTAGGATGAATCATGTGCTTCGCCTCCGAAATTTCTGCGAGGTCAACAGAAAAAAAAAACGCGCTTGCCAGAATATTCGTTGCACTTTCCATTCTTTTCGAATTCAAAACTAAGAAGGGCCCAAAAAAATTTTGCTTCTCAGAAATCTTCGTAGAAGGTGCCTCTAAACTTGCAGAGCCTTTAATTCGCAACTTTTCTCATACTCACATTTTTGCCTTTTCTTCAATCTCAATATTCCCTTTCAGATAAAAGTTTATATTAGACAACCATGAAACTTCTTTTTTTCCTCTTGAAAAAGTTTTAAAAAAGGTATAGGATCAGACTTTTTTTCAGGCTCATTAGTTACAGTAAGGCAGGCAATATCAAACTCATGATCTCGAATAATTTTCTCTTTTTTTCGAAAGCTTCTTTCTTGCTGCCTGATCTGAATTTTTGTTATATATATCATTTCTTTGGAGATATAGTCCAGAAAGGTTCCTTTTCACTGTTTTGCGATTTTTCGAAAATCTCCAGAAAAAAATAAATTTTTTGCTTTCTCCTGATCAAAGTGCTTTGAAGCATTTTCCACAACTTTCGGCAAACTATCGTTTGAATTATCATACTAACTCTCCGAAAAAAATATTTGCAGAAGGAACTGCCAAGAAACAAGGCTTTCAGAAAAGAAGAAAATATCGATTGAAATAATTGAACACAATTTTCCGTGCCTTACTGTAGCTAGGGCAGCTTTCATTGATCTTTCATCTATTTACACTTCCGCAGCTATAAGAGCGTAGCTTTTGAACAATCGTCGCTAAAAAAAGGTCAAAAAAGTTTATTAGTTTGCCATCCAACAATTTTTTTGATACTCTTTTTTGTTCTCAACATCCTTTTCAAGTCGTTCGCATTTATTGTCTGGTTTCGGCCCAGTTCTAAAAATCCTGTGCTCAGCACTGTCCACAACTGGGACGTATTCCTGGATACGAAAAAGAAATGAACGAAGAATATTTTGAAAAGGTAATCATTTTATTAGGTTGTTCAGAAAGTTATTGCGGTCTTTATTATTCGACTTCAAATGATCATAACTTTGCTTAGAGTTCTTATTTCTGATCAAAACAAAAACCATCTTATTAAGTGACCATGTGACAACAAAAAACACAAAAAACTCAGTTGGTGATATCAAATCCTGAATTGCTGGGCACTTTGAAACTCTCGTAGCTTTCTTTTAGAAAGTTTTGGTTTTGAAGCAATTTCTTTCACCAGGGCGTTTTGTTACCGCGCAGTAGATACATAATTCAAAAATTACTGTGCTCAGTTTTCGAGCTCATAGTCTTGGCAAAAATTTTTTCCAGCAGCAATCACGTTGCATGTTTGAAAGTAGTTACCGTGTCAAACAAATAGTGAAAATCTCGAATGATTTTAACGCTTACAAGTCTAGTTGAGAGAAGAACAAAAAAGGTACTCTAATCGCTATTTTTTTAAAAACTTTGAAAAAGTTAAAAACCCTTATTTCAAAAATTGCTCAAAAACTTACAAAAATTTTGTTTTTGAAATGATACGATTACACTTTACAAAAATGAAAACATACCACGCGCTTCAAAATGATATATAATTTCGTCAGGCCAGTCTGAAATCCAGTTCAAAAAATCTCTTTCAAGGGGGAGTATCAAAAGCCGCAAGAACTTTCTGAACAACTTTATAGGAAAAGGTCTTTTTCTGAGATTTTTATCAATATTTTGTTGCTTTATTTGTTGAATTTTCCGTCCAATTCAGATAACTTTTTCTATTGAATACCTTTAAACTATATTCAATGAATTATTTTTCCAGACCTGTATCTTTTTTCGAGAAAAAAAGTTTTTCATCTATTTTAAATATCTTTGAGCTATCGAACTTCCTTTTACAAAAGACAATGATGAAAAATTTTTTTAGGAGACGACGCGATGGGAGCGACTCAAAAGATGTGCGAAAAACTGTGCGATGAGAATGCCAAATGTGAAGTTCACGCGCCAGTCGCATAAGTTCAAACCGTTTGCCCAGATTCGCGTCTTTTCTGCTTTTCGCCTCTCTTCTCATTCGATTCTTTGATTCTATATGCTCCTGTTTGAATATTTTTACAGTCTTTCCATATTCGATTTCCATATTGGTCATTTTTACTCTTTTCTTCGCGATTTTCTTTCGAATATTCTTTAGTGGCCAATAACTGGACTCGCATGAAGTTCTGTGAGGAAGTTTCATGGAATTTCGTTTGTACTTCTTTGAATTGAGGTTTTGACGCTTTTTGAGAAAAACTGTTTTTGAAAAAGAAAGGGCCGGCAGATCAGGGCGCACAGGCAAGAAAAACAATCGATTGGCTCGAGGCGTCGCCAGCTTCCCTAAAGAGGGGAGAATCTTTTGGTAACGCACGGTGTTCTCATGGCATTTCAAGTAAACGCGTTCAAAGGTTGCGTAAATGACATTACTGTTTTTACTTTCAGCATAAAAAACGGAAAAAAGCTTCTGAGTCAACCTTTCGAGATGAAACAAATGACATAAAAAACTATTAAAAGGGCTATATTTTTGGGCTCGTATTTTTTTCATCCGTATGTAATTCAAACCCTGAAATTTGAAAAAACACTCAAAAACTAATAGAACATTGAAAACCATTGTTTTCAAGATTTTTTTTTTCAAGTCCAAACTCAACAAATATTAAAGCTTCAACCGAAAAACCAACAACTCTGAAAAGGAAACTCCAAGATTAACGGTTTCTCTAAAGTATCTTTAACCTGAATCTTTCGGTACATTTATAAAAAAATTTCAAAACTTTACATAAAAAAACCCCTCAGCACGAATCTTATTGCTTTTCAATTTTTCTGAGTGTTCACAAAAAAATCTGGTGAACATCATGCCTTTCATTTTCACTGGTCTCAATGTTTTTCCAGTAAAAAAAGCTTTTTTCCTCGTGTCTATTCTCTCTTAATGTTTCATTTTTCTCTTAGACATTTTGTATATAAACTCTCTTTGTTTTGCTTAAATGAGTTTGATTTTTCTAGAAATTTACTGTCTCTCATTTTTAGTAAGCTTGGTAACGAGTTGAAACTTGTTCTGAGATTGATCAGCTTCTTCAAACTGACTTTTCGTTGATAATCCAGGTCCGAAAATAGTTTCGAACCATTTCAAAAACCGCATTTCATCCTGCAGTTACTCCGCTTGCTTTAGTGGGAAGTTCTGTTAATTATTCTACGTTTCGTCGTTTAAACGGAAACAGATCTTTTAAAAAGGATAAACTTTACAAAGTTCAATTCAGAAACTATCGTGGAATACCATCTGAAAGGTATGGACCCCGACGAAAGCCCGTTCAAAAGAAGAACTCGCGGTGTTACGAGAAGGGAAAGAGAGGAAAGAGAGTCCGTTTTTTTCATCAGATAGTTTTCCAAATTTGTGTCACTTTCCAGCCTCGTAGAGATGCCAGAAGAGGAAGATAGAAGACGCCCTAGGCCTTACGAGAGCAAGTGAGAACTGACTTCATATCAAATATTCGAAAATGGAATTGTTTCTTGAGGATTACTGTAATTTTCGGCTTTTGTGAAAATTTTGTAAAAAAAATTATTGGATCGTATTTTGCAGCTTAAAAAGTGTTTGTAAAAGGCTTGAAACAGAACTTTTGATGATTATTTTTAAGATGGTATGAAAAACCAGCGAAAATTCAAACGGCGACTTTTTCCGATATTTTTCATATTGCTAGGGAACTTTCCGACGGCCACCTTTCCGACGAAACTTTTTTTCCGACTTTTTTTCTCGATAACTCTTCGTTTTACATCTTCCTATATAAAGTAGGTAGTTTTTTTCATAATTAAAACAAAAAGAAATAGGAAAAAAATATTATTAAATGTTTTATAAACCGAAAAAGCATAAGGGAAAAAAGTCGGAAAGGTGGCCGCCGGAAATTTCCCTAGCGAAATGAAAAAATCGGAAAAATCGCCGTTTGAATTTTCGCTGGTGTTTTTTTCATACCACCTATTTTAATGAGTTTATTACAGATTCGCGAAGCGTTTCACACCCACTTTTTTGATCGTACATGACCGCTTCGGCGTCGTTTTCACAGCTCGTGATGAATTGGAAATGAAGAAGTATTGCCTGAAACGGGTCGAAGTAGAAGACGAGTTTGTTAATTTCCAATTTGAAAAGGAAAATTTCTTCAATAAGAGAAAATTTATAAATAAAGCTAGTGAATCGAGATGAGAAAGTATGAATTTTAAAAAATTGATCAGAATTTTTTTCTCAAGCCCTGATCAGTTTTTCTTTTACGTTAATTGATAGAAAATTGGTTTTAAGGATGGAACTGAAAAATTATCCTTCAGGGAGAACGCAATTGAAAACGCCAAACGTGAACCCAGAATAATCAAAGCGATGAAAGAAAATAAGTATTTCATCCAGATCGAGAAGGCTTGGATGGAAAGACCTCCGGAGGGTTATCAGGTTTTCGAACTCTCAAGGATCCAGTTAGTTCATTTTTAATTCAGCCAAAAATGGACCGCAAGCTATTCTACAAGAATTTTTGTTCCGACGGAGGGGATGCGCTGATGGTAGGAAAATTTGTAATTAAATTCTCGGATTGAATGCGTCAAAAGACAGAAGGATTTTTGAAAACCACATCAATTATGTAGATTGAAAGTCAAAGTTTCTTTTGATGGCTATCGGAATTTTTTTCTCATTTTTCCAAAATTCGGTCTAACCTTTCAGCGAAAAATAATCGGGAGAATTCTTGTAGAAACATAATCTTATTAGCAATTGTGGCCTTTTTAGTTTCTCAAAAGTTTTTTGAAGTTTCCTTATTAATCAGCCAAACAGTTTTTTACCAAAAAAAAAAACCGGTGCTACGAAAAAGCGCGAGTATTCCCTTTGCGAAGAGTACTGTATGCGGATATGTGCTCTGCGTGCATACACTTTGCGTGTTTACACTTTCGTTGCGTGACGTCACCGGATCGCAAATCGGATACTGTTTTTTATCGTGTAAATATCATCGAGAAAAAAATGCAAGCCTTAAAAAAAAAAACAAAGAAAAAATTGAAAAATATTCGAAAAAAAAAACTCTGAAACAAAAAACCGGGATGTGTCCGACCTGGTGACGTCACGCAACGAAAGTGTAAACACGCAAAGTGTAGGCACGCAATGTGTATATCTGCATACAGTACTTACTTACTTACTTACTTTGATACTTTGACGGTCCATCTTCGCTGGCGATGTTCCCAGCGTGGACCACACGTTCTCCAGGCGGCCCGGTCTTGCGCAACGGTCATCCAGTGGCGGTCTGCATACAGTACTCCTCGCAAATGGAAAACTCGCTCTCGTCGTAGCACCAAAAAACTGATGTTTTGAGCGAATCGATTTTTTTTTTCGAAGATTTGTTTGTCTTTCAGACGTAATCTCTGTTTGATATCTCTCCGAAAAATTGAAACTTAATCAAAAATTTTCAGCCACGCAAGACGTTGTTCCTTTACATGCAGACAGCCGTGAGTTCCACATACACAGAAGATTTTTTAAACTTCCAAACCGTCTTTATTGCAGCTTCACAATCATTGGAACCTGGATCATTGGATGAAGGTCCGCCCAACAATGAGTCTAAGAGATGAGAGCTATTTGCAATGTTGGATGTACGAAATCGCCGATGGAATGGCGTTTCTCCACAAGAAAAACTTCGTCCATCTGAACTTGACGGTACAAATTTAGTCTAGCAAGTTATCGGGCTTTCATTCTGAGAGTCATTTTTTGAATCTTCGATTTTAAGTCGAAAAGCTTCAAAATTGGATCATTCAGAAAAAAAATTCACAAAACCAGGTTATCCTGTTTGAAACAAAAAACGGGTTCAAAATGACGAAGATCAACCTTCCAATATTGCAGCCATCGAACATATATTTATCCGCCAAAAAGCAACCTGATGACAGACACAGCATCGTCATCGCAGGTTTCAGCCACGCCAAAGTTGCCGGCACATACAACGGAGCTTCTGCCGACAATCTCGGAGAATACAAAGCGCCGGAGATGGTTGGAACACTTTTTCTGAATCTTCATGAGATTTGAATTGAAGTCAACTCCTTTTTGCGACCAGAAGATCGATGTATACTCTTATGGGACAATCTGCTACGAGATGTTGCACAATGCTCCTGCTCGAGGATCCGAAAAGGAATTTTTCGCGAGAATTCAGGATGAGACTGTAAATTTCTTCAGTGTGAAGGAAAAAGTGAGTTCCTAACATTTTGAATAACGGAAAAAAGCTCAACCAGAAAAATCCCCTTCTGAAAGAATATCGTGATGAAAGAACAATTCGTTTTCTTTTCCCAATTTGATCATGACGTTTTTGAAATAATTTAAATTCGAAAAAAAAGAATCTGACAACATTTATTTTCAGGAAGAGTTCCTCAGAGGATGCCTCGCCAAGAACCCGCACGAAAGATGGTCTTTCGAGCAAGTCAAGGAGTGCTTTTACCTTTTCGAGACCTCCATGCCGTACACTCGTGAATAATTCTCTTTCCAATTTGAACGCCTTATAATCTCACAAATACCTTTAGGTCATTCACCCTCGTTTTCACTTACTCTTCCAGTTTTGTGCCTTTATATTTGATCTTGCTCATAATAATTTGTTCTTTAAATATTTTTTGTTTTTCAAAGCCCCTGCCCACTGCTTCTCCACCCTCGCCTTCCAAGTCGGGGTGGATGGACTATATCTCTGCGCCTTTGAATCTTATTTTACCTGTTTTATCATTTTTTTGTTTTTTTTTTCTGGAGCTCCATGTAACCTTAAATTTTCCTGTTCCTTCTTTTTCAATATTGAATTTTTCTCTCTTCAAAAGCCATGTTCTCATTGTTGCGTCTTTTTTATTTTCACTATCCGTCTAATTTACGTCATTCATTTATTTTTCGATCCCGTTTTCAGTTGCCGTCATATTGATCTTCTTTTGTTTTTTTTTTCACCGGTTCAACTTGCTCACAAGTTCTACTTCACCTCGTTGATTGAATCAGTGAATCTTGTCCGGTAGTTTCTACTGTTGATTTTCTGTCACAAGAAAATAAATGTTAACTTGTTTCAAGAGGGAATATTCAAAAACAGGTTTCTTACCTGGATACCTTCTACAGGTAGCTCTAAAAACTAAACCTGATTATAACTTTCAGGTAACCCTTCTAAAATGGTGAGAAAACGCATTTTTTTGTTCCTCAAAATTTATTCTCAAATCTCGATATTTTCTGATCTTTCCTTTCTTTTCTCCACCCACCGTTCTATTCAAATTTGAGCGATTTTTCTCTTTTTCTGGTTATGTTTCATACGGTACTTATTTTCTATGGATTCTCTTCAAGTTTCCGTGGAAGTTACTGGAGCGCATTTCAATACTTTTTCACAAAAACGGAGATTACCTTAGAAAAGGCATCAACAACTTGTCTGCAATAAAAAAATCAGATATCACCGATCAAACAATCTATTATTTTCAGATGTCCAAACATTCAGATAATTTTTGCTCCAATCAGGATGATAATTTTTGAGCAAAAATTGAATTTTTGAATTAGAACCACGATTGCTTTCAGAACAACCCAGTAGTTCATATCGAACCAAAGACGAGTTTTTAATTTTTTTGAATGAACACAGGAAATGCTTGCAAATGAGAATTTGAGAAAAATCAAAGCCATTTTTGAGCTAGATGCATCCGCCTTTTCCGAAAAACTCTCTTTAAAGTTCTTAAGTGGTTTTTGAAATTTTCTTCCTTGCTTGAACTAACTGTCAATTTCAATTTTTTTTTTTGAACCTCACAGAAGTATTCTCGATAGTCGCAAAAACATAGTATTAGTTGAAAAATAAAAATGAATGGAATGCATTTCAGTCTATATTTCTCTTTCAAATCTTGATTTCCGTTTGTATTCTTTTTAATCGTATACAGTCTGTCCAGATTCTGATTGTCTAGCAGCTAACTCCGCCCCCCCCCAGGCTACAATATCACTCGAGTCAATCTTTTATCTACATATGACGATGGCACTTTAATAAGGCTGCATTTTTGACTTCTTTTTCTATCTGTTAGATCAAAAAAAATTAAAAATGGATCCCGCGCGATAAAACATCGACGCGAAAAGATACCGTCTCAGCGGGGACGGAGTTAGCTGATTGACATTCAAAATCTGAAGAGACTATACTGTTCGATCAAAAATGGCGGAGTGGATCAGAGAACGAGCAGAAGAGCGAAAAAAGAATCTTAAGGTTATTTTCGAAAACTAATTTTACCAATGATGAAACTTTTTCAGACGCTTGAAGAGCCAAGCACCGCAAAAGTTGCCGTCAAAAAAAGAGAAAAAAAGTGAATTTCCTTGGAACATCTTATTCTTTAAATTTTGCATTTTTACAGAATTTTTCCTTTCTCGAACGAAAAATTTCTGGGCCCCAACTACTACGAAAGTCGGTGAGAATAAATTTCTAGTTATAAAATTTGCAAAAACTTTGATTTCCCCACTCGAAAAAGGAATCTTTGGAAAGTTCTTGAAATATGAAAAAATAGGAAAAGTCGCCGTTTGAAAATTCGCTTCCTTTTTTTTTTCATACCACCAATTATAGCAGTTGGCCAAGAAAAAAATGAAAAAAATCAAATTAGTTTTCTCCAAAAAAACTATCAAGAATTACGCACCAGCCTTATACAAATTTCTCGATTTTTTTACTAAATTATCCTGCCAGAAAATCGGAGAAAAAAACTTTTTCAAAAAAACGGAAAAAAAGGATTCATTTGGAATCAGAGAAAACACGGAAAAATAATGTTTCGTATGAGCAATAGTTCAACTTATCGGGCTGTGACTTGAAACGAATAAAATATCTTGATGTTAGGAAGAACCGAAGAGAAATTTATGAGTAAATGTGGCCGCCTGAAAACTTCATTGACTCAATATATTAAGGTTCGAAAAGAATTTTACGTACCTTGACTTTCTTGGTAGCGGAGCGTACGGCGTCGTGATGAAAGTCAGAAGAAACTCTGATAATAAAGAGTTCGCCTTGAAGAGGTCTCGTACCTCGCAGAAGTTCGTTCAATTTTTTTTTCATTTCTGAACAAAAATTTCACTCTTTTTGAGACTCAAAAACTTTTTCGCATGCTAACAATTTCTGAACGCAAAAAAAGATGATAACAGTTTTTAGAAACCTTGTGCAAATTCTCGAATTTCTAGGAACTACTTGAAAAATTTTTTGCAGTCAAGTAGAATAATTTTTTGTTTTCGATTTTGGAGAAAAGTACTGAATTTTTCAGTTCGAGATGTAGAAAAATGTTTTGTCCAACTTAGGGTAATCAGATAATAAAGCCGTGGATTAGTAATTAAAAAATCATTTTTCAGTCCGTGGCGCATCGCTCGCTATGAGCGAGAAGTGAGAGTGTTAAGGTGTTTAAAAAACACTTATACTTTGAAATCCCACGAGTCATGGGGCGAGCTCCCCCCATTGAAGTGGCAGGTCTTTCTTAATTCACTTTTTTTCTGGTCAAAAAATATCTTTTTTAGGAAAAGAGGGACGTTTCCTTTCTTCCTGGAGATTACGTCGAAGAAGAGAAAAAAAACGGAAATGTGAGAAAACTTTGATTTGTTCAGTACCAAACCCGTGAAACGTTTTCTAACTAGAAAACGTTTTTCACCCTCCGGTTGGACTTTTGATGAGACTTTGCTGAAGTGCACTTTAGGACTTCCTAATTTCAGAACAAAAAAACAATTTCTCGCAATAGATTCAGTTTGGAGTTAGGACACTTCAAAAGCTTGAAATAGCGCTTTTTTGTCATAATTTGGGTATTTTGCGAACTTTGAAGCTCTATAAATCGGAAACAAGATTCATTGCAAGAAATTTTTTTCTTGTTCTGCAATCAGGAGGTCCTAAAGTACAGTTCAGCAAAGTTTCAGCAAAAGTTCAACCGCGGGGTAAAAAAAATTTCCTAGTAAGTTGTTTCAAATTGAGACTTTGAAACGATTTTTTCCCGGATTTCTTATGTTTTCTCTAATTTAGAATTTTTTTTCAGGTGGACAAACCCGTATATTTATATACGTTATTGCCGGTTAGTTTCAAATGAACGGAATAATGTTAAAAGCTTTTTTTTAAGCTGTGTCACGAAATAACTTTGGCCGATTGGCTTCGCGAGCATCCCGATTTATATCAAAGGCCAATGCAAAATGTTAAAGAATGGCTCCGACAAACAGCCGTGGGCATGGCTCACGTCCACCAACGAGGATTTATTCACCGAGATCTGAAGGTAAAATAATTTTTTTCTTAGTAAGGAAAGAAAACTGTTCTTGGAAACAGTTGAAGAAGTCTGTCCATGATTTTTGTTTTGAATAAGCTTAAAGCAAAGTTTTCAATTTTTAAGCGTACTTATTGGAGGACTTGAGAAAGTGATTTTTTCTTATATCCTGTAGCTTTTCTATTCAAAGAGTACATTGGATTGAAAGGAAATTATAAAGTTTGCTTTTAGGCTCTTTCTAAGCTTTTTTTAAGAAGTGGAAAGTATGGAGAGAGTCTTACAAACATCTTTTACTGACTGATTAGAGTAAATAAGTAGATTGACAAAAGTGATGCGTTGCGTACGCGGTGCGGCTTTTGGCGGAGAACTTACGGAAGCGTAACCAGGAAAAAAAGTGGGAAAAATGACTTTTTTGAATTTCCAATTTTTAAATCGTTCAACTTAGCTTTCTGAGAGCCAAAAATTGAAAGCTATTGAAAAACTTTCAAAAAAATGAAGAAAAACATGGAAAAATGATGGTTCACTTTTAGCTTCAAGTTTTCCGCCAAAAAACGCAACGCGTCACTCTGGCCAATCTACCTACCTTGTCTTTGAAATCAAAAAAAGGATACACTGTTACTTATGAACCTATTTGAAATAATAGAAACAGCAAAGAGAGGAATCGAAAGTAATGAGAGCGAAATGTTTTATTTATGCGTGGAATTTCACTTCTAGTGTTTTGAAAGGTGTTTGCAATAATTTCCTCAAATAAATCCGAACTCTATCAGTTTTATACTATAAAAAAGCCACAAATTTTCAGCCTCGAAACATCCTTTTTTCCGGTGACCCTGATGATGAAAAGAGTCACATAGTTATTGGTGACTTTGGACTGGCAACGGTCCCAAACTCGAAGAAAGCCGAGTTTCATGACGCTTTCGGAAAAGAAGATGATTTTGCAACGAATGATCTCGGAACCTATGAATATATGGCTCCCGAGCAGGTTAAAAAACGCTTTCAAAAACTTCAAACAGTTTAATTCAAGCGGGCTCGCGAAGAAATCGACGAAAAAGTCGATGTCTACGCATTTGGCATCATTTGTTATGAAGTCATGTCTTCGTACGTCGAGCACTCGGAGCGAAAGGAATTCTTGGAAAAAGTTCGCACTACCAAGGACGATTATTTCGAGGACGATGAGGAAGCGGTAGGAAACTTGTAGCGTCCCTTATGGGTACATCGCTGAAAGATTATGGTTGAAAAAAAAAAACTAGGAATTGAACTTCGGAACTTCGAAATATGTCCGTTTGTATTAAATCTCTGACTACTTCAATCTATTGGAAGGAATGGCCCAACGCGTTTCAAATTGAAACTGCTAAATTTGTGCAGCTTATCCAATTAATGCGTACCTGAGCTTGCTTAATTCCAAGCTCATGATGTAATTTTTCTCACAAACAAGAATGTCTGATGAGAATAATTATAGACGTTAAACTTTAACTTTTTGAAGCCTTTTGAAATTCTTTTATTATTTCTGATCGATTTTCTGTGCTAGTTTTTTTCTCAAAATATTTATCTTCTAATTTTTTATGATCGCCAAAGACAGCTCACGGCTTGCCAGAAAATGAGCTGACGCTTCAAAATTTTGAAAAGTCGCTTTTTTTGTTATGTTTTTGCGTATTTCGGAAATTATGAAGCTTCTCAAGTGGAAAAACAAGATTTACAGCTCAAAAATTACCCGCACAAGCTATAAGTGTTATATATAAAAAAGTAAAAGTCAGAAAAACATGGGAATCAACAAAAAGTTTATTCATGATCATAACAACAGTTATAAGCTAATCGTGTTCCATCCGACATCCTCTTTTTCCGAAGACAGCACGAAGACGTCTGGCGACAAAGCGTCCTATTTCTTGACCAGGGTCTTCTTAAGGGCCTCGATACTTGAGTGGGGTTTGACGCTGACCTTGTTCTGCAAAACCCCAGAGGGAGTAGTCCAGAGGATTGAGATCTAGTGAACACGGTGGCCGTTAGTCCTTCGAGATGAACGCAGGCGAATGGGTCTCGGATCACTGTTGCGACAACTTGGCTGTGTGTGATGGAGCACCGTCTTGTTGGAACGCCCATTGACGTCTATTGATGTGCTTCTGAGTCCAGGGAAGGAGTGTCTCTTCCAAAATATCCGAAATGGAGACTTCCTTGTTGATTTTGACTCCTTGATCGACAAATAGCAATGGTGTTTTGCTATCAGCAGACACTGCTCCGAAAACCATCCCACTAGCGGGGTGAGAGACTTGATGAATGGTCCTTCCGTAACCAACAGCTTCATCAGACGTCTTAGCAAGTAATCAATGGTTTTGAGGGTTGAATTCGGCCTATATCGTGAACAGCTTCTTGTCAGAGAACACTGTAATCGATTGTTCACTAGTGCGCGTGCGCTGAAAGAGCTCTCTTGATCTTTCGAGCCGTTTCTTAGTTGTAGCTTCCGAGAGAATGACTGCATTTCTTACACGATAACAGGTAAGCTTCACCTTGTCTTTGACAATCCTCTCCATCGAACTTCGACTAATTTTCATATCTTTCGCCATCTTTTTGATGCTCCGAAGTGGATTTCTTTTGGTTCGCTCTTTCACAGCTTTGATCCGATCTGGAGTGACGACTGTTGCTTTTCTTCCTTTCCCACACCTATCCAAGAACGTGCTGAGCTTTTTGAAACGAGAAATCGTGTCATAGACGGTTCTACTTGGAACTCCGAGCCGTTCACTGATGTCAACCGGAGCGACTCCTGCTTTGAAAAGGTGCAGAATGAAAGGTCGATGTGGATTCGGCGGTGCCATTTACTTACTTACTTACTTTGATACTTTGATGGTCCATCTTCGCTGGCGATGTTCTCAGCGTGGACCACACGTTCTCCAGGCGGCCCGGTCTTGCGCAACGGTCATCCAGTGGCGGCCTGGTTGACTGATGTTCTTGCGAAAGTAGTCCGTCCATCTGGTCGGTGGGCGCCCGAGTGGGCGCTTGATGTTTCTCGGGATCCAGTGGGTCGTTCTCGTCGACCAGCGGTCATCTTGTCTGCGAATGCCATTTACTGAAAACAAAACCGATTGATCTGAATTTTGGCTGAATGGTGAAAAACATACAATTAATCCAAATTTCAATTAACACGCGCCCAGAATTGCCTTGCTGTATGGCGTCAAACTTTTGTGTGGGTAATTTTGAGCCACCCTGTAAGTTATTGTTTCAGAATCAGGAGGTCCTAGGAGGCATTTTGAAAAGTTTCATCAAAAATTCAACTGGAGGCTTGAAAAAAAGCTGAAAAAAAGCTAAAAACGTTATCTTCTCACTAGGGCATGGTCTCCGCTCGACAACGAGTTGAGAATTGAGACTTCGTGGATGGATAGGCCTAGGTGAGAGTACTCGGAATCGGAAATAAAATTCTGCTAAACCCCACAGGCGGCTGAGGAAAAGCTCGTCGAAAGTTTCCCAACGCTCGGAGCCTTCGGCTAGCAACTGACAACGTGGTGTAGTGGGTAATGGCCTTGTTCACTGTCAATATTGAGACCATGGTTCAAATCCTTTTGGGAGAAATCGTTTTTGCCGGCTCATAACTTTATTCCTTTCACATTTTTGTCAGATTTTTTCAAGAATTTACATCAAAACTTGTAGAGAACTATAATTTCCACTGCCACCTTTGCGTCTCGTATTGAGGAAGATATTTTCAAAAATTTTTGTTGGAAGGCGGGCAATTGGCAGCACATTTATTAAAGTTAGGCTCATTGCGCGCAATATTTTGTTGAAATCTTCGATAATCGCCATGTCTTTTGACACCTGGAACGCGAAACCGAACGAAAAAGTTTCATTTTGATTTTTATGGTGTTATTGTGTTTCCGTTTAGTACACACGTGTCCAAAAGACAATTAATCGCTTTTCAAGAAAGCTCAAAGTTTTATAACATATCTATTCGACGTGAGCTTTCATAAACAGATCGTTTTCTTTATCGTTTGCCCATAAAGTAGGAGAAAAAACAAAAAATCATTTCAGATCAGTATTTTGTTTTTTATTGTGATTTTTGTGAATTTTTATTGTAAATTTTCAAAAAAAGATTCCAAAAATGAGGAAGGAATAAAGTTATAAGCAGGCAAAAACGATTTCCGCCAATAGGATTCGAACCATGGTCACAATATTAATAGTGCACAAGGGTACTACCCACAACACCACGCCGCCAGCTGCTAGCCGAAGGTTCCGAGCGCGGGGTGATACGCGCTGAGAAACTTTCGACGAGCTTTTCCTCAGCATCCTGTGGAGTTTAGCAGAATTTCATTTTCGATTCCGAGAACTTTCACCTAGGCCTATCCACTCACGAAGTCTCAATTCTCAACTCGTTGTCAAGCGGAGACCATGCCCTAGTCAGAAGCTCCAAAATATAGTGAGCTGAGATTATTTTCACTTGGAGATTTTTGCGAAATCAAAAAACTTCAAGGTTTTGGATATGACTTCTATCGATTCTTGCAGGACATCATGGTTGGGTGGTGCCTCCTCAAAGGAGCGTATGGTCGTCCTTCTTTTGAGGAAATCTCAAAGTGTAAGGTCCTCAAAAAACCTCTCTGTCGCTCAAAAAAAACCCGAGATTAATGGATGCCGCTGGTACAGCTTCACAGAAGTACTTTTTCCTAAAATCCTTTCTTTCTCTGCATGAAATCTACTTTTTGTTTTTTTTTAACTCGCTTTTTTTTGACATCTTTGATTATACAGTGCAAATCCCGATGATTCTCTCTCTTAAAGTTCTGATCTCTCTGCATCTCCTAATTTTTCTTCCGAGACCAAACTCTGTTTTTTTATTCAAATCATACATAAAGTTCTTTTTGATCTGTTAGTTGATCGATTCAACGCTCATAAATCAAAAAATACTTCATTTCTACGTTTTGCTTTCCGTCCATTCTTTTGGCGTCTGTTTTTCCTCCTTTGCTATTAACTTTTGGCTGGAAGAATCAAGCTCCAAAACCAGTACAGGTTGAAAGGAGGAACTTGCAAATGATTCTTTTCCACTTGCCATTTTTAGCGTTTTACTTGTTTCTTTTTTTTTGCCTCACAATCTCGGTTTTCTTTGACGTTTGTTCAATTTTCCTGATTTTTTGATTATCACTTAGCTGCAAATAAGTCAGTATTCATTCAGAATGGCTTTTTCTTTTTCCGAACCGCCCGGATTCACTATCCCAGAGCTCGAACTTGCCATATTCATTCTTTTTTCACTTATCTTCATTTCTGGCTTTCTTATTTTGATAGACTTTCCAAAGGTCTCCCGAGTGAAACTTCGAACATCCCCGTGAGCATATTCTCGTGTTTGTCTTTTCATCTGATGTTGCCTCTTATTTAATCATGTTTCATGGATTTATTTTTCATATGAATGAAGAATGAAGTGTTGTTGCGGAATTTTCTTATTTTGTTAAAATGTCAGTTCAATTTCTGTTGTACTTGTATTCACATTTGCTTATAAAAAAAACGACCAGAACGATACGAAAGCTTGCTCAGTTCGTCAATTTATGTATTTACTTGAAACTTTTTAAAGACCATTTTGCGTTGAGTAGACCGTTTTTTTCGAACTTACAGGTAATATTTATGTTGTATGATTTGTATCATTGAATTTCTCAAAATTTGCTATAATTTTTATAGAATGGCTCCAGTTTTAAGAAAGAGAGTTCAAGAAATAAAAGTGAATGGCAAGGCAGGTTTTTTTAACGCAATGATTTAACTTAAAATTTTTTTCAGTCGGTTGAAAGAACTAGCGACGGCAAGCTGAAAGTGGAGAAAGAGAAAATGTTAGTTTTTTCGAGACCAAATTTTTTCAAAGATTTCGGCTTTGCAGAATTTTCGCTTTCTCCAAAAGTAAGTCCGGCGGTGACTACGACAGCCGGTAAGAATCTTATATCAATAATAATATCATGAGAAAGATTTTTTTGGAATTAGTTCACTTGCGAAATAATTTGTTCAATGTTCCATAGCTTGTTCTGAAAGCAGAAAAATAATGAAAAAAATGAAATCTGCAATCAAAAAACATATAACTTCTGAGAAGTTTTATCAAATTTTCAGCCTAATTAAAAATAAGGTTGCGTGTAAGTAGGGTTCAGTCGGTTGCAATCTAACAAAAAAAAAGTGAGATGAAAAAAATGTGACGCATCGAGATATGAAAAAATGTCCGAAGACATGATTTGATAATTTTGAACTACAAAATGTTTTCAGATTCAAAAAACTTTTCACTTACACCGGATATCTGGGGATGGGCGGCCACGGAATTGTCATGAGGGTCCGCAGAAATTCGGACGGCCAGGAGTTTGCCCTCAAAAGAATCCGCACAACAGACAAGTTTGTCGATTTTTCTGCGTAAACTTTCTTAAAAGTGGATATCTTTGGGGTTTTTTTGAAGATTTAGGAAAAAGTAAATTTATTTTATGAGTAACCTCAAAGGACAGGAATTCAAATGTGCCAGAAAAAACTTTCGAAAGTCTCACTCTGCCCAAGTTTTTACTTTTCCAGAAGAGATACCTAGAAGTCGAAGGACCTTTTGAAAAATAGCCATTTTGAAGTTTTTCATCCATTTATTTCTTGTGAACAAGGAAGTTGTGCAAGTTGATAGTCTCAGAACCTTTTTCGGATACATCCAGAAGCTTTCCGGCCATATTTCGAATAGTTTCCAGATCTAAATTAAAGCCCTTTGTGAGATGAAACCACAGAACAAGAAGTTCGAAGAATAATCATTTGATCGATTTTTATGAAACCATTTTTCAGCCCACGCCGAATTGCTCGCTGCGAACGTGAAGTGAGAGTTTTGCGGTCGCTGGAGCATCCCCAATTTTTGGAATACATCGATTCATGGGGCGAGCGTCCTCCGAAAAATTGGCAGGTTTTTCAGAAATTTTTTCTCGCAGAAACGAATTTTTATCAGGAGAATGAGGACAAGAAAATGCTTCCCGAGGAACATTTCGAATGTATAGCAAAAGCCGGAATATTCAAAAAAGTTTGATTTACTTAGAACCTAACCCGTGAAAGACTTTTTTTAACTTTTTCCATTTTTCTGATTCGGACTTTTTTCAGATAGACAGCCCCGTATATTTATATATTCTCATGACGGTTAGTTTCTAATGCGACGGAACGATTTCAAAAATTCAAAATTAAGTTGTGCGAAGATACACACCTGGCACATTGGCTTGTGGACAATCCAAAAAGAGGATCAGAGACCTTCCCTGAAAATCAAGAGCTGGATGCGTCAAATTGCAGTGGCGATGACATATTTTCACGAAAAAGGGTTTATTCATCGCGACTTGAAGGTAATTATTAATTTTTTTGAGGCTCGGTTACCCTCCATGCGCCATAATTTTCGAGTTCTAAAAGTTCAAAGCAAATAAGAAGGTTTTCTCTTTTTTTTTTCAATCTACCGTAACCTTAGAAAGCATTTTCTCAATCGGAATGAGGAAAAGGGCAAATCAGAGTCAGCAGTTTTCAGAAGTTTGCGCGAAAAATTGCGACTGGACTTTTGAAGAAAGTTCGAGACGTTTCTCCGAAAAATTGAACTTTTGAGTAAACAACGTTTCTTTTTGATTAGGGGTCATCTCAAACGAAAAATACCGACTTTTTCCATTCCAGAACAAAAAAATCCAATTTAATTAATTCCAGCCGGGAAATATTTTCTTTTCTCGTGGAATTTGGGAAGAAGACGGCCGGATCATCATTGGCGACATGGGCCTGGCGACGGTTCCCAATTCGAAGAAAGCTGAGCTCAAGGGTCTTTTCGGAAAGCCGGATGATTTTGCAACAAACGCACGGGGAACTTACGTCTATCAGGCTCCTGAACAGGTGAAAAATGCTTCAAGAAACTTTGAACAATTGACTTTTAGCGTTTTGGCGATGATATCGACGAAAAAGTTGATGTTTTCGCTTTCGGTCTTATATGCGCAGAGCTCCTCAAGCCGTTCCCATCGCATAGAGTTCGGAATCAGTTTTTCGAAAGAATCCGCCGCAATGGGGATGATCTTTTCGAGAAGGACAGAAATGCGGTAAGTATTTTAGCATTGAAATAAAGTTTTTCGAGAAAAATTAATTCGGCAAATGAGTCGTCAAGTTTGTTTTTTGTTCTGTTTTCTAAACTCACTCAGAAACCGTCAAAGAAGTTGGATAAAGTAGTGAAAAAACTAAAAATCAACTGGAAGTGGCTACAATTCTTTAAAAACTCAGACTCTTTTTAAAATCCCCCATGACTCAAAATTTTCCAAGAAAATTTTAAAACAATCTTGCGACAACATTTAGGAAATTTTTTTATGGTTCAAAAAAATCCATTTTAAGGTTAGACCGTTCCTGGTTAGAAGTTTTTCACATAAATGTTCCTATCTTTCAGGAGAGATTCATCAAATGGTGCACCAATAAGGATCCGGAAGATCGTCCGTCGTTCGAACAAATCGTGGCTTCTACGTATTTGGCTGATGTTGCTCTCTGATTTCTTCGGCTGAAGTTTCTTTTGTCAAGTTTCACTTTTTATCCTGTGCTTTTTTTTTCTTGTCCGGTTTTTACCGGGGTTGTTCGAAATATGTCTTTTTGAAAATGAGACGAGTTAAATGTCTCAAAATAGATTTCGGGTCGTTTAGAGAAGTTTTCGAAGGTCTATCTCGATAAATCGAGACGAGATCGGA
This sequence comes from Caenorhabditis auriculariae, assembly GCA_904845305.1. NCBI lineage: Eukaryota > Metazoa > Nematoda > Chromadorea > Rhabditida > Rhabditidae > Caenorhabditis > Caenorhabditis auriculariae. Next base: position 1,097,101 of record CAJGYM010000019.1, on the reverse strand, counting down.
AAAAAATTCCCCAGTTATTCTTTTTGCGCCCTTGAAGTTATTATAAACATTGAAAAAAATTTTTTTAAGATTATGAATTTATTGACAAAACATGCAAATAATCTAATTTATTTTCTCAAAAAAATTTTTTTCAAAAAAATATTTTGTTGAGAACGAACTCTTACCTTGAGTTTTTGAAACTAGACCTTTTTAGAAGTGTTTCGGAAAAAAAAAGAGACAAGAAATATCAAAGACTAGATTTTTCCCCAAACGAGACAAGGAGAAATCTCTAGCAACCCTCCTTGTCACGGCTGTAAATTGTTTATAGGGATTTTACCTAAAAATTGTATTTTTTTATAGTTTTTTTGTCAATTGTTTCAATTGTTTCAATTTCTTCATATTTTTCATATTTTTTTCATAACTAGTTTATACCCGTGTCATTTTATCATCTTAATTCTTGTCATTCTTTCATATCCTACTCATTTTTTTCCGTTAGGCAACCAATTCAAAGCTGAAGGAAAGGAAATATTTATATTAGCTCTTTTTGTTTTTCGGGCTTTGGGTTAGAAATATCGAATTTTATAATCAAATCAGTTTCCAAAAAGAAACGAAAAAAATGCGAAAAATGTCAAAAAAAGTTTCTTGTTTCATTTCACTTAGAAGGTTCCAAATGCAACTTTTTTGCTCACAAAATATGTTTCACTTGTCTTTACTGTGAAATACCGGTGTCCATGCCCCTCGTGTTTAACTTTTTCAGACTTTTCGCACATAAAAAAGTGCTCAAAGATTGGAAAAAGTTTAGTGCCTGTATTTTCAGAACCTTCGGGTCCGCCTATCACGGGACTTGCACTTGCCTTGTTTCTAATAACTTCACTTACCATCTTGTCCTGAAATTTTATTGTAAATTAGTTCCCAATAATCTTTCAAGCATTTGATCATGGATATAACCCACGCTCGCCCTAATTTTCGTAACATTGCTTGTGTTTTTCTGAGATGTTCTATTGCTTGTTTTTCGAATAATATATTTTTCCACGACTTTAAAAATTGCGAAAAAACCAAAAAGAAAATTTCGATTGCTGCCGTCGGAATAAATTTTTCAGGTGAATTTTGAAAAAAAAAACAAACCCTTTTTTTGAGATAAAACGTTTTGCCCTCAATTCAACTTCTGATGAGACTTTTCTGCAGTTCACTTTAGGGTCTTCTGATTTTAAAACAAGTGAAAATTTTTTCGCAAACTATTGTAAAGCTTCAAAGCTCGCAAAAAACGCAAGTTATGACAAAAATAGGCTAAATCAACCTTTTGAAGCGCCTTAACTTTAAAATCAGACCGGTTGCAAAAAATGTGTTCTTTTTCAGGGGTCAGAAGCTTTTAAACCACGTTTAAGTAAAATTTAAAGTTCAACCAAGGCTAAAATAAGTTCGCTGGTTAGAACCAACTTCAGGAAGAATCTTGAAATTTCATCTTATTGATCTATTCGAAAATCGGACCTTGGAGTAATTTGAATTCGATTTTACTGATTTTTGAGGTTACCCGACTGAAATAAACGCGCCTTCCGTGACAGCCACTCGAAGTTCTATGTCCGTGCTGAAGTATTTTAAAATCCTAAACTTCAATCGAGAAGATAAGATCAAAAGCGAGCATTGTTTGATTGGAAATCGGCCGCGCGCAGTCGGTTTGGGTAAACCCAGACGGCTTGTTAAACACACTCGCCTACGCGTGTTCTCCTTAGAATGCAGAAGGAAAGACGAACTCACTAATCTGCGCGCCCAATCCGCCGTCATCACCGAATTTCCGGTGAGCATCGACTTTTTATGACCATAATGTCTGTATTATCCGGATTTTCACGACAGAGTCGAAGGTTGCAATTGAAAATGACAGTTTATTAGTGCGATCACGTTGTGTAAACATTCCGATGCGCAACTTCATAATTTACCTCACTGTTTCAGGCGGCAAACGGATCCTCAACATGAGCAACTGCTCACAGTGCAAAATGGTGATTTTTTAGTTTTTTTTTAAACTAATGCGTGTGGTTTCATTTGAAAAACGTTAGAATATTGATGTGATCCTCAAAGGAATCTCAACCGAAAAATAAATTTTCTTTGGCGTGGCTCATTGAGAATTAAGTAAAATGCTCTGAACGATTGAAGTTATGAAAAAGCCATTTTTCTGAGTTTCAAAGACTTTCCTCTAGAAGATCAACGCCAAAAATTGACAATTTATGAAAAAGCCAAAAAATCTATTTTTTTCTTGACAATTTTTTTCTAAAGAATATTAAAGATTAAGAAGGTACTTGGCTGATATTTTTCCTGGAATCAAATGGCTTTTAAAAAAGTTTCAGCTTTTTCTTTTCAAACTGAAACTTTCGTTATCGGGTTTGCTGTATAAAAAAGTGAGAAAGAGAAAATTTCTTAAGTTCCAAAATTTTGGTTTCCATGCTCAAAATCTTTCGAAATATCCCAGTGGTTCTTCTGAGTTTGAATTCCCACGATCCAAAAAACGAACACTGGTTTGTTATTCATCTTCCCTGCACTTTTATACAGTCCCCCTTGTTTTTTATCACTCCAGTCGCTGACAAAATTGCCATTTACAGCCATTCGCAAAGCCATCGCCTACCGGTTCATATTGCGAACTGTTTCAAGTGTCAGTTATTCGTAGTCAAAACTTTGAGCGCACAGTGCCTTGGATTATGCAAAACGTGTACATTTTGGCCATTTTCCCGCCTGACTCCATTTGACTCTCGCTGTACATTTCCTATCCCCCCTGACTCCTAAATAATAAGCGTCATTTCCTCGTAAGTTCTTCTTTTTTTGTGGGAACAGCTGTAAAGGAGGAAGAGAGGCTTTCAAATTTAAAGTGTGATCGATCATCTGCCTTGATAAGCTTCATTATGGCATCAGTGAAACGGCGAACAAGTTTTATTTTCTTCACTTTCTTGTACAATCCCTTGCCCTGATGCGAGTGGTTGAAAATTCGCTAGATGTTAGGCTACTCGAGGAGGATGAATACCAGGTAAATTAAAAAATTTTTGCTGTTTCAAATTTTTTCTTTTTTAGAGAGTTTTTCGCTTTTTTTTTCTGTAACCATTATTTGATAGTAATCTTCGGTCTTGTTATCTTTTTTTGATTTGAAAGTTTTTTTTAAACATTATTTCCGGAAAGTTTCGAAATTTCCAGACACTTAGATCATTCGAAAACCGTGTAAGAAATGCGGCCCATTCAGTTTTGAAGATGGATTGGTCTTCTAGGAAAAAAATTATTCGCCTTCTTCTTTGTTTTTGGAAATTCTTTGAACTTCCGAAGCGCCGCCTTTTTAAAGAGTGTTTCTCTAACATGAACAACGAAAAAAAGCCTATCGAACGACTTTTTTAATTAATTTTTCTTAATTTTCAGAAAAGATCTATTTTCCGATTTCATTTTCTCAACTCTTTTCTTCTTTTTACTCACTTCGCAGCCTATACTTTAAGCCTCATTGCTTGTCAGCTGTTTGGCTTCCTACTTATCTCAACGGAGAAAAGTAGGAAACTCATGCATTGATTGCTGAGTAGCCACTTGAGGGGCAAAAAGAAACACAGATATTTTTGGAGGAGAAAGAAGCTTCTCGTGGGATTTTTGTTGATTTCATCATTTTCACTGTTTGGCTTCTTCCAATTGTGGTTGTTCTTCGAATCTATTTATTAAATATTAGATGAGAAGAGAAGTGAGTTATATATTTATTATTTTGCTCTAGATGGAATTTATTTAAGCTTTAAAAAAATTGAGTTTAAAGCTCCTTATAGACTAGCTTGGGAATAATAAAAAAATGAAAAAGAGTTTTCAAAAAGCTTTCAGTGAAAGTTCTGTTCCAAGTTTTTGGTTTGAGAACAAGATTGAAGTTTTATTCTTTAGCTTGATAAATAGAATAATTTCCAACAGCAAAAAAATAAAAAGCAAACAATTTTTCATTTTTTTGTGGAAAAGTCCGTTCAAAAAAATATTTTTATTTTTTTGCGGTTTCATCTGAGAAAAAAATAGAACAGAAATGAAACATTCTCGAAGAGAGTTGTGGCTGAAAGTAAGCATATCGATCTTGCGCGTAAAACTTTTTTTCTGCTTTTTTTTCCGGGGCTGTTCGTCTCGTGTCACACGCCGAGTTTGCTCGTTTGCCTCTTGGCGAACGGTCGGCTGCCTCATTTGCTATTAATCCGGAACTTTTGTCGCGCGCCCTCTAATCGTTTTGGACTCGCCTTTCTGCTCCGCGCGTCATGCACCCAACTCATTTTTCCGCCGTCGATCATCTCCCCGATTCATCTTTGGCACCTTGGGGTGAATTCCCACCTGTCGAGAGGGTCGGTTTTTCGAAAAGTCTGTTTTGCACTTGTTTTTTTTTTCTCTTAGGCCGAGATTTGGAAGTTTATGCCTAAAAGTGAGCTTGATATCAGCTACCGGAAAAAAATTTGCTTTTGCATTTATTTTTTCAAGCTTCGAGGTTGAAAGGTTAAGACGAAATACGAGTTAAGAGATCACTCTGAATCGGTTTTTTCGAATAACCTGCTTTTGCATTTTTCATAGAGCTCAAAAGATGAAAACCACATTTTCGAGCCAATGAATGAACTGAAAATATAAATTTGAAATATACTCCATTCAAGGAAAAAATGAAAAATTCTTACCGCCTGTGTTCTCCTATTCTCTGTGCTACAGTTCCTCGAACTATTGCCTTTTCTAAGATGTTTTGCTCAGTTTGAAGACAGAAAATGAGGGCTCAGACGCTTGAACTGCTTCAAGTTGTGGCGAATGGAGTAAGTTAGCCCTGGAGAGAAGGAAGTTTCGAGAATTTTTCACTATTTGATTTATATCTCGACTTTTTTTGCCAGTTATATTTCTTGGTATTTTTGTTCTGTTCGGGGGCAGAGTCAAAAAATTCTGATTAAACCAACTAATTGGCGTTGAAAGTTTAATTATCTCGACCAAAGTCCATAAACCTTCTATGAATCTCAAAAAGACGAGCAGAAAAAGTAGCCGCGAAAAATGATCCTCATGAGAATTCTCAGCATCTTCCTCAATGGCACATTCTTCTGAAGACCAATGTTCCAAAAAAAAACTTTAGAGTAAGGCCTAGTAAAAAAACCAGAACAAGGTCTTACTACTGAAAAAAAAGTATCTCAATAAAGACATCATCCTGAAAAAGAAAAGCTGAAAGGGGTCCTCCATGCAGCTTGGAATTCGAGACACAGGAACAGTGAAATAAAAATATTTTTCTATATAAATTTAACCAATTATTTTTTTATGTTAATTGCTTAAATTTGCATTTAATACGGACGAGGGCAAGTCAGGGCACAAAAGTTTGCAAATTCTCTCTAAAGCGTGATAAATTCCCTCATGAGATGCTCTCATTATTCATGAGCTGGAAATATTGGGCTTCATCTGAGAAATGGCGTTGAAAAACTTATAGTTTATGCATGGAAGAGAACTTTGTGTCACACCTTCTACGTCGCCATTTTTCTCAGAAAATTTTCCAAAAAAAATGACAAAAAAAGAATTGTGAAACAATAAGTTGTGATAGTTTCATTGAAATAAAGTGTTGATTCTATTGCTTGGAAATTTTAAGCCCAAGCTAAGAATTGATAAAAAAGGTTTGTTGAAGAGAAAACATCCTCTACGCCTTCGTTTTTTCTTGGAAACTAGCTTCATTTCTGAAAAAAGATAAAAAAGAGAAAAATTGGCTCAGTTCAGATTTTCTCTGAATATTCTTCAGGATGAGTTTTTTTTGATTCATTCAAAACTTTCTCGAAAAAAAACTATTGATTTTCTCATTACAGCCAAGGCGTTCTTGTCAGCAGCACAGTCTTCTCGTCGAGGACAAAGCGACCGTTTTGGCTTCTCTCCGGGAACAACTACCCAACATGTCGATGTTACATCGGCACGAGACCGCGTGAGTATTTTTTTATTTGAATCCAACAAAAATTGAATAAACGACCCGTTTTTTTTGAGAATAAATGTTGATTTAGACTGGCTTTTCTGTATGTGATATTATTAAAAAAATCTGCGAATTTTTGCGGATTATGGTTGCTTATTTTTTTGATCCTCACTCGTAGAACCGGGATCAGTTGAAGGGTATGAAAACGTTTTTTTTTTTTTCAATCAGTGCCTTTTTAAAAATCATTCCATCAAATTGAATGAGTCTTACGTTTTTTATTTTTGGGAAGAAAAACGTTTTGTGTAATTTTAGACCATTTTTTGAGTCTAAAGAAAATTCAGCTTTCTAACTATTTTAATTATGAACCGTTTCGAGACATTGAAAACTTTACAAAATTACCCTTTCGAGTATTCGCAAGGTCTTAATATCGCTCAAAAACAATTTATATGAAATTTTTCTGTTTCTTTTTTTAATATTTTAAAGCACCAAAAAAACACCTAAAACGTGTACTTCTCCTGGTAATCCTTTGAGTTTACTCAGCCAAAAACCTCAGAACCTCACTGATTCACACGAAGCAGTGGCAAAAAAGAGGCGGCCGACCTTTTTCCTAAGAGAAAAAACCGTGTTCCGACGTGTGTGGCACAACAAATGCGCCGTTATCTGTGTACCCTCGTGTTAATGACGCGATAGCGTTTTCACAAGTGCGCGGGCCGTTCTTTCCTCAGCACAACGACTCCTTCCAGTTGTTTTTTTTTACTCTGAGCTGTCACCCGGCTGTCTTCTATGGATGAATTTTTGTGAGTTTCCGGTTGAAAGCTCTTTTTGCTTCCCAAACTTTGAGCAGCCTGTGAAACGGATTTTTTGAAGAAAATAACAATAAAAATTGAAAAAAACTATTTTCAGTCCAGTCTTGAGATGAAAAAAAAATAACGTAGTTTTTTTGAAAGCCTTTTTTTGGTTTTATGATTTTTCTAAAATAGTGATAACAGTTCGTTAAGGCTTTAAAAGTGTTTAGGATTGATATAACTTACCGGTCAAGGGAAAAAAATCTCTTCAAAACCAACAATCAGATCAGATGAAAGTAACTGTGAAGAAAATTTCGCATTTGAGCAGAAACACCTCGGTTTTTTTTAATCAAAATCTTAAGAGCCTTCTGTTATTTCTTTTTTTGCTTTCACATTTTACGATAGCCTAAAGAAACCTCTTAAAAACGCTAATTTTTACACATTATTTCCATTTTTCTAACCTTCCTTTTCCGCCTTCTGACCCAGGAACCAGATCAATTTTCCAGTTTTTAGAAGTTTTTATTGACAGTTCACCTGACTGGACAGAATTTAGGAACGAGTTCTGTTCGAAATAGGCCAACAGAACGGCTGACCAAAAATATGATAATATGGAAAATCAAGGTAAAATTTTGAAGAGGCTAATCTGTTTTCAAAGGGAGAAAAGGAATTTAGAACAGTTTGTTTTTGAGTTTTCCAACCAAATATTGAGGCAAATTTGAGTATTTCTGCAGCTGCTGTGATAAGAAATGCAGCCGCTTGTATGGTCATTGACCTTATATCATTCCGTCATGTTCTTCCTGTTTTGAAAGAGATTAGGGCCTTTAAAAACTGTAGGTTTTCGTAGAATCTTGCACAATTTCGACTCTCACAAAAAAGGAAAATGTCAGTGATCCAAAGTTCTGCACTTTCAACGTCCAGCAAGCGTTTTATTAACATATAAATGATAGGAATTATTGAAAAAAAAAACATCCAAAATCTGTTTTTTCCGTTTAGTTCACCTTCGACATGCAACAGCCTGGCAAACATCGGTCTTTCGCAGATCAGCGTTCCTCTCGCTTGGAACAGCGACCAACACTTCAAAAGCAAAGGAGGTTCGAATTTTGGAGCTCCGAGGGTGTTCCCACAGGTTATTGTGGTTGCGGAAGAGTATTGGCTGACTTACTGACAAAGAGTACGGCCATGAGCAAATACGGAGGTCTTTGAAGTCTCCGAGAATCAGAATTAGTTTTCTTGAAGAAATCAAATGTTTTGAGACAACAATTTACGGAACTTTTTTCAAAAAAACTCTCAAACATTTTCGTTTCTTTGGAATATTTTTGCAGTTCTAACCAAAACTGGATCTTTTAGAAAAAGGGTTAGAAAGCAAAAAATAGGCGTTTTTTTCTTAAGTACACACTTGTTTTGCGTCAATGGCTTCTTGTAGGAACAAGTCTATTTACCAAGAGAGTAGAAGCTTCACAGAGAAAAATTAACGGATAAACTAACGAGCGTTTCGAGACGAAAATTTTCCCGATTTTAAGCTCGGCAATCTTGAAATCAGAAGCATGAATACAGCGAAAAAAAACAAATTGAGAATTTTTTGAAAATTGAGAAAATGGGACAATTTTAATTACCATTTTGAAGCTTTTTGTTTCTCAACTGAAAGAACTCTTGAGTATGAAAGTTTCCGTGAAAAAATTCAAATATTCAAAAATAAGGTCTATGATTTTCAGAAACTGGCCTTTCGCTGCGGCGTTTTTTTTCTTCAGAATCTTCAAAACAGGCAAAAATCTCTTCGAGATAAATAAATATTACTGGTTTACTAGTCCAATCTGAATTAATTAGGTTCTGATTTCAATACATCACGAAAAGCACTGTTTTTATTCGAATTTCTTCAGATTGTCGGACATACTCCATGTTCCTAGCGCTAAGAACGCGGAACCAAGTCGTCGACACGAAAATCATTACGAACATCGACCGAACGATGACCGACGTTGTTATCAACGAATCTTTCGTATTGTAAGATAATCAAAGTTTACGATGAAAAAAAAAACGGAATTTCAGTGAGAACGAACCAGAAGACTTTGTAGTTGAAGTGAGCATTTTTGCGGCAAGGACCGATTATGGGCCGATGGATGGCGGGGACAGTTTGAGGAGCAAAATCACGAGATCTCTTGGAAGGAAGTTCGGATCGAGCGTGGTCAGTCGTTATTTTTTCCATATTTGGAAATCCCTTAATGAATTCGCATCACATTTTGTGTCAATAAATTTGTATTAATGAGCTTTTTGTCTTCTGAAAAAACGAACGGTGTCTATATTTATGACGCACATACCCATTGCTTCTTAAGCGCAATTAGAGAAATTTGTACAAATTATTCTTCATTTTGCATCAGGATATTTTTACTTAAAGCCACTTTTCAGAAAAACAACCTCTCCAGCGCTGACAAACGAACCGTCCGAGCTGAGCCCTCAATCGGAGGAACTTATTTCAATTTCCTCGCCAGAGCCTACTTGGCCATCACTGATGCTGGCGACAACAATACAGTTCATGATCTCAAATCTCAAGCTTTCGGTCAGTTTTTTTCCTTCAATTTTGAAAGAAAGCTGATTTTAGCTGAACTCTCGGGTCCTCCGCTCTATGGAAATGTGGTCTGTCGCTTGGCCGTTCTTCCTCATTCAGTCCAAAGGCCTTTAGCCGAAGGAGTCGTCACAGTCCATCATTTGAATGAGGACACTTACCTCAAGAATGTCTTTGTGAAACTTCAGGTTATGAGAGAAGGAGTCTCATTTTATCATTTATCAGTTTTAGGCGGGTAAAATGCAATGTTACACGATTGGGGACATCACACAAGGCGCTTTGGATATCCGCCTAGTTGTACCGTTTTCCAAGGTGCAGAATCAATTTTTCCAATCAGAAATTCATTTTTTTTTATTTAAGAGGACAAGAATTGTTGCCAGCACGGATCCTTGCTCTCTGATGATCGTCACAGAAGAATCAAGGACAGTTGAAGCTTCAGAAGTTCTAATAATCGCCGATGGAGCTCGAGCCCTCGACAGCTGGAGACAAGCTTTGATCAAGCAACTCGATGAAATAAGTAACCTTTTTATATTTTTTTTTATCAACAGCTTTTTTTTTAGTAATTTGGGGAAAGTTTGCTCTGGCGCCCATGAGCCTGGTCTTCGAGAAACAAGAAGATCCGGTTAAACAGACCTTGAGCCGGGCAACTGGAGATCGACTGTATGACAAGATCAGTGTTTGTGGTGAGTTTCAAATTGAAACATTGAAACTTTTGGCTTTCGCTTCCAAATTCTAACTTGAAGTACCTTGTCAACTTAAAATTACTTATTTCCGAACACCTTATTGATGAAAAAATATCATCTTTCAAGAAAGTTTGTTTCAAGGGAGCATATCGAGAGGAACTCTGAAGTCGATTGGTCCGCCAATGAGTTTGGCGCCGCCAGAAGCCGGACGCGGCGCCACAGCGCCCGTCAAACGTCAGAAACAGCGCGCCAACGTGATTGACCTGTTCCAGGTAACTTTCGTTGTCTTTCCATAATTAACCTTCAAAGTGAAAAAGAAAAAAACCACGATTTTGTTTTAGGCAACGAATGGGGCTGCGAAAAATGAGGGAAAAGACGATCAACAATTTGTCCTCCAATTGAACATCGGCGATGGAGAGAGAATCCAGCCAAAACACTCACCAAAAGGTTGAGTTGGAAAATTCACATTTTGAGTGTTTTTGGAATGAAAATGTTAATCTCGAGATTTGTTGTCTGCAATTTGTTCTTAAATTTAAAAAAGGTTGTTGAAAAAATCGATTCTTCCAAACGACTTCAGTTGCGCAAATTTTCCTCTTAGCGAGGTTATTGGGCGACAATCAAGTTTTTATCAGTTTGAAACCTTGTTATAATTGTTCAAAACGAAAAAAAGGAGGACTGATGCGATAACATAGTTTCATTCTTCACATTAAAAATTGAAAGGTTCGAATAATTTCGTGTCCAAAAACTTAGAAATTAACTTTGAAAAATAAATCCAGACAAAGAGAAAAAAATAAATTTATCTTCACACTACCAGACTATTTTTTTCACAGCAAACTTCCGATAACTCATCTTTGAAAAAAAGGTAGGGAATTCATAAAATTGTAGTTGGCAAAAAAATTTTTTTATGAACACTCCTTTATTTCTTCATAACATGTTTACTATCAGGTGATAACAAGACAACAACCTTTGAAGATTAGAAAATGGGTGAAAAAGTCATATGATGAATTTTTTCAAAATAGTGACAAACAAATTTTGACAACTTTCTCATGCTCCAGATTCTGATTTTTTGAATGATTAATTTTTTTATCGATTTTACTCTTTTTCAACTCAGTTGCAAAAATATAAAAAAAGGGTTTTAATCAGGTTTTTCTTTGATGTTTCTTGCTGGAGCTGATTTTAATCCATTAGGGCCACCATTCCCCCCCATCCCAGAAAAACTTCTCAATTATAAATTTTTTTGAGAGCCCAAAACTATGGAAAAAAATGAAAAAAAGGCAAAACTTCGAAAAATTTCAGTTGAAAAAGGAATTTGTTGAGATCCGCATTTTTTTGTCGAAGAATCGTAATCTTTAAAGTGATTTCTCTCAGATAGTCATTTTTTGAACTATATTTGTTTCAGAATCCGTCTCTTCCTACAGACCCAAAGCCCCAACTATCGAAATACATCCGCCCGTAAAAACATCGCCACACAGAGGACTTGCTTCAGCCAACGTTTGTTTTTCAACTAATTTTTTTTTGTGTTCCACTAGTTCGACTCATATTTTTGCTCAAAGGCACGCAGGAAAATTGGACTAGCTTGAAAAGACGTAGTTTGGAACCAAATATTGGTCTTTACTAGGATTTCTAGAAATTTTGAGAGTCTCGGGGAATTTTTCTTTTACAATTATGAGCTCACTGACGGAGCATTTTGAGCAATCGAAAGCGCGTATATACATAGATTTTTTTTATTTGAAAAGCTGCTATGAACATGCCATTTAATGTATAAAAGTCAAAAATGTAATTTTTTCAAACTTCAGGACGGAAAAAAGAGCTGGTCGCGATCTTTGGGAGCCATGATCGGAAGAAAAAAACGAGTCCATCTCAAATCACCCGTCTTTGAATTTTTTGTTCTACACAAAATCTGTTGTTCAAATATAATATATACCTCCATAATTCTTTTTGCAATTTTACTGACAGTTTTTTTATTGAATGCATAATAAAAAAATTACCATTTTTTTATAGAATTCCTTATTTTCGTGATGTTCCTGAACAAAAATGGAAACGAAAAAAATTTTGCAACCAATGTCTATTTACTGTGACTAAAACAGGTCGGTCGCACAAAGAATGGCTGAACGAGACAAGAATGCCAATGAAAAAAATAATAGATCCTGCAGATTTAAAGAAAAAAATTGAAAGGAAGATCAAAAAAATGTTGCCTACCGGTTAGAAATGATCCACAAACCGCTTTAATGAATTTCCCTCCAAATGTAAAAATTAAAATTTACTGGAAATCAACTTTAATGCTAAAAAAAAGCTTTTCCTTTCTCAAAATGCCGGACGCAACTAACTTTTCGAGCCTGAAACGTTTTGAAACTCTATGATTATTCCAAGCAAATCCTCTTTTTCAAGCTTACACTTTACAAAAATGTTTCTGCATAACACTATAAATTCGATAAGTTTATTAAATTCGATAACCCGTGGACGTTACGAAATTTGAAGAGAACAAAAATTTATTCACGGTACCAGTACACGAGTTGATCATCTTCGGGCAGGAATATTTTTAAAGGATCATCGCGTTGTAGAAATAAACCAGTTGAATTATGAACCATAGTGTGGGAAATGGACTTGAAAACAGCGATCTTTGCGTTGAATTGATAGATTTGAAGAGAAGAGACCTTCAAAAAACAGCGCTTTATAAATACTGGCTGGTGGTCGGACGACTAGAACATGGAGGGTCAAGTGAGTGAACACCACGTGAAAGACAGACATACGGCTGACGCCACTCCGGGTAAACAGTGCTTTTTTCGGTTGTTTTGGCGTCAACCACTAAACAAATTAGACATGTTCAATTGGAGAAAAGCGTTCTTTTTTCAAAATTTGTTGGAAAACTACTATACTGAATGTTTTTCAAGCAATGAGATGAAAAATGATGATCATTTTGTTCTGAGTTGAAAGAATTTTTTAGAAACCTCAAAAGTCGGAATATGCGGAACTTTAAACTTCAAAAATGAGGCAAACCTCAAGCCCCAAGAAGAGCTTGCTGTTTCAGAAGAGCCGTTTCGGCGGTCTCGAGGTTATTTTCTCAAAATCAACATTTCAGGCTTTCTAGGTCTTCACTGGGTATATCAAAAAAAAAGTGTTCTGGTCAATCTTTGAAAGGATCCCGACCAATTACGCCTCTTCTGCTTCGAATAGAGATAATGAAGCAAGTGGATAAAACTTGAATGCATGAAAAATAATAATGAACACATTCAATAGGAACAAGGGATTTTAGGGAAAACCAGAAAAAGCAACAAGCTTCGTTCTGGTTGATGAAAACCAGAGCTATTTAAAAAAGTCCTATTAATATACCGGTCTTTGGCGAGATCGGTTCAAAATCTGCAAAATAAGTCTCACAAGTTATTTATGTGAGCTGAACTTCGGAAATTTAGCCCAAACTTCTGCTGTAGGTCCTAGGTATCAAAATAAATCGTCTGCCAAACGCCATGGGGCACTGAGAAACAGCCCGTCAAAAATGTACCAAAAAGGTTAAAAAATGATTTTCCTTGCATTAAAAAAAGTTTCTCTCTCGTGTTTTTTATGGTATAGAAGCCTACAGATAATGGTTAAGAAACCGAAAACCCGGAAAAATCAGTTCTTGGCCGTTTTCCACATCTTTGTCGTTAGATACTTCTATGTTAAGTTTTTTTTAACTTTGATCTGGGCTTCAGAGAAAATGAAGAAGTTAACCAACAAACCTTGATAAAAAGTTGCCACATGGCCGCGTTATTGTGGGCTGTAGAGTCCAACAGTTTAACCCGTAAAAAGTGGAACAACTGTCCGTCTCTCAGATTAGATGAATCATTGATCCATTGTGCATACTCGTATGACAATGTAGCTATGAGATACCTTTTTGAAAGCTCTTTTCTTCTTTGTTTTTTTTATATAAACTACCTGATCAAATATTTTTTTTCTCTATAATAACTTATAAATGTTTATATCAGTAACAGTTCAACACTTTTTTGCCCAATATTTCTGAAACTGGTCGTTTGTATTTGTAAAAAAATAGTTGGTAAAATTTCATTTTCTGGAAAAAATCAGTTCAAAAATATATCAGAAAAGACATCCAGGGGAATAACTCTTTTTTCGACTTTTTTTGACGCAACGGTAACCCCAAACCTGAATTTATGCACTTATAAAAGGTAAAAAGCCTAGAAAGCTCTTTCGATTCCTTACCAAAGGATCTGGGAAGCCAAACCAATGAAACTAGCTCTTCTTACAGTTTCAATGAGACTTTTCCAAATTATGAGCGCTGCTTTCTTCTCAGACCTTTTCGAAAACTACTCGGTACAGACTTCGAATCTGCTTGAAGAAACAACGGCATCTTGAAATATAGTCTCATTCAAAGGTCCAAAGCGATTCTTTATGGTAGTTTATACTTTGCTATTTCCCGTGAGCAAGGTGGGGCTTTTTTCTTGAGCAATCGAGCCAACTCATTATGAGAGAGCAGAAACCACAATCAAGGACTATAAGAACCTCTTGAGGAGGCTCTGAGATGACGCTATCGCCCCAATTAGGACGCCATATTGGCGTTGTCGAGCTCTTCCTATCGGCGTGTGACCTGCGACCTCCTCCTCTTCGTATCAAGATTTAGCCATTCTTATACCGACTCGCTCCGGAGTAGGTCTCTCCTTCGACTTGCTTCATTTGTCTAACAATTTCTTTTCATATTCTTTTTTTTCTCTACTTTTGCCTTATCTCTTGTTAAACTTGACTGTTTGAATCATTATATATTTTTAAATCATCCATGGAATGTCAATTTTGAACTTGCGCGATGCGGGTTGCAAGCCTAATTTTCGATATTTCAAATGGTTACTCCAAAAGCGAGAAGTTAGACGAGGTAGCGACTATGAAAGATCTCTTAACCTTCAAAAATGGTTTTAACAGAGAATCTCAAACTGCGAAGTACTGAGCACCGCTACTCGATTTTTTCAAATTCATATTCTATGTGTTTTTGTTCATAGACTTAATGCTTAAAAATAAAACACTATGAGAAAATTCATGGCTCAAAGATCATTATAATTGAAATGACGACGTTTCGTTCGAGGCGTTCTTATTTTTGAAGTCGGCAAACGAACTAAGAAATTTTTATAGTGCTCAACCTCGTCTGTTAGAAGTCGGACTCCCAATGTTTCATGTTCATGTAGAAAGAAGAAACCTTATTTACAATATGACAGAAAACCCTCTCATAATACCTGTGATACAGTAATCGAAAAAAAAGCTTGCCAAACTTACTTACTTGGATACTTAGATGGTCCATCTTCGCTTTCGATCTTTTATTTTCTTTGATTGGTCGAAGCGTGGACCACACGTTTTCCAGAAGGTCCGGTCTTATGCAATCGGTCATCCAGTTTTGACCTGGTTGACTTGCGAAAAAGTTCCATTCATGGTGTTGCGCCTGTTATAGCATAATTGTGGTCTGATTATCCTTTTTGCCTTGCCAGGGCTAAAAAAGACCGCCCATTCTGTTAGCAGAATCAAGCCCAACTGTGTGACCTGTGTACCGTTAGCCGCCATAAATGGCGTTGCCTCCCCATCACCGCGTAGAGGTGGTACTTGATGGGGAAGCTGGCAAAAAGCCCCAAAATAAACGATTGTGACAAGAAACCAGAATCTCAGAAGAAAATTGAGAGGTTTAAATTTATCTGAACTGGTTCATCCTTTTATCAATGTTAGAGGAAAACGCCACTAAAACTTTTCTTGAAAAAAAACATGAAACCTTCTTCTGAAATCAAGAAACTTCCAATCGTCTATCGGCGGGCCGCTGTTCGTATGCTTTTTTTAACAAGACAGTTGGAACAAATTGAAAAAGCCGTGAAATCCAAATATATCCTTCTACTTTTAACTCAGCCAGCTGATAAAATTAAAAAGAAACTTTTCCATGTGATATGATGATTTGAATGTATCGACGTCTGTTTTTTTGTTTCGATCACAGAAAAAAAACTGAAAAGTATAGAAGGACACATAAAAACATATTCATATTGAACACAGGGCTACTTTTCTGAAAATGTGCGAGAAATTTCTTTAAAATCCCGCTACAGAAATAATTTCCTATTCGTTTTTTCGAAGCCACCTGAAGAAAATTTTCAAAGTGAAATTTTGGCGCGAAACTGAAGGGAGACGTCTTTTTCACTAGTGACAGAATATTTTAAGGCTTGTGTCAAAAAGAGAGATACCAGTCGCTTCTAAAGAGTACCTAGATAAGTATCAAGTCACAACTTGAAACTTCAAAAAATCTACACCCAAGATCGGCAACTACCACAAACGGCTTTCTTAAGGATGGGAGCTCATCGTTAATAAGCTTTTCCGATGTTTTACTTCAGTTATTCTGATTAATCTTTTAGGCATACTATCTAAGAGATTATGACTAATAAAATCTGGAGCAGCAGAGCATTTTTATCATTTTACAGTCGTTCAACTCTCCTCCGACTTGTTCCAATTATTTGATAATTTTTTTTTCATTTACTTTCTTTCTATACTTTTTCTTTATTTACTGATGAACTCGATTATTTGAGTCATTATATCACTTTCTAAAACATACTTTCCAGTTTTCAAAGTTTTGATTATGACTATAATTGTTTTTAAATGTTCCTAGCCCACCAAAAAAATTACTGTAATTTTCACTTTTTCTCCGAAAAATAATTTTTTTCGATATTTTTTTATTTGAAGGATACTTTCAAGGGTTCAGAATTTTTATTTTTCAATGTTTTGTCAATACTTTTTTTAAGAAGGTCAAATCCGAAATCTGCAAATGAAATAGAGAAACCACAAATGTAAAGAACTGTAAAGAACATATTTTTTTCATAGTCATTATAATTTTAAAGTTTTGAACCGAAAAATTTGAGTCAAAAAAATGGGGGCCGATCAACAAACCCATGTTCGAGTTGGGCGATTTGGCTCTTCAGTTGATAATTCCAATTGATTTTCTGTCTTGAAAAACATTAACATTTATTTTTTTCGTTCAAATTAAGTCCGGGAGAAAAAAAGACCTCAGGCATGAGATTTTTTTAAATTTCGTGAGCTTTTTTTATTCACCATCTGCATCATTTTTTTCTTCTAAAATTCAACCTTCCCTTTTTAAGCTATGAAATCAATTTTTTTCTTATTTCTTACCTTTTTTTCCAACTCGAGCGCAACTGAATCTTTCTTCATAGTTCACTTTTCTTTAATCGATTTCACAAGAAATATTTCTATCTAATCACTTCTCAGTGGAAAAAATCGTTCATTTTTCCTTCTTTTTTGATTTTTTACCTTCAGTGAACAAAATGCCTCTCACGCTCAACATTATCGAGCAGATCCTGGATAATGCCGAATATCGGTCTGTGGTTAGATTCTCCCGATCTTCGACAACGGCTAAATATGTGGCCGAGTCTGTTCTGCGGTACGTTACCTCACAATAAAATGATTTCATTTTTGAATTAGACACGAAAAATAAAATCCTTGACGGCTTGAAAATCGTTAGAAAGATTCTAAAAAATTATTCCAAATTCCCGCCTTTAGAGTCTAGAGACTCCCTCCAGATACAATTCTAAAGGTTGGCGTATTGGACCTTCCTGTTTGGGATGTCAGCTGCTTGACACAGGGAAATACAGGCAGGCAGGAGTCGAGGAAAGACAGAGGGGACACGCGGAACCAGCAACCTGAGGAACCTTCGCCCACGCGGGGGCGTGGTCGAAGGTTCTCCTATCGCTGGGCTGGTACAAAATCTTTAAAATCACGCGATAGTAAAACATTTACTTTTCACAAACGCCGTTAAAAAAATCGGGAAAAAAAAGAAATCAAGTTTTCATGCTTTCAGAGAAAGGAAGGAGCCAACCAGCGCGACCGTCTTTTTTGATTTCGACAAAAATCGTTTGAGTGACGCGGTCTGCGTGGTTGACATTCAAAACGAGAGAAAGTCGTTCGAAGTAATTTTATAACTGATTTTTTTTTCTAGTCGTTTCCGATTTTTCAAAAATATCTCTTTCAGTGGGAAAATCATGAAGGCTATGTAAGGGATCTGTACACGGAGCTGAGCCAGTTCATCCCAACACATGTCGTGCTGTGCGTGATGAGCCCTTCATTTTTGAAGAGAACAGGAGTTTTTGCCAAGTTTGTGGAGACGAATCTCTTCCGGGAGACCAAGACGGTGAATTTCCATTCCTCCCTGCTTTCATGGACGATAAAAATAACTAGACACCATTTCTTATTCTTTGCCAAAACCGATTTCAACTTGAGTACATTGATTGTCAAACTTCACACTTCGAAGAGTAGAACAACTATGTTTGGTTTCTAGAAGAAAATTCGTGTCAAAAGGAGTTATAAAACTGAAAATATCGAATTTTTTGTTGTCAAAACTATTTTTATCAAACCAACTTGTCAAATTTCTTGTGTTTCCTCAACTCAATCTTTTCCAGCTCACCTTTGACGTCGACAAGCGAACGGCTTTTAGGAGCTACGGCAAGTGGTTCCCCAACATCTACCGCTTCGATGGTCAGAGACACATTGGCACGCTGGCCGTCAGGAAGCAATTCCGGGGGGTTTTCACCTTCCGCAAGTTCATCGGACACTACCCAGCCGCCGAATTTTTCAGGTGAATTGAAAAAATTAGTTCCTATCATAAGAGAGATTCAGAATATCTATGTACGTGAGCGAGGAGGTCATCATGACGGATGATTGCCTGGATTTCATAATGGAGCAGCACCGGCTCAAAAAGACGCCATTGAAAGTTTTCGTCCTGGAAGTGGGGTGCAAGTTGACGGCAAATGTCAACAAGGTCATCGAGTTCCTGGATGTATTTGTACATTTTCAGTGAAATCTTATTTAAATTCTTGTTTTCAAGTTTGCCGCATGGAGCTGTACGGAGTACAAGTCGAGAGAGCCGGAGACTGAAGAAAACGGAGCAGAAACACGAGTAAGTAATTTCCATCCTTTACAGTAGGAAAATAATATAACCTTCTTAAGTTTTTTTCTAAAAATCATTTTTTGGGAAAAATCCTTTCAATCGAATTCAGTACCGTCCGAAAAATTCTGCAAAACCGGGGTATCGGTCCCAACTTTCAAAGGAATTAAATCTTTCTGAAACTTCATATGGTATTGAGGACTGTTATTGTTTTATTCTGAAGCAGTTTCCGTTCACAGAAAAAAAAGCCGCTTCAGGAACTTTCAGAAAGATTGCATTTCTTATGTGACCAAAACCCCGGTTTTTTCGTATTTTTTCTGACGGTTCTGTAACTTATTATTATTATAAAAATATATAAATAAATTTTTCCAGGTGCCACGATGCTACATCGAGATCCACTCTCCTTTCCAGCAGAGCGATGACGACAGCGCGACGAAGATGAAGTTCGCCCTTCAGAGAATGGGTATAACCCCGACCGAAATGGTTTGGAAGACGTCCCTGGAGCGCATACGACCGGTTTATACGTACTTCTGCTGGGCCTTCAAACTGGGAGGAACTGAAATAGTCTACCGTTTGCAAGTCTATCCCTATGGTAAGGATTTCCAGAACATAAATGTTGGAACTCCTTATAACAGAAAACTACCTTATTGATTCTGTTGTTACTTTTTTATACTTGTGATAAAACGTTGGAAATATGATACGATTTCAGTTTACTGCAGAAAAAAAATGAGACAACAAAGAAAGTTGATCGGCAATTAAGAATACCAAGATCATACATATGTGTTGTTCCGGGACGAAGATCTACCTTGAAGTCAAAAAAAAAAGGAAAAAGGACTTATTTTTGTTTAGAAGAAAAAACCTTTTTGAACTTGATGTTCGAACGAACTACTTCTATTTTCAAACTTCTGTAATTTTTTGTTCTTTTTTCGCGCCAGTTTATATTTATGTTGTTATTTGGCTTAAACTTTAGTCTGAGACTTGCTCTTGAGACTTTCCTAATCTTCATTTTATTAACCAAAAATTATTTAAAACAAGTGTCAAAAAACTTTAGCAGCCAAGAAAAATCAATAGTTCAGAGTTTATTATTATTTTTTTGAATTTTACAACTAAAAACTTGAAAAAAAGTTCAAAAGTTTTTTTCAAATTTTTTTAAAATGGAAGTTTAAACCAAAAAGCTCCCCTAAAATTATAATCTTGAACTCGAGAAGGAATCTGAGCGATAAAAATAGTTTTTAAAAATCTTATCATTGAATGGAAAGAAACCATAAAAACAATATTATGCCTGAAAATTTTATCCAAAAAAATTAGAAAAATAAAATAAAAAAAGAAAGAAACCAGTTTTTTTCATTGGTTTTTTTCCCGTAGCTTTTTGTCTTGCGTCGCTTTTATTGCTTCAAAACCTTCCTTTTGAGCTGAAAACTACGAGATTATAAATAAACTAGTAGTAAAATAATCAGCTCACTTCTTTTCTGTTTTTTTTGTCGCTCTGTGAAAAACATCTCAACAATTAGAAGAAAATTTTTTCAGCTACACGAAGTCCACTTTTTTTTTCGACAGATTGCGGAGTTGGCGATTGACGGCTCAAACTGAAGTTAATATTTTTATTGATCACTAAGGCGATTGGAGAGACAAATTGCGGTTTTTTTTTCTTTCCTATGACCTCTTCCGCATCTAAATATATCGTCTCTGGAAAAATCTTGCTCAGCTCTATGGAGCCATTTCCAGGTGAAAAAGGCTGAGCAAATAGATAACGGACAATATCAGCCACCGTTCCAGGCCTAAAAATTTCCTTGTTTTTCTTTTTCTAAGTTGAAACTAACCTATTCGCGGATTTGATGACAGAAAAACTTGGGGGATTGTCATGAAGCCATCGAAAAAAATGTAAAAAGCCATTTTTTTCATGTATTTTTTTGTATCTTTTTCAAAAAGTGTGACGAAACTCTTTGAAAAATAATGGACTGAAAAAGAGACAACGAATGGTTGGCTTACCTGCTCTTTGGGTCCTGATTTGGCACCTTACATAAAAAAAACCCTTCGGGAGCTTCTTTTATCGATCTTTTGGGGTCCTACCTAGAACTCCCTGAAAAAAAAACTATGAATTGTTCACTTACCTGCTTTTGCGGTACTGGGCTGAATTCGCATAAAATCTTGCGAGTTGTAGACTTCGAAAAATCCATTCGGGCCTTTTTTCTGTATTTTTTCCGAAAGTCGACAAATTTCTGAAAAAAGAAAAAACATTTCACTCAGACCCCTTGGTGAACCTCCAAACGAAAATTAAGGAAAAACTAATCGCTCCGAAAGTTTTTGTGCACGTATTCATTACTTTCTTCCGGCGCCCAATTTTCTCCAAGAGTTTCAAAGTCACTTAATATTGAATAGCTGAGATACCGACGTTTCCTTTCTTCTTTATTAAGATTTTCGCATCGGAACGAAAAAAAAAGTCCAAGAAGGTTTTTAAGCCGATAGATCCTATTACATAGCAGAAACCAGCTTTTTTTTGACTTAAAGGTTAATTTTAGCCTTCGAACAACACATATGTATGATTTTGGTATTCTTAATTACCAATTAATTTTTTTGTTTTTTTTTCTGCCGTGAACTGGAATCGAATCATATTTTTCAACGTTTTTTTATTAAAATTATACAAAACTAACAATGATATCAAGAAGTTTTTTTTTATTGTCACCAGTTCCAACAATTACGTTTTGGAACTCTGCACCATACCGGAGATCATTTCGGTTCAGCCCAGTTTGAAGACCCAGCAGAAACCAGGAACTCAGGTCGACGATGCCGCGAAAGTTTCCGAGCTGTTTCGGTGGAGGGATTCCCATTCTGAGAAGAGCGAACCTCATTTCAATCCTTCTGTCGTTCTCATCCTCCTAGAATAAAAGTTAAGCTTTAGTTGCTCAATAAAATTCGAAAATTACCACACACCTTCTTTTTTTTTCAGCCGCGAACTTTCGTGCCGATCCGAATATTCCATTGAAAGGTCCACTTCGCTGTCCTCACACCTGAATGGATTCCAATTCTTATTCTCATGAAATGAATCAAGATTTTCTGATGCGTGCTTGAAAACGGAGAATCTCATATTTTTTATTTCTATTACATTGATTATATACTATTAAAATCGAGTTACTCACGAGATAAGTGATGGTTGGTTAAAAAAACGGCTGAAACTGGAGCTTTCCAACCGCTTCCGTTCCGGAGAGCGATTCATTGTGGAAGATCAGCCCCCGCCAAGGCTGACCTCCCATTGTTTCTTCTGTTCGAAGCATTCCTGAAAATTTTTTTCTCATTCATCATTTTTTTAAAAAAATTCCCCGATTTTTTTCAACAGTTCCTCAAACTTTCTCAAACTGATAACACAAGTTTTTCATTCAAGCTCTTCGAAAATTTAAACCAACCTTTTTTCTCTTTCATAGCCGCGAACTTTCGTGCCGATCCGAAATAAAAAAAAACGTCCTTCTTACTTCCCCGGCAACTGTATCGACCCTCCTCTTCCAGCAGTCTCTAAAGACAACGAGATTAACGATTTTTTTTTAAATAAAAACTGAAATAATTTTCATGCATTGCTTATCACTATTGAAATTGGTTGTTTATAAAATGATGTTTCTATGCAATTGCTCATCAAAAAAGGTTTACTGGGAGTTTGAATAACCTTAAACTTATTTGATCAAATTGATTAACTCACAAGATGAGTGACGGTTAACTGAAAAAAGCTGAAGGAGGTGCTTTCCAACCGCTTCCGTTCCGGGGGACAATCCGTGGGGGGAATATCAGCCCCCGCCAAGGCTGACCTCCCATTTTTTATTCCGTTCGAAGCATTCCTGAAAACTTTTTTTTTACTCATTTTTTCAAGCCAACCGACTTTCTTTCACAGCCGCGAACTTCCGTGCCGATCTGATTTTTCATTGGAAGGTCCACTTCGCATTCCTCACACCTGAACGGATTCCAATTTTTATTCTCATGAAATGCATAAAGATTTTTCTGATTTGTGTTCGAAAAACAGGAAATTTTTTTCATATTTTTTTGATTTCTATTACATTGTTTATACACTTTTAAAAATCGAGTAACTGACTAGATGAGTGACGGTTGATTGAAACGGCTGAGACGGGTAACCTTCCTTTGCTTCCGTTCCGGAGGAAGATCGGTGGTGGAAGACCAGCCCCCGCCAAGGCTGACCTCCCATTTTTTCTTCCGTTCGAAGCATTCCTGAAAACTTTTTTTTTCACTCATCATTTCTTTTTTTCAAGAAATTATCCGATTTTCAAAATTACACCAAACTTTCTTAAACGGATAACACAAGTTTTCCATTCAAGCTCTTCGAAAATTCAAACCAACCTTTTTTTTATTTCATAGCCGCGAACTTTCGTGCCGATCCGAAATTTTCGTCGAAAAGTTCACTTCGCGCTCCTCACACCTGAATGGATTCCAACTTTTATTTTCACGTAAATAATAAAGATTTTCTGATGCACAAACTTAAAAACGGAACATATTTCATAATTTTTTCATACTCACCACATACAATACCGTCAGAAAAAATTCGAAAAAACGGGGTTCGGAGAAAACTTTCTTGTGAGAGATTCAAACTTCCTGAAACTACCTGTAGTTGTGATGATAGTTCTTTCTAACACTTTGTGTAAGTTTCAGTTCAAAGAAAAACCGCAGCTTCAGAAATTATGAGAAAGATTGAACTCTTTAAAAGAGAATCGCAGCCAAAAAATCGCGTTTTTTTTTTGTACTTTTTCTGACAGTAATGTACTTCGAACTAAGTAACTCACGAAATGAGTGAAGGCTGGTTGGAAACTGCTGCCTCCTCATCCATGGGGGAAGATCAGCCCCCGCCAAGGCTGATCTTCCAAGGCTGGTCAAGATGAAAGCTGACCATATCAGCCATCGTTCCTTTGCACTTTAGATGGCAACTGGACGAATACAAAGCCGCCAGAAACCCAATACGTCCTTCTTACTTCCCCGGCAACTGTATCGACCCTCCTCTTCCAGCAGTCTCTAAAGACACCGAGATTAACGATTTATATTTAAAATAAAAAGAAAAATAGCTTCCCTGCATTGCTCAACAAAAAAAGTTCACTAGGAGTTTGAATAACCTTGAACTTACATATGTGATCAAATTGATTAACTCACAAGATGACTGGAAAAAGCTGAAGGAGGAGCTTTCCAACTGCTTCCGTTCCGGAGGGCGATTCGAGGTGGAAGATCAGCCCCCGCCAAGGCTGACCTTCCATTTCTTCTTCTGTTCGAAACATTCCTGAAAACTTTTTTTTTACTCGTTCATCATTTTTTAAAGAAATTCTCCGATTTTTCAACAGTTCACCAAACTTTTTCAAACTGATAACACAAGTTTTTCCATTCAAGCTCTTCGAAAATTCAAACTAACCTTTTTTTCTTTCACTGCCGCGAACTTTCGTGCCGATCCGAAATTTCCGTTGGAATGTTCACTTCAACGTCCTCACCCCTGAATTCCTTCCAAAATTCATTTTTATCAAAAGAATAAAGATTTTTTTGATGCGTGTTCGAAAACGGGAAATTTTTCATACTTATACTCATTACATACTTTTTGAATCGGGTAACTCACAAGGAGGGACGGTTGTTTAAAAACGGCTGAAGGAGGTGTTTCCCATGCGCTTCCATTCCGGAGAAAGATCCATGGTGGAAGATCAGCCTTGGCGGGGGCAGGCCTGACAGGATGAAACCTCAACATATCAACCACAACTCCTAGAAACTCTTTTTTGCTAATTTTGTGGGAAGAAGCTAACCTGATGCGTCTTGGTTATGGTTGATTGCCATGATGACTTCGACAAGCCTTCTTGTGAACTGTCATTTCTTCTCAGAAGCTCGGAAAATCCTTTCTAAAAAGATGAGAGAGCGGTGACTTCTCGACCTACTTGTTCATCTGCTCCTGAGAAGGGACTTATCTTGCTTCTTCTCCGTTGTCAAGACTGTGCCGAGCCTTCTCTTCCAGCACGCTCTGAAAACACCACAATGATCGATTTATTTTCATAATAAGAAGAAAAATAGTTTTCATGCAATGCACATCGATATTGTATTTGGTTTCTGATAAAATGATTTTTCGATGCGATTGCTCATCAAAAAAGTTTATCGAAAGTTACGGTAATCTTGTACTTATTGCATGTTGTTTAAAATTGAGTAACTTACGAGACGAGTGAAAACAGCAGAACTTGACACTGTTGCGAGTGAATAACCCAGCCTGCCTGAAATGAAAAACATGTACTGATGATTTTTGCGAAAGCTGAAAGTATTCATTCTACGACAAAAGCAGTGTTAATTTTCTATTAATTTTCCTCAAAAAAAGCAAAGAAAGAATATAATCGAAAAAATGTCAAACTTCAAAATAACATTCCTGAACTCTAGGGATAGCAATAACACGCTGGAAAGGTCAAATACGCGTTTAACCCCGCGGGCGGCTGAACTAGACGTTGACGAGCGCTCGGCCAAGATTCACCAAGTTTCATTTTTGTTCAGCTTTTTCTTTCGTCGCCTATATTTTTTTGAATGTTGCCTGTTTTATTAAATGTTTTCATGACAAATGATTCTATTCATTATCAAGAAAATCAAAATTTGTTGTTCTATTATCCTTGTGAATTTTTTTTCGAAAGCTGTTTCTTCTATATCTTGTCGACTTCAGACGCTCTTTTCTGGCTCAGCAACCATAACATCATTGGTCGTATTCAAATATTGTATCAAAATTGCCTTAAAAAATAAATACGTAATTAAAAGAGAGATAGTCTCATGAAACGCTGGAAAAAGCCATAAACTACCAATCTCAATAATTGAAGATTGGAAAACCAATAGCTGAGAAAGATTGAAAATAGCCCGATGAGCCTTGTCCTCAACACACCATCTACTACAAATCAAAGAATGCCGGTCCAAACCGTCACCAGACGACTAAAATCGGCAAAAAGACGATTGCTTTACTTGACTTCTGACTCTGAAAAATAGGTAGTTTTTGAGAGGATTTTTTTTTGGAAAAATCAGTAGTTTATCTAAAAGTCTACTTTTAGGTTGAAAAAAATGCGGCTCGAGACAAAAAAATTTTTTTTTGAAAAAGACTTGAAATACAGCTTTTTTTGATCACACTAAAAATTCGCTTTTTGTTGAGAAATTGTTTGGATCATAATGAAACTACAGAAAAAAATCTTTCTTGAGCAAAAATATATATAAATTTTTGAAAGATGTACTTTTTTTGGAACCAACTTGACCAATGCAAAATATCTCAATGTCAGCTCTATAAAAAACCTTCTAAAAGGTCCTCATTTTTGATTTATTTTTCTAGCATGTAGTCTGCAACGACCGGTGTGTCGTCATTTTGAGCTTAAAAACGTGGCGACTTGATAAACATCTGGTTGATAAGATAACCTCGCGAGTTATGCCATTCCACTGTCTATTGCGTCGTTTGCTTTGCACCCGTGATAACTGATCTTTTTTCACTCATTTTTTTCTTTGAAGATGCAAACGTGGGCGATTTTTCTTCTTCTTGGCGTGAGCACTGCGTTTGCCGCGTTCTCCTGCAAGGATCAAAATGGTAAAGATGTCGATTGGTAGGTTCATTTGAAAATGTGAAACTTACGACATTTCATTCGAGGTTCGCAGTGTACAAAATGCCCATCGAAAGCGCCGATAACTCCGTTCCTGGGATAAAAGACGGCGTTGCGTGGTATTATGTCGACATAAACAATCAAGGAAGTCTGCAGCCTTCTTTGAAGACTTTGAATGACAAGGATCAGGTGAACCTTTTTCTTTTTTGTGTTTTACCTTCATGTGACTTTGAAGGCCTTTGGAGAGAATAGCTTACTGAAAAATTAGAAAAAGGCTTATTTTGAATTTTTTTAAACTGCTTATACTTCATTTGAAATCCCTGAATATCATTGAAAAAAACGATCGTTTATTTTTTTAGTCACCTGGAAAAGTTTTTCGAGAGTCCAAGTGACATTCGTAAGTTTTATTACATCGCATTATGTCAATCAGATAATACAGACGTTTAAAAAAATTTGATTCAAGCAAAAAAACTTTTTCTCTTCTATTTATTTTTGTGAGAAATATAAAGCTTGTTTAACTCGAGTCTGGAAAGCAAGGATATCACAACACTGATTCGATTGAATATTATTCCGGAGAATTCAGAAAAGAAAAAGAAAATGAAACTATTTCCAGGCAATCGCCTACACTCTTCAACAGTACTACGACAAGCAATCGGATCCGACTATTTTCCATACGATGTACAATGACGAGCCTTGGGGATCAAGTTCAACGATATCTTTGGAGGAAATTCTGTCAAACAGAGTTTTTTCTAATAGAACGTATAACCTAGCCAGTGCTTCAGATTATGGACACACGAAAGGTGAAATTTCTATCGCTCAGTGTTGATTAATCGAAACTTAGGAGAATTTCCGCTCAGTTTTGAGCTTTGATTTTTTGAAAGAGGGCTGAAAGCTTTTCTGATTTATTGTAGATGTTTAGCCGGAGTTTTCGAAATTTTCTTACTTTAAAAACGAAGCTTCAAACGGTCTTGCCAAATCGCATAAATATAAAAAAATTTCAAAAGACTCGTTCCATACCTAAAAAAGCGCAGTATTGAAGAGTAATATAACAATGTCAAACTTTGAACGCTCATTTTCATTATAGGAACCATTTTCTTCGACGCAACGTCTGGTGTTTGGCTTGTGCACAGCGTGCCAAAATTCCCGAACCCAACAACTTACGAGTACCCAGTTTCTGGACACGATTATGGACAGACGATGCTTTGCATGACTTTCAAATATGCGCAACTAAAAAGCATAGGTAAATTCTGTGATAAATTGAGCCTTTGCTGCATTTTGTAGAGCTGAGTAATTCAAATTAGGTGTTTCAAATCAGCGAAAAAAAGAGAGTTTTTGGTTTTTTGAAGCTTGAGGCTGGCTGGCCGAAAGGTTAAAATGCGGAGAAATAAAATTTGGGATGAGAAAACTTTTTGCGAAACCTTTGCTGGCCTCTAAAAATAGATTCTTCTTTTTGAAAAAAAATTTTAAAGGGTCCAATTCAAAATTAGTTAGTTTAATAGCTTTTCCATTGATAATGCTATCTTCTCCTTTCCAGGAACTCAACTATTCTTCAACCGTCCGAACATTTATTCCTCCAAGCTGCCTTCTTCGATGGCTGCTGATAACCCGGACCTTGCTAAGGTATTCCAGTGAAAACTTGTCAGCTGATCGCTCAACTGATTATTGATTATCAGGCAATCGCTGGCCAATATCAAAAGGGACAGCCTTTCAGCAACGTTGTCGACCTCACTACCGCCGGAGGCTACACTTTTAAGTCCTTTGCAAAGACCAAGGAGTTCAACGCCGGTGAGACGCTATTCTTGAAAAGATTCTCAAGGCATGGGAAAATTCCTTTTTCTTCAAATTTAATCTCAAAAAAAGCGTCTAGAAAGCTCACCAAGACATTCGGAGATTGATAATTAAAGACAGGAAACACGAAAAATATTTATTTTCAAAGTCAATTTTCCAATTTTACAGACCTTTACGACACTTTGGTCGCGCCAACCTTGAAAACCGACCTCATCGTAGAATCCTGGAGACGAGGAAGCGAGGTTTTCCCTTTTTTTTAAGCCTTTTTCAGAAAATTTATTAAGATCCCGCTTGCCTGCAAGCTCACCTACCATGCCAATGATGCTCTTTCAATCAAGGCTGGTCAAAATTTGAAGTCATTTTTAAAAAATCTTATTTAAGGTCGGAAGCACTGGCGTTTTTTCTTATACCAAAGATCACTCAAAAATGGCACACTCGACTGATATGACCAAGCCCTGGGTCTGCATCGGCGATATCAATAGAATGGTTCTTTTTTGCCTCAAATTGCTTTATTTTCAACTCGCTCATAGTTCGAGTCAACTTTTTTCAGTTATGCGAAAAATAGGAAATCGACTTGATTGTGAGTAAAACAAAGGGAATCCCACAAAAAACAACTCTAACAAAGAAAATTTTTCCTTTAAAGGCATAGGGGCAGTAAAAAATGGGGTTTCAGGTGAAAGCAGTATCTTATACAGTTTTTCTTTGCGAATCGGATGGTGTACTCAAAAAAATTACAGATGTGACAAATTTAGTAGAAAAATGCGATTTTACTTTCCCGCCTTTAATTTTGAAAAAAGCTTTGGATCGGTCTACGGACAAATGTTTACAGTAGCCGTGCACGCGATGTTGCGGACGTCTCATTAGACTCGCTTTTTGTGAGAAATAACTGGATATCTGCTTCAAATCAAGGATTTTTTCTCTGAAAAAAATCGATTAAGAAAAACAGAAAACACACATTGATAATAAAGAAAAACACAAATAATCGCTACCCCAATCGAAACCTATGTAAAAATCATCATTTTTTTCACCAGAAAAAGCATTTTTTTGCGATCAAAGTTTGCAAATTATACATGAATAGAAAGCTTTTTGTGACGAAAAAGAACTTTGGTGACAACAGAAAAAAATTGAAAAATTGAAAGAAACGAAGAAAAAAAGCGAAAAATCCGGAAGATGGCGATGCTTGTTGTCCATAGGGCGACTTTACTGCAAAGCGCCCTTTTTCGCGGGAACTCAAGCTTTCATTTCTCCAACTTTGAATTATTTTTTTCTCCAAAAACTAGGAACTTCTGTACGTTTTTCAAGTTAACCTTCGATTCGCAATGAAAAGCTCTACAAAGTACTGTTTTGAACTGAAACACCGTTTTTTACTGCCCCTATGCCTTTAAACTTTGAACTTCGCTTCAAACAGCAAGAAAAAAACTGTTTCAGTACAAATTGTAAAGTTTTGTGAATTGAAAATTGAGGAAAATCGAGATCAAAGTCTTATTTTTTTCTAGATATATTAGAAATAATACAATATAAAAATACTTCCAGACCTCGCAGTACGTCCGCGGTGGAGGAACTGAATGCATCTCGAGCAGTTTCCTCTGGAAGGCCTACAGCGTCATCGCCACTCAGAACATCTGTTCCTAACTTGTTAAATACTATTATTTTTTATATTTCGGATAACCTTGATGCAAAAAAAGTAAATAAATGGAAGAATCTATGGATATGGATTGGGAGACAAGAAAACAACAATAACAAAAAAATTCATGGTGTAGGTTATTTTGAAAGGATTTGGTGAGCAGTATTTTATTATTCTGCAGCTTCAAAGTGGAGTGTGTGCTGAACAGATTGGATAGTTTTTGTCAAAATATCGGAATGTATACTAGCTAGAAAGTTTAATGAGTGAAAAACAAAGTGGACCTATGAGGTTTGGAGGAATACCAACTGAGTTCATCAAATTGCAACTTGACTCGAAATGGGAAACTTGTTTTTTTTGTTTTTTTTTTTAAATTCGTGACAGATATGAACTTTGAAGTGTTTTCATGGCTCAAAACGAAAAAGGTGCACAAAATTAGGAAGTTAGTTGAAAACTCTCATGTTTCGAAAGGAATTACTTTTTTTATTCGTTCAATAATTCTATAAAAATGCGACAGAGATATAACAACCCCGTGCACAATGATGATCATATGAATATACGCAAAAAAAAACATCGAAACTTGGGCAGTTCACATGGAAAAACTGTGTTTCGAGTGATTAAAGTTTTTGAAAAGGTCCACCTCGCTCTGCTAGACATTACATATTGTGACATTCAATTACAAACAACACAAAAAACACAAATACATCACAACATTACTGTATTCAAAACTTGAATTTAATTTCGCGCTTTTGGTGCAGTGCTGCGTCGGTGTGCGGCCCGATGAGCGTTTTTCAACGTCGAAAAACTGACTCATTTCTCTCATTTTATATGATTTTTTTATTTTGTTTTCATTATTATTTTGTTAGTTTTAGTGTTTATAAACATCAAATAACAGTTTGAGACTAGTATCAATTGAAATACAACAAGAAACACTGTGAAACAGTCGCTTACAGCGATTTTCAGTGTTTTCTTGTGTCCATGCATCTTTTTTCTACGATTTATTCTTTGAATTGAGTTTGATAAATTATCAGTAACATACGAAGTATGCTAGTGAACGTTTGAAATGAAGATTTGTCTTATTCTATCATGAAGTTAAAGCAAAAATTTTGAGAAAACACTATGCTTCCAGTTAAGCACTGAAAAACATTAGGAGTTCCGCGAAAAAGCTTTCGGTTTGAAAGGTAATTAACTTCATAGTATGTTAAAAAAACTATATTGAACTAAAAAAATAAGTCATAAAAACTTCTTTGTTCATTGATAACAGTATGAACTCAAGCAAAAAACATCGGAACATTGACACATCACACGATAAAACTAGGTTTCGAGTAATTAAAGTTTGTGAAAAGGTTCACCTCGCTCTGTTGGACATTGAAAATCTTGAAAGATTATCACAAATAACACAGAAAACACAAATACAACACAACTTTACTGTATTTAAACATGAAATTTATTTTGGTGCCTTTGGTGCAGTGCTGCGTCGGTGTGTGGCCCGATGAGCGTTTTTAACGTCGAAAACTGACTCATTTCTCTCATTTTAAATGATTTTTTATATGGTTTTCTTTATTCTTTTGTTGGTTTTAGTGTTTATTAACATTAAATAACAGTTTGAGACTATTATCCAATGAGATACAACAAGAAAAACTGCGAAACAGCCATTTACAGCGGTTTTTAACGTTTTCCCGTCTTTTCGCACATTTTTTCTGCAATTTTCTTCTTGAGTTAAACTCGATAAGATGTCATTCACACATAAAACTTTATTTTGAAAAATTTAAAAACAATGTTTAAGTTCAATTCATTGAGAAGAGTGAGAAACTTAAAAAACCACTGTATTCTGAACTCACGAAAGGAATCCCTGCTCGGATTCGTTTTACGACGACTGTTTCGAAGTTTTTAAGAGTGAACAGTTATGATCACACATTAAGGTAATATTTTTAGGTAGCTCAGAAGACTATATAACGGATAATACACCCTAATTCAGTTCTAAAAAAGAGCGAAGCTGTAAAAATGTCGCTTATAAGCTCACGACGAATCCCAAATCATCACGCTTTTGAATACAGTTCAGATTTTTGGAGTTTTAGAATGGAATTAGTGTTAACAAGACACCTGAGTACTTCTAAAAGCTTATTTTCCATTTATTACAACATGATAGAAGAAAATCACGCTTTTTCAGGACGTAAATCTTTTGTAAAGAAGTGAGTTTTTCAATGAGAAATCATTAAAATGGATACCAAGTCAGTTATTGTTACTTTTCTATTTGAAAATGATATGAAAATCTGAAAAATCCTACAAGAATCACACAAATTGATAATGAAAGCGTCTCTGCGTCTTTGATTCCTAGGTACTTTCTGTTTCTCGCGCTCGATGTTTGAAAAGAAATGAAAATCAAAGTGAAAAATGAATATTTTCAGAGAACATGGCTTCTCAGATTGAACTGATCCAACACGCAAACCAGGTTCTTGAAATGGCCAACACATTGCTGAACAGCACCATGGAGCTGGAGAACATCGCTCCGCTCGGCTCGCCTTTTTTGGAACAAGCAATCAAACTAAAACGTTGGGCTAGCTACCATCTTTCCGTTGCGACTGCCGTTTTGCAGTACCTTTACGGTATTCTGCCGGAGTCTCTGGAGGTACTTGAATTTCTTCATTCAATTTCTTTTCACTTCATAACCTTGGGAAATGGAATAATAATCGAACATGTTTCAGCCCGGGAGCCGCGCCTTTGCTGCTACCGGCCCGCCGGAGTTCTAGGCCTCCTCTCTTTTTGTGGTAAGTGGTTAACTTCAAACTTCAAAAGAGCATAGTATCATAAATCGAAGTTTCAATCTAGTCTTTCGTTCTGTGTTTTGGTTGATTTTTTTCACTTCTTATAAGAACAAAAACAAAAAACGATGCTCTTCCAAGTCTTCATAGCTTTGGAATTTTGTTTTTTGGGATATTAATTTTTTTATTCCGCATCCTATAACTTCTAAATTATTTTTTTATTGAAATTCGTAGTTCTCTCTCTGTTAAAAAAACTTCCAAATACTTTTTGATAGAGAAGAGATTTTTGAACCAAAATGATTTTTGTTCAGTCGGATAATAACTTTAATTTCAGAGTCCGGCCGTTTTTGTGTCTGGTTTGCGTCGTTTTTGTTTGGCGCCTTCTTTCGTTTTTTTCAGGTTCGTTTTTTTCTTTTATTAGTATTTCTAAAAAAATTACCTAGATATATACTAAGCAGTCTTGACGTAAATTACATGGAAGGTGTCAATATAAGCTTGAATTTCAGTTTTCCGGGCGCCTTCTGTTCTTTTCTGTCGTTCTTTTGGCTCCTTTTTTTGGCGCCTTTCTTCGTTTTTTTGGTTAGTTTTTTTTTCTTGACCTTCTCAACTATCGAGATAAATACTTTCGAAGATATTTCTATGTAAAGTGTCATTAAAATCTAGAATTCTAGTTTCTACTGCTTCTCGACCATCAAATAGTCAAGTTTTCAGGTTGCCGGCGTCGCGTCTGGCTTTTTGCCTTGTTCTTTCTCCCGTCTCCGGGTTTTTTTTGGCGCTTTGTCTCTTTTTTTTGTGGTTAGTTCCTTTCAAATTTATTTAAAATTTGAAGTTAACTGTTGTAATTTTCGAGTTTCTATATTTTCATGTTAAATGTTCAAAAAAATCTAGAATTCGTTTCTACTGTTTTCGGACGGTTGAATAATAAATTTTCCAGGCTTCGTTGCCTCTGGCTTTGGTGCCGCGTTTTCTCCTCGCCTTTGGGCTTTCGTTTGGCGCCTTTTCTTGTTTTTTTTCTGGTTGGTTTTTATCAAAAATAGTCTATATAATAGTTGATATGCAAAACTTAGGCCAGGACTTGTATCAAAATGGCTTTTTTGTATTAAAATATCAATTTTAAACTTTTCAGTTGGCCGGTTGGCTTTGGCTTTCGGCCTCCCGTCGTTCGGCGCCGCTTTTTTCTTTTTTCTCTTTTTGGTCAGTTTCTTACCGTCTTGCAAAAAGCACAAAAGATTTTCTCTATGGTTGAATGTCGAAAATCGATTAAAGTTGGAGATTTTTTTTTGACGTCCACCAATCTCATACTACGGACAGATTTTTTCATTTAGAACTTTGGTAGATTCAACTAGTCTCAAATTTAAATTTCTTGCATAGAGCTCTTGCCGCATAATTTTCGAGGCAATGCAAACGCGAATTCCGAAGCTTGAATGCACTGTCGATGATGAACGGAAATTTGAATTTTCAGGTCGCCCTCGCGTGCTTTTTCGCCTCCGGTCCTGTGTTTTGTTTTTTCTCTTGTCTTTTGTTTTTTGATAAACTTGTTCTTTTTTTCCCAGGGTTTGATTTGAACAAAAAACAATCAAAATAATCAAAATAGCGTTGAGAGTATAAAAAAATGACAGGAACCTGTCCAATTGGAACTTCGGAAAAGGAGAGGTAACTTTAGGACTTTCATTTGGGCTGAGCCTTGAGAAAGTTTTAGAAAATTCGAACAGGGTGGAAAAATTCCATTGGTGCATTTTATTTTTCAAATCCGTTAGTAGAAACCCGTAATCTCAAAGAAAAAATGATACAAAATTCAACAAACGGATTTCCATTTCAAAAAACGGAACGATGGTCGAAAAATCAAGAGTTTTCTTTTTTTAATCTGATATATAAAGTCAGTGCGAGTCGCTTGGATCTATTATTTTCCCAAGAAAGCAATTTTTCGATAGCTCGTCAGACCTCACAAATGTCGCCGACCAGCTGGAATCCGTTTCACTTGTTGTTTTATTATTGAGCTATCCATTGAAAGATGTTTTTTGACAGGAAATCATGATTGAAAGTCAGAAACTATTGCGTCCAAGTCGTTATTTACCAAAACGACATGACTGATGTTGATAATCCGAACTTCCTGAGAGCAATTTGGCTAGAAATCGGAAGCCATATTGCTAGAAAAAAAAAATAAAAAAAGGTTCGTTTTCTCAAAATCAATAAAAAAACTGTGAAATTTTTCACGTAATCAACAAAAAAATCTTCAAAAAAAGCAACCAAAAATAAAGCTATATTTATGAGAGAAAAACCTTAAAAAAATTAATTAGGATAATATATCAAAATATAAAAAAATTTGGGGCCTATTAGCTATTTATTTTTGAATTTAGATTCTGAAATTCATATTAAAGTTTCTTGGCTAAAAAGTTCAACAGGAAGATTGACATAAAAAAATTTTTTTGTGTTCGCCTTTCAATCAAAACTTTTATGTCGAAACAAGAGAAACTTCCCGTCTTTTATTGTCCTTCAGTGAAGGAATTATAAAACCTTAGAACAGACAGAAGTGTAAATCCTCGCAATCCAAAGTGGAAAAAAATACATAATACGAAAGTACACTTAGGAACTTCATCAAATAAAAAAATTAAGTTATAAAGATCTCCTCGCCGTAAATCGAGGGTATTGATTGGGGTGTCCAATAGAGCGCACATTCCTTATCAGAGTGCCTTCAAGGTCAGTAAAACCGGTTTATTGTTATAATTTTAATAAGAACTGATATACACTTTTCACTATTTTGAACTGGCTGAAGATTAATGAACCAACAAAAGTTTCATGCACTTTGGACAGAATTTTTTTTTTCAGCAGGAATAATTTCCTTAAACTTTATCAAAAAGACGTTTTTCTCATTATTACATACAAACAAGAGTCAGAAGTGCACTTTTTATTAATTTGATATATATAATAAAAAGCCAAGAAATTTTTAAAAAGTTTTTTTACTGAGATAATTGATTGCTTTCTAGGAGGAGAAAAAAATATTAAATAAATTTTGAGACAAAATCTTCTGACGAGTTTGAAAACTTTTTTTCTTGTTCCATTTTTTTCATAAATATATAACCATAAAATTTAATAGATAGTATATTTTTTTTGTGGAAACTGAAAACATTTTAAAAAAATCCGTTCATTTCCTAGTATCAAATCTAATGCGCAAGTTTCGAAGATAAATCTTAAAAATTGAAAAAGAAAAATTAGAATTGAGGGCTATTTAATGGATTTCTGATCTTTTGATCAATTTTATAGATTTGACAACTTTTTTTCTATATTTTCCATTCTCTGTTAGTTCGATCTTGTCAAGAATAGGTTTCTAATTGAAAAGTCGACTTTTAACCCAGCAAATCTGTTATTTTTTTCAACCAACAAAATGTTTATTTTTTTTCGAATCCATTGAATGAACTTTATTGAAAAATAAAAAAACAAGAAATCAAAAAAAGAGCAAAATATGAATTGAAATGTCATGTGTGAAAACAGATCAGAGGAAATAACCCGAGAAACACCGTTTCAGAAAATTCAGAAAATGAATAGTTTTGGTTCGAGGAATGGAATTATGGTATTTGGAGTGGCTACGCGTCGAGGATGTCATGAAGAATGAACTTGATAACAGATAGTAAAAAAAACAGGCACCAGTAAGGTTTTCTTTCAATTATTCTGGAAGTACACTTTGAACGCTTGGAAAATCGAGAAATTTGAGGTTTTAGGGACTTTTAAGGTATGTTGAATTGTTCTAAAGTTAAAAAAAGATTTTCAAGGATATTGATTTGCATCACTCTCAGTTTTCCAAAAAAAAAGCCTAAAAGCCGTCAAAAGCAAGGCACGAAAATGCGACTTAATTGTTGAAAGGGAAAAAATATTCCTTTTCACAGTATCAAGAAAGATTGATCCAGTTTCCCAAGCGTTCAGTAGAAAATTCAGTAGGGTTAACTTCAAATGAGCTTTGGAATAAACGGTACAAGTATCATTTCCCAAATAATGTTTTCTTCTTATCCCGTTGGATTTCACGGCTTGTTTCTGGCGATTTTCGGGGCGGGCATGTTCTCAGAGTCGAAGGCGAGGGAGCGCTGCAAGAATTTCGTCCCAAAAAGACATCTTCTCGAATTTTACCTTCAATTCATGGGCGTTTTCTGTCGACGAAATCGAAGGGAGAACTGGTTGTTGGCGAGCTGAACTTTTTCTGTTTTAATTATTTTCTCATTGGGGGAAAACCAATTTGAGGTGAGGATGAAGCATTCCTGTGGGACGAAAGTCGCGCTTCGATTTGTGCCATTTCGATGTTGGCCATCATTTCCTCTTCGGTCAGACCTTTCTTCTCCAAATGAGCCCAAATTTCTGGAATTGCGATCGTAATGAAGGATTATTTAAAATTCCGAGCTTACTTGGGACGATTTGATTGCCGAGCATTGGTACGGCTTGCAGGTGCGTGGAAATGTCCATGCTGTCGATTAAGTCTGGAAAAGGTTTTTGGAGAGCAGAGAAAAACTTCAGGTTTTTTTCCTTATTTTCAGTAGTTAAAAAAAGTTGATTAATAAATTTTTTTCTGATGACGGGTCGAAAAAAATCAATTTTTCTTTAGTTATGTTATTGCGGATTGAAAATACCAGAAAACGTTTTATTTATTAATAAAATCGATTCTTAACGCATTTTAAAGCTTTATAATGACTAGAAAGCAGAGAAAAGCTTTTTTTGTTGTTTAAAACAGCACGCTGAAGTAACTTTACGCCCTGAACAATTTTCCATTTTGTTATTCATTTTCTGGACCCCTCAATAACGCGATTAAAAGTATATATGAAAGTACAAACCTTTCGAAATACGAGAAGACATTTCGAAGTGAACTTTGATGAACAGAGTAGAGTTTTTGCGACGGCCTGAAAAAAGCAAAGGTCATAGAGATTCTCACTCATGGAAAAACAAAGCAAACGAGAACGTCTCGATGAAGCAAAATGAGCTCTCAGACTGACAGAAAGACAGAAGTCTAGAAAATCAACAAGTGGAGTGATGGTAATGACATTTGACAGTGACAAGACTTCATTGTTTCCGAAAATCGGGTTTTTAAGCGAAGTTTTGTGACTTGAAGTTTTGCAAACTTTCCTTTTTTGTTCAAGATCCGCGAACACGGAAAGATTTGGCGCTTATCTTATCGGATTAAATGGACAATCGGAAAAAACTGCTTCATCAGCCAATACTAAAAAAGGTAAAGTAAGATAAGGAGTGCGGCAAAGACTAAAGATTCGTTTTCTCGTCGAAAACAAGTTGGGAAAAAGCCAAAGAGAGCTGTAAAACGTGCAAATTAGTGCACATAATATTATAAAAGTAGACTCCAAAACCTATTTTTCATGGGAAAAGTTATAATTAGATGTTGTTTTTAAGGTGAGTGCTCACGGAGTAGCTCCAACTTGCAGCCAGGGAGGAAATTGTACGGAAAAGGAACTTTTTCATAAGAGTAAACAGAAGAAAAACACGAAGAGTTTAGGAAAAAATAGGTTTTCAATTTTCGTGTTCGGTTTTGAATCTAATTGATCTTGGTTCAGTAGTTTTTTTAAGCATCCTGATTTAAAATAAGGGAAAAACTGCGCTTTCCGCCTTTTAGTGTTGTTATAGAGCTTGAAAGACGCAAAAAAAGAATACTCATTTTTTATTTATCCGAGAAACTGAGAAACGAAAAGTTCACTTTATCACGGCTGATCTGAAAAAAAAGAGCGTTCCAGAAGATCCATCAACCAAGTTTCATTGAAACCTCAACCGGACACCTTTCCCAAGCTTTATTGAATATTCTTTCCAATTTTTCCTTGAAGAACAAAAACAGAAACAGAAAAGTAATGGTGTTAAAGAAGGTTGAACGCAGGAAAACTGGCGGAAACAGATAGGAGGGCCGACCTTCCACCTCCTTTTTTTTGTTCATTTGGCTCGTAGAGCGAAACGCTTAAGATTCTCAGGCTCCAAGCATTCTCCGATATTGTCGTCGGGCGCCGAGGCTTCAAAGGAAGAAAAAATGAGAGTCAGTTTTGGTTGTGAGAAGAAAATTTATTCTCTCATGTGCGTTGGGATTTTGAGAAAGAGAAAATGTCGGTTGAGGCTGTTGTTATCCGAATACAATTTTTGAAGCCAAACTTTCGGACATTTTTTCCGATAAAAGTTTTATCATCAGAAATGTTTTCCATTGCTTTTATTATTGAAGATTTTTGAGAAGTTGAGAAAAAAGTGCATTGAAAGGTTACATAAAATTCAAATTTTGCATCTCAAGGTGTCTAAAAATTGAACCCCATATAAGATTTAAACCAAAAAAAAAAAACACTTTCTAAAGCTTTTTTGATGAGAACCGCTTCATATAAGGACCTATTCATCGAAACTGTGAATCAGAATGACTCAAAATTGCAATAAGAATGTTTTGAAGGTTTTCGACCCAATATAAAAGATTTATGTTGCCTCGAAAACCTTCGGAATTGAAACTTTCTAGAAGGAACTCCATTTTTAACAGGCGATTCCGTTAAAAAGACATTGAAGGATTCTTTTCCACGTTTTTCTTTTCAGAAGCCTTATCGAAACAAAAAATTCAAGGAAACCTGAATGACAGTGTGTCGTGCCGTCGACCAAAGCACCCAAATAACCAGCGATCTTGAAAAATGGACGAAATTTGGGTGTTATCACTTGCCCACGCGACTCTTCTCTATTTCCCTTTCCTGGCGGGCACGTTTTGAGATGGGAAAACATCTTCGAATCAAAAAACTACTTTTGAAATAAGAAAAACAAGGAATTATTTTTTGAGGAGTCGGCTAAATCTTGCGCTTTTTGCTATGAGAAAAGTATGTTGAATATTGCGGATCTGGTTCTAAAATTTGAGGTAGGTAGTCTTAGGTATGAATTCTCGCAAATATGAAGATAGATTCAAAAAATATGGTAGGGTTCTGCAAAATAGCAGGTAAAACATGAAGAGGAAGTGCTCGAAAACTAAACAAAAGTCTGAAGAAAATCAGTTTTCGAGCTTTTCCTGTACATTTTTGACAGCTTTTGTCTCTGTTCCCTATTGCGCTTAACAGATATTTTTTTTATTTCATAAGTATGAGCCAGATCTGCAATATTCAGTTCAAAAGTTTCCCTCCTCAGAAAGGAAACCGCAGGCCTGCGCGCATACATCCGTTGAGAGATCCCTGCAAGTTTGGAGAGGCCAGAATCGTACTCTCCAGCTTCTACGCACTGCCTAAGGACCTGCCCTTTTCTCTCCCGAGGCAGCTGCACGCATCTGCGGACTTAAACGGCTGTGTACGCAGACCAAAAAAGGAGAGATTGCCGAAGATATCGACAGCTGATCTGCAGCTGAGGCGTCGCAACGCCTACTTACGACGGATTCTCTGTTCTTAGTTATACACAATTTCTGCAGAATCTTCTCTGAATTTTGATTTTGAAACTTTATTCTTGTCTTTTTTTCAGAATAATTTGAGATTGTGCTCTGAATTAATGGCATTCATCTTCCTGTTCTCTAAAATAATCGATAGGAAATTTTTCAAGCCCATTTAGGGATTGTTTATACGTTTCCGAGTTTTGTTTGAAGCGTCAATAATTAGAATAATGAAAAAAATCTTTGAAAATGACTATTTCTTTCAAGTTCTTAGAACCGTGAAATTTTGCTGCAAAAAAATCACAGAACAAATTTTGGGCATTTTCACCCTTCACCCAGTTTTGAAAACAAGTTCATAACTATTATCCGCTAACTTAAGCCGAAACTCATGAAAAGCTTGAATGTTTTCGTATTTTATTTTATCTTGATCTACTTTCTGTGCTCTCAACTTTGACGTCAATACGGCAAAACGAAAAAAAAAACTTGACTGAGCCGAAATGTACATTTCCCGCTTAGCGAAGGTTAACCGGCCTAACTGACTCAAAAGTAGGTGTTTTTCTCTGTTATCAAGATCGAAAAAATGGGAAAAATAACGGAAAAAGAAGATTGGAAATGATGTGAGGAGCAGCTATTCGACAGAGTTTACGTTCGATCGCTGAGCTTTGTAAGAAAAAAGTGAAGCACGTGGGTGGGAAAACCGGTTAAAGAGCTTCTTGACAATTTGTCAGAGGCTATGCGGTGGAAAAAAAAGCCGTAAAACTTTTTTGATGTCTTGTTTATCATAAGTTCAGAAAAAAATAGGTAACTAAATATTTTAATGAATACTCGAAAAAAATATCAGAAAAAAATTTAGCAAGTTTGAAAAATCAATTTACTGTTACAAATATTGCCACAAAAAAACTGCGAATTTGAATTTTTTTTAGAAACAAATCTTCAAAAAAACCTTTTTGAAGCGAAAAAAATATTCAAAAATTTTTGTTCATTTTGAAGAAAAAAAGTAGAAAAAAACTGGAACATTCTGCAACCTAAAAACTTCCCGAACGGGTACCAACATTTTTATGGAATCAGCTGATATGATAAAAAAACAGCGATAGAAACCGCCACATTTTAATTCTTTGTTTTGAAAATTTTGCATAACTTTCATAAAAAAATAGCCCTTTTTCGAATGCAAATGTGGAGTTATGCCCCGGTTTCATCATAATGTTGAAACGACAAAAAAATAAAAAAACCCTGAGAGCTTTTGATAGCAGCAGTTGCCAAGACCAAAGAGCACTGAAAAATCCAACAAAAAAAGAAACTAAAAAGACAACTTTTTGAACAGCCGCCAGTCTTCGTATGTTTTCGTGATTTTTTTGACGATGGTAAAAAAAGTTTTCTGAAACTCTTTGGGCGGAAAAATGATTCTGGGAATACGAAAGTAGGGAACTAACAGCTGAAAATTTTGAGAAAAGAGTGGGAAAAAGATGGAAATTCTGAAGAAAAATGGTTTTTTTGGCTGGCGTTTCGAAACTCCTAATGAGAAAAATTACATTTATTCAACAAAAAAATTGAACGAAGATTTTTTTCTCAAGCTGACGCATTTCAAGCAAATTCAGAAGAAATGGAAAACATGTTTCAAGGCCATTTTTGTCTGCGACTTTTTGAACTTATTCAAAAAGCGTTTTTTTAATCTCAAACTTTCGACTCTTTTTTGATATCCAAGTTGAAAAATCTGAATAAACACGAAGAAATGATAACAAGAACTTATCGAAAAACAAGTTAATTGAAATAATTACATATGTTAACTTGGATACTT
The DNA here is from genome assembly GCA_904845305.1 of Caenorhabditis auriculariae. Lineage (NCBI taxonomy): Eukaryota > Metazoa > Nematoda > Chromadorea > Rhabditida > Rhabditidae > Caenorhabditis > Caenorhabditis auriculariae. The sequence goes on along the minus strand of CAJGYM010000019.1, from coordinate 1,055,420 downwards.
TTGAAATTGCTTTGAGCAAAACAAATTAATTGAAAGTAGTCATGCTTCAGAGAAGTTTGTTCAACTGGGAAATTGAAAATAATCGAATCACTCATAGGACCTTTTTACTTGGATTTTTTTCTTTTTGCTTGTCTCATGAGAGAAAATATCTTCAATCAGATCCTCATTTCTCAAAAAATGATCTCGAGGGAATTAAGTGAGTTTTATCTTTCTTTTTTGTCCGAAATGATGCCATCAACTCTATGAAAGGTCAAAATTTTTCATTCAAAAAACAGGCTCCGTGACTTTTATCTAAAATTCACCTAAGACTGAACTAGCAGGTATTCACGCTTTTTTCAACTTTAAAAAAAAACAACCATAAAAAACAATAATAGGTTAGTGACAGTTAACACAAGAAAATCGTTACGACAAGATTTTTGGAAAGATCTTTCCAAAGCCAGACTTCCCATACTTCATCCAAAAGGTGTTCATAGGCTTCAGATTAAGGAAACTAGCAAAATAATGCCAGATAATTATGCAAACAGCTAGAGCAGGGGTCAACAAGAAGGTCATCGAAGACTTGGGCAAACTGGATGAACCAAAACAAGAAGGGTACCATTACAAAAAAAGATACCGAATTTCTAGTAATTAGATTTTAAGATTTTTCTGCAGTCGACGATTTTTGGATTATTTTGTAGGATGAAACGCAGTTTTCAGAGAGTTACTAAAGGATTGAACTCGACGAGGAAATTTTGAGCATTTTTTTGTGATTTTTTCTGATGGAAAAAGCCAGCAGAATAATTGCAAATTATTGAACAAACAGCTGGAGCAAAGGTCAACAGGTATGTCATTAAGTACCTGTCTAACTTAAATAAGCCAAAAGTAGAGGATACACTGATATTTTTATGTAATCGCTTAAGGAAAAGCTCAAATAAATTGAGAAATCTACAAAAATTGTTTTTGTGCAAACAGCTGGAGCAAAGGTCAACAGGTATGTCATTAGATACCTGGCCAAATTGGATGAGCCCAAAAAAGGGGGGGGATAACACCTATTAGCCTGGTCGAGTAGGGAAACGTGCAAATGACGGCCGGACCGGCTGGGGGTCGCGGAGGTTGTCCTGTCTAGAATGTGCGGGGGTGCATTTTCACTGTGCCCCGACGTGAGCGCGTCATTCCGCCTGTGAGCGTTTTTTCTCGGTGAGTTTGAGCGTTCGTCTCGCCTCGTGAGAGGGGTCTGAGCGTTGTTCCGAAGGCCACTACTTTACGACTCGACACCAACCTACTCTCTTCTTCTCACCGGTCTCCGTTCCACCAGAAACGACATTTCCTTCTCAGTTTTATCATGATTGATTAGTTGCATCCCTTATTTGGGCTTTTTTCAGCGAAAATTCAGGCCAATCCTTGTTTTTTGGCTTGGCACCTCTCCTATGACGCATTCGGCTCTCTTAACTGACCAGGCATTTTCTTAAAAATATTAGGAAAAAGATCGGGAATTTCATTCTCATTAGCCATTTAATGATTGTCCGAGTTTCAATTTACTCATTTTGATCATTTTATTCGTGCTTTTCTTAAAGAAAATGTCGACCAAATTTGAGTACTCCCTTTTTGACCGGTCTTCGTTTCGCCAGAAACGACATTTCCTTTTCAGTGTTATCATGATTGATTAGTTGCCTCCCTTTTTTGGGCTTTTTTAGACTTCTTCACGCAAAAGTTCAGCCGGCTTGGAACTCAGCTTGGGCGAAGTTGACCCTGTGAACCGTAAAAATTTTTTTAATCTTATCTACATTCATGATAAAAAAGACAATTTGTTAGTTTTTGCAGGTTTTATCGCCCTTATATTTCCTCTGGATACTTTTTGAGCGATTCAAATTTGGACTTTTTTAAAGCCATCTCGAGAATGTGAAAAATAATAGATGCTATTTCCAAATCAAGGGCAATATTTGTCTCTCAAAAATATTTTTAAAGATTAAACTTATATAGTTTTTTTATGCTTTTTCGTGTATCGACAAATAATTTTGATTTCAATTTTTCGTTCAAAAAATTTCAAATCCAAATGTCATAATATTTTATTTCAAATTTAAATTAACATAAACAATAACAATTTTCGTGCTTTTTGAGGGACGTTTTTACAAAAATTCCCACGACAACAGTATAATTTCTATGGTTTTTCGGTAATTTTTGTTGTTTTAACTTTTAGTTTTGTCATACACTGCGTTCAATAAGGATAGGACCCCCCTCGATTTTGGATTTTCTGGCAAAATACGGAAAGATATTAAAAATCTGTGAGTGCCATTCGATTCAGAGTACAAAATAACCCCCAGAGCCAAACTTTCATTATCCTAGCACTTTTCCTACGAAAATGCCATCGAAAAAACGGTTTTTTGACCGTTCAATAAGGATAGGACCACCTGGAAATTTTTGACTTTCATTGGTAGTTTTTTTGGTCAATTTCTTTTTTTGGATGAGTGGTTTTTGTTTTTATATTATTTGTTTTCAAGTTTTTCTACGGTTTTCCTTTCGTATCTTCCAGGTTTAAAAAAATATTTTATATCGAAAAATAGGGAAAAAAATGACGTTTTTTTGAGCTTGCATCAAAATATTTGAGCGAGTGATTTTTTTCCAGTACTTTGAATAAACTTATCTTATTGATAGAGACATTTTAACACTCAAAAAAATAAAAAAAGAAGTTTGAAAAAAACATTAGTTTAAAAGTTAGAAAACCAGTTACAAGATGGTGTATCATGACCGAATTTCAGACTGTCGTCGTTTTCGACCGTTTTTCTTTCTGTATGTAGTCGAAATGGCGGTTAACTTTTTTTTGAGAACTCGCGAAGGTGCTATGAACATAATTCATCAACAAAATAATCTAAAAAAATTTCATTTACTACGTAGATTGCCGAGAAAATGTGGAGAGAAATTGGTACCCGCGCTCATCGAAGGTATTGTTTCAAAAAGAGCGTTTGGCGGGTTTTTAGTTTTTCAACTAAATAAAACAAAAATGAATACGTGCAATAAAACAATTTTCATTAGAGTTAAAACTTTTTAATGATTTATTTACATGTACCGCAAAAAGTTCGAGTAGCAGTCGGAAGGGTGTTTATCCCTTCGATTTCGAAGATCGATATTTTTTATCCAATCCAACTAAATGTCTTTTTGTGATGGGAGCACCTTCACAAATCCTTTAAAAAAAGTACACCGCCATTCAGACTACATACAGAAAAAAAACGGTCGAAAACGACGACAGTCGGAAATTCGGTCATGATCCTCCATCTTCTAACTGGTTTTCTAACTTTTTAAACTAATGTTTTTTTCAAACTTTTTTTATTTTTTTGAATGTTAAAAATGTCTCTATTAATAAGATAAGTTCATTCAAAGTACTGGAAAAAAATCACTCGCTCAAATATTTTGATGCAAACTCGAAAAAAACGTCATTTTTTTCCCTATTTTCGATATAAAAATATTTTTTTAAACCTGGAAGATACGAAAGGAAAAACCGTAGAAAAATAGAGAAAAAAATAATATGAAAAACAAAAAAATCATTCATCAAAAAGAGAAATTGACCTAAAACTACCAATGAAAGTCAAAAATTTCCAGGTGGTCCTATCCTTATTAAACTATTTATTTCACTCCAATACATAAAATAACATGAGCTACAAAGAAAGAGGCAAAGTTGGGCAAGAATTGTATGGAAGTTGGGCAAGAATATATTTTTCGATGGCATTTTCGTAGGAAAAGTGCTAGGATAATGAAAGTTTGGCTCTGGGGGTTATTTCGTACTCTGAATCGAATGGCACTCACAGATTTTTGATATCTTTCTGTATTTTGCCAGAAAGCCAAAAATCGAGGGGGGTCCTATCCTTATTGAACGCAGTGTATCTTTCAGATTTTTGAAGCTGGATTGCAAATTTCATTATGAATCGATAGATATTGAGCTCTTATTGAGACTTGAAAAAAACAAAATTTTTTTGGGAATTCGAGAAAATCTTCTGCTTTTTCAGTTCACCTAGGTTTCTTCTGTGGAATGTTTTAGGCGAGTTGTTTTATAATAATTTTATTTATCAAAAAAATATCGTCATGAAATGAGATACAGGAATAATCATCCGACAGCTTTAATTTCTCAAACTTCAACTTTTTTTCTCATAATGATCAACTTTACTCTCTCAAACTTCAGATAACCAGTTATTTTATGATGAATAAGTGATAAGTTTAATTTTTATTCCCAGCGGTCGACTTCTTTTTTTGTCTCCACCCAGACAAATGAAAGGAAAAAAAGTCGGTCCTCTGGGGGTCTCGTAAGTTGGCCATTAATGCAAGTTTTATTGATTTGCAGTTTCACTTAAAACTATGTATGGCGTGAAAAAGCCCTTTTCAAGATTCGCCCCAGAATCGATTAAAACTTTTTCCGCCTTGGCGCGTGAGGCCCAGAAAATCTTATTAAATTCCAACTAATAGACCGAATTGTTCCTGGCAGGTTTTTCTTCTTTGTATCCCACGGCGAAATTTGATATTCCGGTTTTTCAAGTTTTGCATGATATCAGCTGTGTTTCGCACCATCGATTTTAGCAAGAAACTTTTTTTAAGAGTTCAGTTTAAAAAGAAAAAAATAAAGTTTTTTTCGGAATCCTTAATAAAAAAATCGAGAAATTTTTGCTCTTTTTTTCTATTCAGATTCAGAAAAAAACTGAGTTTTTGAGTTTTGCAAAAAAATAATTTGTATTTCGGAAAAAGCGGATTTGTGCTTTCCACGTCTTTCCACATTTTTAAAGATATCAAAAAAAATTGCTCTTTCTTTTTTTGATAAGAATCCGGGTTTTAGCTCTATTTCTAACAAAACCCGCTACTGCCGCATTCAAAAAAATGAGAAAAAAATAGCATAAAATTTGAAAAGTTCTTGTGCTCGGGTTAAAGTTAGGAAGCTTCCGCTTTTGGTTCCTCGGAAGGCGTTTGGAGGCTCCCCAGAAAAGGGTCGAACGCCTTCCAAATAGCTTCCCAACACCTTCTCTTTGAAAAAACGGCCTGCCGGATGCCTATCAGCAAGCTTCTGAAAAGATCCTGCCGAGTATTGTCTGTTCTTCCCTTCACAAAACCTTCCAATCTTCTTAACACCTTTTCAGGATTCGCCTAAGTTTAAAATCGAAAAATCAACTATGTGACATTTGGTGTGAACGTGATTCAAGTTAATCTAAATTTTTCCCAAATATCTTTTTCAGAAAGGTAGGAAACAGTAATATAAGGCTCAAATTGATAAAAAAAGTTATCTGCTTGTAAAAAGAAAAAAAAAGACTATTTTTTGGTTCAGGTTTCAATAGTCAAAGCTTTATCCTAGAAAAAAATAATGTTCAGATTCTAATTTCAGGAAAAAGCAGAGAGAGTACAATCTATCAAATATGCGAATACGAAATTAGGCTTTTGCCTAGAAAAGCTTTCGGAGAAGCTAATTTGTGGTTCTGACGTCTCTTCCACTCTTCAACAGGTCTTTCCGAGATTTCTGGAGAATCAAGCTCTTTTTTGGCATTTTTCTTTTTTTTTCATTTTTGGAAAATTGCCGGTTTTTGATCTTGACTTAATCAGTTAATTTTTTATCCAACATCAGTTATAAGAAAAAAAAATCGAAATGCATTCCGCTGTCTAAATTGATACGAAATTTTAGCATTTTTTGGAAAATCTTTCGAAAAAAAGTTAATTCAAGCTTGTGACGTTTGTTCCCACTTCTTCAGGTCTTTGCGAGAAATCAGAAAAAAACTGAAGATTTTTGAGATTATCCCGGCTGTTCACGTCTTTGCCGTTCGCTCGATGAAGCCATTTTGGTTTCCGCTCAATTTCTAATGCATGAAAATTTGCTATTTGCGTCGTCTTCTCAACATTTCTCCTGATTAAAATGAGCAGAAATGAATGTCTTGAAAAAAATTGTTCTCGAAAGACTTTTGATCATTATTCATTCGAAAAGTTTAAAAGAGCAGTTTGGATTTCATTTTTTGCTCATTCGGCTAATTTAAAGGTTTGCAATAGGGCGGGGCCTGGGGCAATATTTCTGAAATTTGCAACTTCACAATTTCTTGAGCTTCTTGCTGACCGCTCTGAATAGTTCACAACCTTTCTGATTGTCAATTTCTTGAACCCTTTGTGATAATTTTTTGTGAAGGGTTTTCATATATTTCTCCGTACCTTTTTTTTCAGGAAACAGCCGATTTCTCGGAGGGACGATGCCGCCATCAGTAGAAAGAGCTCGAAGGAACTCCGAGGAGGCTTGCTGGTAATTTTTTCTTACTTTTTTATTTATAATTTTTTCCCCAGGGACAAAATTTAGAGATAAATCTCCAAAGGAGTCGCGAAAAATGCGCAAAAAAGTGTTCACGACTTATTAGCAGCAGTGTATAAAATACAGCCAAACCATTTTCAAAATTTATTTTACAGTGACTACTTCAAACTTGACTCCAATGCCTTAAACAAGCAACCGGAGGAAGTTTTCGACATCGTTGGGAAACTCGGTGAAGGGTCAGTATCAGTTTCTTTCAAGAAAATTGAACTTTTCAATAATTTCCAGGTCCTATGGGTCGGTCCACAAGGCAATTCACCGAGAATCGGGACACACGCTGGCCGTGAAAAAAGTTCCTGTCGACACGGATCTTCAGGTTTCCTTTTTTTCGTAGAATGGAAGTAAAAATGATCATTTTCCAGGAAATCATCAAGGAAATTAGTATAATGCAGCAGTGCGACAGCAAGTACGTCGTCAAGTACTATGGGTCGTACTTCAAGAACTCCGACCTTTGGGTAAATTCATTAATGATGTCTTTTTCATAGGATCAGAATGATGCTACTCACCAAAAAATGATTTTTGGAGAACTTATTAAAAAAATTCAATTTTTGAAGAAAAAAAGTGCAAGGTGCCTATTTTTGAACTTTTTTTCCTAACTGAAAGCCAAAAAAACGACGATAAATTTTTTTGATTTTTAAATAATTTTAATCAAGTTTATGGCTTCGTTATCAAGATTTTTCCCAATTCAAAAAAATATTATTTATTTTGAAGTAAAACTTATTTTCGTTCCCAATAAATGCTTTTTTCTTTGAAACCCCTAGTTTTGATTGAAAAAATCGAATTTTCGTGTTTTACAAAAACTTTACTCATTCCAAAAGATTTTTTTCAGATTGTCATGGAATACTGTGGTGCTGGATCGGTCTCAGATATCATGCGTGTTCGACGAAAAAAACTCTGACGGAGACGGAAATTCGCGCCGTTCTCAGAGACACAATCAAAGGGCTGCGTTACCTTCACGACCTCAAGAAAAATTCACAGAGATATCAAAGTAATCGTTAAACCTTTTTTTAGCCCTTTTTCATTTTAAAAACCACGCGCTTTGAAAAACATATCTTTGAAGAACCCAGCAATTTTTTTCAAATTGCTGTTTTGTCCTTTTTAAATATAAATATTATATGTAATTTGCAGGCTGGAAACATTTTGTTGAACACTGAAGGCCATGCAAAACTTGCTGATTTTGGCGTTGCTGGGCAATTAACGGTAATTTTGTTTGTTTTTGTGTAAAAAAAATGACGATCGAACAAAAAAATCGATTTTTTTCTTATTTACAACTTTCAAAAATAACATAAAAATGTACTATTTGAGAGAAAAATCCTTAATATAATTCTTTCATAAAAAAACTACTAGAAGTAATTCTTAGACTTTGTTTTGTCGTGTTGTTAGACAATTGATCGTTTAAAAACTTTTTATGGAATAGTTTTCGTTTATTTCAAATCGCCAAGATTTTATAAAAAAAAAACCTAAGAAAGCTCTTCCTTTGAATAAAATTCGAACATTTCGTTCAAGGATACAATGGCGAAAAAGGAACACCGTAATTGGAACGCCATTTTGGATGGCTCCAGAAGTGATAGAAGAAATCGGATACGACACCAAAGCCGATATTTGGTCTCTCGGCATTACAGCTATCGAAATGGCTGAAGGCAGACCGCCGTATTCGGATATCCATCCGATGAGGGTACATTTATTTATTTTTTCGGCTGAAATGAAAATGATAAAGCCCTGTTTTTGAATATAATAGGGAATCTCCTGTTTGAACTATTGAACAAAAAAATATTTCTTTATTTTAAATGTCTTCTGAAAAATGGGAAACAATGAAGAAAGATAATAGATTCTCACAAAAATAGGTTACATCTTGAAATCTATCAAACTGAAACTAATAAATCATTTTCTGTAAGCAGAGTTTTTTTAAAATCAATTTATAGAAAGATCTTCAAAATTAACCTAATGAAAACATTAAATATTCTTGAACGAAAAATCGGAAAAAAACTTTTTTCATTCAGTACCTAATTTTTTCTCCTTTTTCATACTCAGAAAACTTTTTTCAGGCAATTTTTATGATTCCAACCAAACCTCCACCGTCGTTCAAAAAATCCGAAGAATGGAGCCCCGAATTCAACGATTTCATCCGCCAATGTCTAGTGAAGAAGGCGGATGAACGGAAGACCGCTTCGCAACTTGTTGAGGTTAATTTTTTTCTCACAAAGAAAAATAATTTTTACTTGGCGGTTTGAAATTTTCCACAAAATTCACTTTATGATCCCTGTTGGTCGCTACCTGCACAAACTTCTAGTCGATTTTTTTCTAATTTTTCAAACTTCAAAAATAATAAACTCAAAAAAACTAAAACTTGCGCATGAATCCCCGGCTCTGTCAAAACATAATTTTGAAAAATAGAAAAATAATTGAGATCACGATTTCAGCACAAATTCATTGCTGAAGCCCCGGGAAGTGAAGTTCTGCAGGCGATGATTCGTGACGCTCAAGAAATCCAAGCGGCTTCCCAAAACGCATTGGTTTGTATTTTCGATCTTACATTTTATCAATTTATCAATTTCAGGCAATTTCTGCTAGTATCACTGAGGCCACGATGGTTGATGGTGGAACCACAATTATCGATGGTCAATATGACGCTACTTTGATCCATAATGGTAACATTTTCTATTTTACCTTCATTATAACAAAATAAACGTTCAGAAAGTTACATCACTGCTCAAAGCTTGAAAAGTCAAATGGAGAGCCTACGAATTGGTGGCGAAATTCCGGCTTCTGCGATGAGTAAGCTTTATTTTATTTTTGTTCCATAATCAAACCAAAATTTTAGCTATGACAGGAAAATTGTTACGAAGAGTTAGTTGCAAAAAGTTTCCTAGGCATTATTCAAATAATCTTCTTTAAACATTCCTATGACACGAATCCCATATGACATTTTTTTTCACAATCCGTAGCTCATTTCAGTTTCCTACATGTTCATTCAGTTTTACTTTATAAACACGCTTTTTAATTGCGAGTTCATCAGGCTCTTCCCGCATCGCTCCCCCGCCTTACGAAAACGCCCAAGCTGCTGGAATCGCGGCCCTTCAAGGGAACGCCAACGCCTTCAACAACGTTGGCACTGGTCCAAACTTTGCGGTCGGAGCGGAAGGAGATGCGGATAGCACCTTCTCGTCTGCTAGCCAGCGTGAGACTTAAATTTTGTTCTTAACTATTTTTCGTTTATTTTTTGGGAGAGGGGGCTTGTAGAAAATGTTTCGCAACAGCTTTATTGATCGATTCAAGAAAGCGAAAAATTTCCAACTGTTTTGAGGAGGAAGGTCGTTTTTTGCTTCAACTTGAAGCCAATGAAAATTTCAACGCTTTGAAAATTTTCAACTAGCTGTTTTGGATGATTTAATTGGCCTTGATGATGAGTTGATTGTCGAAAACGATATTGAAAATAAGAGCGAAATCCTGAGAACAGATTATTTAAGGAGAAAATTGTTGGAATAAAAAAAACTTCCAAACTATCAAAGCTCCCGGGGTTTGTAAAAAGAGTTCCCTGTTTTTAAATTATAATTAGAATGAAAGTTTGATAATTTTTTTCAATAATTTCAAGACCTAAATATTTTATAAATTTCAAAAGACTCTAATTTATAGTGAATACGGAAGCGGAGTACGAGAATCGATTCCAACGGGCGATGGTCGATGGCGACTACGAATTTGTGAGTTTTTTCAAGGTTCCAAGAATCATAAAGGTCCTCTTCTAGCTTCGATCAATCACTTTGGATGAACTAATCAAGCGCAAGGAAAATCTGGACTTTGAAATGGATCAAGAGCTGACCGAACTTCAAAGAAGGTTATAACCAACTTTACATTTTCTTAAAAAACTAATAAATATTTTTACAGATACCAAACAAAGCGGCAACCAATCCTGGATGTGATAGAAACCAAAAAACGTCAAATGTTCTGAAAAATAAATCAAAAGAAACCTCTGAAAATCGCAACTCTTGTCAAATATCAAAAAAGTCATTCACTCATCAAACTTTTCCCATTCTTGTGTTTAATCTTTGAATACAACATCGATGTATAACTTTACGGTTTGCGCAAGAAATCAACGTCTGTGCAAATATCAAGTTTTTAATAATAAAGTGATTACTCTGTTAAATATTTCCAAAGCAAGAAAAAGAGGATAAAATGAATAATCCACCTACCGGAAAACAAATATTCCCTACTTCAAATTTTTTGTCGGTGAGTGATAATAAAAAAAGGTTCTTTCTGAATCACGACGTTTGAAGATTTGCTGAAGAAGGTGGATCAAATCTTAGCGAGCGATGACTCATAGAAATACCGGTTCCCTGGGCTCCGCGAAAAGTTCAAACTGCGACCAAGAGCTCTTCAAACTGTGACAATCAAAATAGATCATGTAGCTTTTTGAACTCAAATGCAAACAAAATAAAAATAAGCTGGGTGAAATTTTTGTTGCGAATTTGGTGTCACTCGAGAGGCGAATGAAATTAATCATGTTTTAATTTGATATTAAATCGAGAAACTTTGAAGTTTTTTTGGTGCGCGAAAGGAAAAAGAAGATTTTGTAATTGGAACTAGAATTTAATCCTCTAAAAGTATTTATTAACAATAAAAAAATTCTCGATTTTTTTAACAAAGGCGAGAAGAAAAAAACGTTTTTCCTGACAGTGTTGTGGCGTAAAAAAATGCGTTACGTTAGAAAAATTTTTTTGATTTTTTTACTAAAGGCTCCTTTGTAATTTATTTATATGCGTCATCATCGGAATAACTTTATTTTTTTAAGAACGGTTTTTTTCTTCGTACAATACAATTAAAAAAATAAACGGAAAATTTAAGATAAATTATACCTACTCACATCCCGTCTTTTGGAAGAATTTTCTGGGTTTTATTACAAAGTCGGTTTATTTCACAGCGGTTTATCAATGCATTTTGAAATTTTTGTCCGCGTAACATAAAACTTAACATAAAAATTACTTTTAAGACCTTATAAATCTGCTGAAAAATGGAATATTCGAATAGATGCTCAGTTAGCGCAACTGTCGTTGATCATTCCCTAACAAGGAAGGTTGTTTTAGAAAGTGAAGAGATAATGGTTGTTCGCGAAGAAGATAGCTACGGAAGAAGCCAAGAAAACTGTGGAGTGGGGTCCCTAAGCGACAACGCGTGAAGTTGGACGATTCTTTTCTTACATGGGAGGTTGTTTCAGCGTAGGGTTCAGAAATTTTCATAAATTTGCTCAAACAGTTTCTGATGCACTGGGATTCGATTCCTCATAGTTGCTATCTGCGCAAACTTCTGGTTTTATAGATATGAATTTTTAAAGTTTCCATCCTTAAGCATGTGACACCGTTCGGAAGGAGTGTGGCTGCATCAAAGATTGTTTGAGCATGTTTATAAAAAAATTCTGAACCCTACGCTAAAACGAACTCCCATGTAAGAATAGAATTTCGCCACCAAGGCCTCGATCGTCCAACTTCACGCGTTGTCGCTTAAGGACCCCACTCCACAGTTTTCTTGGCTTTTTCCGTAGCTATAGCCTATTCCGAGCCAGATCACGTTTTTCTTTCCGCAAAAAACACCGTTTCTGTTTTTATAACGGCAAGAACCAAAGGTTTTGAAGCGAAATTGGTCAAGTTTGACCTGGCCTTTTGGCGGAAAGAAAAACGTGACAAGCTGGCGCGGAATGGTCTATACTTTCTTTGCGAACAGCCATTTTATCTTCACATCTTCCGATGGATCTTCGAGTAACCTCAAACTTCCGTAGATCTTCACAAAATTTCAATTTTTGATCCTCCAAAAATCCACCACTACCAAAAACCGCTAACTCAACTCTGCCAATCGAGTAAGTGGGCGTGGACGGCGAGCAAACAATAACTGAAATCGTGAGGTGGCTCATCGCAACCTGTCACTAAGCAAGATACACAACGAGTAAAATATAAAATGCCATGGCGAACCGGTGAACCGCACGGCCTCCGAGCAACCGCAATGATCTCCGTCTTCCTATTCCTGGCTCTTTCCCAAGGTTGGTTTTTCTGAATCTGAAAAAAGTCAACAAAGCCTCATAAACGCAGAATTTTCGTATTTATCTCTATTTAGAAGCGTTTCCTGTTTGAAACTTTGTAATAATTAAACAGTTTTCTGCAATTTCAAGGCTCAGGAATGAGTACCGAGAGCTTTCGAAATTAAAATAAAAGGTTTTTTTGCCTTCAAAAAGTGACAGTTACTATTGAAAAATAATTTGCACGACTTTTTCTTTTTTTTTCCTTCCGGTCTTCATGTGAAGATTTTACGCTTTTAAAACAAAATATGCAATTTTCACCGATTACTGAGCTTTTGCCTACTTGATAAATCGACTTACAGCAATTTCCGCCTACGTCGTTGGCACTGGCGTCTCTCCAAATGGAAACGGTTGTGTTGTCTGTGAACAACCTACCAGCCAATGGGGTACCTGGTCAGAATGGGCCGCCTGTAGTACGGCTTATGGAAGTGCGTTTTTTTCCGATTTTTTTGTTTAATGGAGTCGAATAGGCTATCATGGCGTCTTATTACTACGCTTATAACTTCTATGAATCGGGAAAAATCAGGACTCCACGAAACCAATAAAAAAACTTTATAATTAAGTTCTCGACTTTTTCGATCCGAAGACAAATTTCTCACTTTCTGGAAAAATCTTCGACTCTCGATTATATATTTATATTCTATTCATATTACAACTTTCAGCCCCAACGCAGTCAAGAACTCGAAACTGTCCAGCCGGAAACTGCCAAGGCGGTTCCAGCATGGAAACCAAGCCTTGTGTCATGTACGACCCACAGCCGACTCCAGAATGGAACGCCTGGGGTGCCTGGAGCTCTTGCAGGTAATTCTAGCCTCATCGAAAAAGATACGGTATAAAATAAGAGAGAAATTAGTAGCTTGAAGGACAATTATTTGCTCGCTGCCAATGACCTTCATTCGCGAAAAACCGTTCAAAAAGTCAAATAAAAGATGAGGTGAGGTGAGATGAGGCGATTGGTTTTAGATCAACAGCTCAAACTTGAGATTTTTTTGATTCAGACGTCTATGAAAGAGAGAGAGAGAGAGATATTTTTCCTTTCCGAAAAGTCATTCTGACATCATTTGATATAAGATCTAATTATCGAATCAAGTTATCTTTGACTAAAAACCGATCCATTCCCAGTGCGTCCTGCGGAGGCGGAAGCATGACCCGAACAAGAGTTTGCAACAACGGCTGCAGCGTTTGCCAATGCGTCGGCTCTAGTTCTGAAACTCAAGTGTGCAACTCCCAGCCTTGCTGCACCTGGACCGCGGTAATAACTTTTCGATTGAACGAAAAAAATCAAAGCCTTTTTTCAGTGGTCTTCGTGGTCGGCTTGCAGCACCTCATGCGGCAACAATGGTGTCATAACCAGATCCCGCCAATGCAGCTGCTATTCCGGGGTTGGTTCTTGAACAAATATTTGATGCTTTCTCGAGTTTTGTAGACATAATTTAGAAAGTTCTGGTACATGGAGTCGATTCAGGGGTAGCCAAAGTTGTTATACGAGAAGTCAGAAACTTTTTGAAAAAAATTTATGAAAGTTAAGGTTCTAAGAAAAGCTTTTAGAGGCCCTTTAGGTTTTTAAGGATTATTCAACACTAGCTGAACCTAATAATAGCCAATCCGAGTCTGACACCTCTTCAAAACTTGTACAGTCATTCCACAACCTTTAAATAATATTGAGAAGCGTGAAAAATTGTGACAGAGTGAAAAGTCCCCTATCAAGAAAAAGAGAATTTTAAAGTTCCAGGAACTTGGTGAAAATAAGGAAAAATCTCCAGTAGCTTAAAAAAAAGTAGGAATTTTTGAAATGCTTTCAGTGCGTCGGAACATCGAACGAGCAGCAGCCGTGCTCCAACCAGCCAGCCTGTCCAACGACCTGCTCGACCTGTCAGCCGCAGTACAACCCTCCCCCACCGCCGCCACCACCGTGCACCACTTGCTCGGCTCCGGTCCCGCCTCCAGTTACGTGCACCACTTGCAACCAGCAGCCGACCATCGCCCCATGCTCTACTTGCGGAGCAGGAGCTCAACCTTTCTACGATCCCTACGGAAATGGACGCAAGAAACGCTCCGTCGCTAATGCTTCCAATTCCACTGTCCCTGTCTAATTTACAAAACGTGTAGCTCCAATTTTCCGATCATTTCATTCATTGCGGTTGTAAATAATCACTGTCATTCACCAATGCATGAATAAATTATGAGCAAATTGAATCGCATTTAAAGCTGTGGGGAGTAGAAAAAATATTGAAGCTAGGCTTTCAAGAAGTAGTTGAAACAGTAACGTCGGATCCCACTTCAACAAAGTCCCCTGGTTGATGATTCCGTTGAGCCAAGTAGATTCCGAATGTCATCTAAAACAATTTTTTGATTTTTGAAAGATTAGATCACTGTTTCTCGAGGCTTTCTCGTAGCAAAAAACTCTTTTCATACTTTTGAAGATTCCCTGAGTTCTCTCAGAGCCAGCAAAAGCTCCTTCTCCTTGGCTCCGTTTTCAGGATTGATACAAATCATCTCGCAACGTGTGCACAAGCTTTTGACCTGAGAAATATGAAAAATCTATATAGAAAAATGAAAGTTTATAAACTCACATCAAAAAAATGCAATCGCCAATTCTCACAGATTTCATAGAGTCCTCAACAAGCGGCGGGAGTCCTCGTATGACAAAGTTCGATCGGAATCTTTTTATGAGCTCTTCTATTTCAAGGCCTGTAGAAAGTTTTCAGAGGTCCAAGAAATCTCAAAATTTTCTAAAAACCTGTAGCTTGCTGTAGAAGAAGCATGGACGATTCGTTGACCATTAAAAAAGGCGAATCATTGACCAAATTTCTTTCAGTGACTAAACTTGAACTTTGAAAAGGGATATTCTGATTGAGGAAAAACGAACCTTCCGCCCTTCTCATCAAACGGCAACCACTGAGATCCAAACTATCGTCAAGCCATTCTCCAACATCGTCACCATAGTCAATAGTTTTGACCCTTGATAAAATACTTACAATTCTCGAAAAAAAAACCTTAACTTACGCAGTTTCGCAGACAATGTTGTCATTTCCATTCATCTCTAAAATATCCATCGGAATTCGAAACTTTTCGTCTTCGCCTCTCACCCGAATCTCCAAGTACTCCGAAGAAATCTGAACCGAAAGAATTAGGAGAATATAAGAAAACAAAAACTCACATTTGTGTTTAATCTACACAGTTGAGGGTGACTTTTCAGAGACAAGGTATAGTCATTTTGGACAATCATGAATTCTCTGTCAAACATGAGCCCTCGAGGGGTTAATTCACACCTGAAAGTGAAAATAGAAAAGAAAACAAATCAAAAAACCTTTCATATTCGATGCCCATGACACTTTTCACAGGAAAGCTCACAATTTTCACAAGAGTTGGTCGGTAAGATTCAATTGGTAGAGCTGGAGCAGAATATTTAGCTATGGTGGATTCAACAAAGCACAAGTCGATCATGGTTTCCAGAGCTTTGACACACTAAAACTTTTTTTATCTTTTGGAAAGTGAGTTGGTTGGCTCAAAAAAGTTTTTTATCACATTTCTTGAGCTTTCAAATTTGAAGCTTGCTCATGTCTCAATCCATATAAAGGTCCTTCAAGCGTTTTCGTAAGCATTATATAATTTTTGAACGTTTCAGCAGATCGAAAAAACTTCAAAAAAGAATAAACTGACCTCGAGTGTGGAACGGCGACCAAAAGAAACTCTGAGGGCTCCAGTTGGCTTGCCATTTATCAAGTCCATATCATCGCCACATTTCTTCCCTTTCTAAAACGTCCATCAAAAATTGTCTCATTCTTATCATTATCCCTACCATTTGATTATATCGAACAATTTCAGGCGCCAAATTCAAATATTTACGACATGCGCCAATATTGCAGAAACAACCCGTACGGAGTTCGATGCCGAAAATTGCCGAGATCTTTTCAACCTGAACATTCAAAGTTTACTTTCTTATTTTTAAAAAATATACCGTTTTGTACCCGTGATACCTTCCCGCTGACGTCTTCAAATTGAAGGAAATAAGTGGTCCTTGCTCGTGTTTTGGACCAAATTTATTGTTTCGGAGATAAAATTCAACAACTTTCTCTCCATTGTAGTGAGATTTACTTTCAAGCATTCGGTAGGCATACTTTGCTATGTGATAAGCGTGATCTTGAATTTTTTTCATCCCGCCTTAAAAAAAATTAAGATTATCAAAAATTCATTTCAAACCGCATTTTTCGATGTCATCAAACCCTTTCTGCAAGGCAGCTATGGCGTAATAATTAAAAGTTCCTTCTTCGAAACGACTTTCTCCGTCTCTAAGGATCGAAAAGTGTGAGTTTTTCCAGAAGAGAAGCCACAGTTCCTCCGGCAAAGCTTGTCTTCTTGAGAAGATTTATGGAATCTTGTAAAAAGAAAAAGTTTTAGGTTACAAAAATGATGAACCTTTTCTTATCAGCAAGGCTCCAAGGCCTGTTGGATATCCAAATATTTTGTAGAAGGAAAAAGCGACAAAATTGGGTTTGTAGCGGTTCAAGTCAAGTGGAGAGGTGGAGACCCAGGAGGCAGCATCGATGCATACAGACCAGCCTGAATTATTGAATTACAGAATTTTTCTGACTTAAAATAAAAAAAACGTATCAAAGAAAAAATTTCAAAGCTTTTCATCAAGAAACCTTTCTTTTGGAACCTCTCAATCCAGTCCAAAGGGTATTTTCTGCCACAGAAGTTACTCGCCGCTGTCATTACAAAAAGGCTTTTTGAAGTACTTGGAATTTCATTTTCATTCGGATAATCATCAGGTAAACAAGCTATTGAGTCCACCTGAAATCAATTTTTCCTAGAATTTTTTGAAGCTAGAAACCTTCTCTCGAACGATTTCCCGCAAGCCAACTATGGAATGATGTGAATCTTGAAAGTAGGCAAACTGTGAAGCATCCGTCACCAAATGATCTTGTATTTCCTTATCTTTTCCACCAGTTGAGCGGAAGGAAAAATTTTCGGCGACGATTTTCAGCGAATGAGAAGTGTTTGCTGTGAAAACAACATAGTAGGCCGAAGATTCTGTGTTGAAATTTCGGAGGACTCTAAAAAAAGAAAAAAATTAATTGAGAAAAACTCATGAAATAGGGAAGAATCTTTTGATTAGAGAATCTCTGAACCTCTCGCAAAGCCTTCGAAACCTCAGTTCTCTTTATCTCAAAAAAATATTTTTCTTCTCTAACAGGAAAAACCGCCAATTAGTGATTTTTGGAGGCGAAAAACAATTTTATGAGCTTATGAAGATAAAGTTTCGAAATAGTCTTAAATTACCAACAGTCTTTATAGTTCCATAGAAAGCTAGAAATCCGATAAAATAACCTCAATCGAGCGCAATCCACAATCTGTTTTGTACGGACGGCGCTTTGATGGTGTGAATGAGGGTTTGCCAGACGACTATCAGAGTACAATTTAGCAACTTCTGCCATTTGTTCATCAGAAGGAAGAGACGCTCCAGCATGGTCCAAGTAAGGCATCAGCAATATTTCGAAAATTGATTGGTTGAACAGAAATGAACTGTCTTATCAGCCGACCATCATTTCACGTGCTTATCTTATCAATTCGTATATCGACGACGCTGAGTTTGTGTTTTGTAATAATTTTTGGGAAAACGAGTCAGGCGCAGACAGAATGTGTGTTCAATGAGGATGTGTTTTTGACTCCTTCGAAGACACCCTAATCATTCCTGATTAGTTAGAGATCGAAACTGAATTTTGAATCGAAATTTTCCAAAAAATAAGCAGTCCCAAATTCGGCAGTCCCAAAATATGGCGGTACAAAAAAATGGCAGTCCTAAATTTGGCAGTCCCAAAATCTGGCAGAACCAAATTTGGCAGTCCCAAAATCTGGCAGAACCAAATTTGGCAGTCCCAAATTTGGCAGTCCCAAAATCTGGCAGCCCCGAGTTTAGCAGTCCCAAAATCTGGCAGTCCCAAATTTGGCAGTCCCAAAATCTGGCAGCCCCAAAATCTGGCAGTCTCAAAATCTGGCAGCCCTTAATCCACACATTTCTTCGTAAGAAGCAAACTATGATGGAATAAAGTGAAAAAAAGAAAAAGGAATCCCAATGGCGCGAAGAAAATTCGAAAAAGATTAGATTTTGGTAGCTCGGGTGGTCGAAAAGGGCACGGAAGGACGCGTGGGCTATCGTTATTTTTGTCATTTCTGAATCATCGTATTCGCGAATTTCTCGGCTTACGCGCAACAGAAACAATTGTTTTTTTTTTTCTGGTCTGCTCTCTTTTTTATAGCTTATACCAAGTTTTTCGATTTATTTTGTTTCCTTCCAATCGCAAGTTACTTTATTTAGTTCATTTAACCTTTAATAAATATTTTTTTAATGGTTTGAAACAAGGCTATCATACGCTTTTCTATCAACAGCCAATGGATAGGTTATTTTAAATTCAGACTTTTTTTCCAGACGGAAACATTTTTTTAAAAAAATTTCTTAAAAACTATCCAATCATGAAAAATCACTTATCACAAGGAAGGGTCGTCAAATTAAATCAATTTATTTCCAACAAGTGCTATCGAAGAAACTTTTGAAGCGCTTGGAAAGAAAAGTTTTCTTTCACTTTTTGCTGTCAAGATAATTTGAATTACATTCCAAAAAAGTTTTTTCGAGCTCCGAATATTAGTTTCTTTTTTTCTGATTATTATCGGAAATTAGTTGGGACACTAAAATTTTGCAGGAAATCGTGACTCATGGGTAGTTTTGTGAGCATCGACTCCGCTGGAGACCTTCTTCCTGAAGTTTCCCGTTTGTTCCGCTCACCTCGACTCACGAAGTAAGAAAAATCCCAAGAACTCATTACCCTCCCATTTTCTTTGCAAGGGAGCCCAAGCTTTTGAAGAAATAACTTTTTCGGTTCCATACGTCAATGAAGCCCACTTCAACGGTATGAAGGCTTGCTGGGAGCTCACTGAGGTCAGTCAATTTGTTAATCAAAGCGAATTTTCAAGTTCAGTTCAGCTTCTGATTTTTTTTCTCAAAGGCTAGTGAGTGAACTATATCGTCGTTCAAAATGTGGGATTTATTGTTCAATTCAAAAAAAGAATTTCAGAGTTTGAAAGACTCCCCTTCACAGCATCTGATGACGGCTTGTGATCTCATCGAAAGTGTTCTCTCTCATCAAGAAAAAAGTCTGGCGATCACCCCAGAAGCTTTCATTCCAGAGAGAGCTTTGAAAAAACGAGTTAGTTTTCAAAAAACGGCGATTTGGTCAATTTCATTCAAATTCAAAATATGAAGAATATCTTGATACTAGTTTTCTTTTGCTGATGCACATAAGTGTAAGTCGTTTCAGGTCGGGGCTATAATCTTGTACTTTATAAATGAAAATGCGAAATGATGGATTGCTACGAAACCAAAAAAGTTTCTATTTAATACTGAAAAATGAAAAAGTAGGCTTCAAATTCAAAACGAAAATTCAAAAAACCGGATGGCTTGGTTTAAGCTGTGATAGCCAGGTTTTCATACATTTTTGGGACACAACATCTCAATTTTTCAGTCCCAACTTCCCCGTGAAGATCTTCTCTGCGCCATCTGCGGTCTAACCTTCAAAAGTGCTCAGGGCCTGAAGGTCCACTTAACGGCTTCAAAAAGACATAAAAGGCGTCTGGAAGAGACTCAATCAGAAAATATCGTAAGTTCAAAACTTTTTCAGGAAAAAAAGAGATTTTTAGAAGGCCCTTCTGGCAAGCGCTTCTGAGTCCGAATCGACTGCCGAGATCAAAAAAAGCTCGTTTCAATAGCCCGTAACTTTTCAATCTGTGTCGAAGAATATATCAGCATTTTTTTCACATATATCTTATTCAATTGTTTCTTGAGTAATCGATTTTCTGTTTTTTACAAGCTTCTCAAAGCTGTGTAATTATTCAATTCACTTTTTCTGTGCTGTGTTTTTCAAAATGTGTTAATGAACTTTTTATTATTCTATTCCGGTGAAAGGTACATGGTTAACACTACAGAGACGTCGACTTATCAATTCCAACTCAGCTGGAAAAAAGTTACACACTAAAAGAAGGAAAAAACAAACATTCCGTGTGAAATTTCGCTTTCATTTTGAGATTCCCATCTAAAACACGGTCTCCGGGTTCCAACACAACATTCGCTGCATTCTGAGCTCGTCAAGGCGCAACTGGATGGACTACGTGCAGAAGGTTGAGGCGAAGAACCGTAAGACCCTGCTTCCAACTCTTTCGGCTAAACGTTTGGACTTCTAGTTCGCCAAAGGCGTTTGTTCATTATATGTAGCTAAAAAAGTTCACGGTCTAGTCGATTACATGGGACTAAAGAACAAAATTGAAGTTTAGATTGATTGGTTTGAAAATCTTATGAACTTCTTTGCTTGTAAAGTTTTTGACTTTAGCCGCATTTCAATGAAGAAAATAATTGAAGAACGATTTCCGTTAGTTTATATTATATGAGAACTTTTTTGCCAGCCCGAAGGCTGGCTTCACCAAAAATGGACCGCTCTTAGCTGAGACCAGGTCTCACCCAGAAGGCGCCACGCGGAGGCGGCGATCCGAGCCCTCCTGCTATGATCTTGGTAAGTATGGTGATAGCGACGTTGCATTGTCGGCCTCCTGATATCAGGAATCCGCTGTCCCGACTTGCACCGGCTTTCGCCTATTCACGTCTTTTATCATGGGAAAGACTTGTTCGGCAGCCACTTAATTAGTGAACTAGTTTTTGAGATACTTTCTGTCCGTATATCTATTAATATACAATTAAAATTCTTGAAAAACTACACGTTTGGACGTCTAGTTCGCCAAAGGCGATTGTTCGTCATAGTTTTTAAAGTTCACCATCTAGTCGATTAAATGTAACTAAACAACACAATTAAAGATTTTATTGACGTAAAATCCGAATTCAAGTAAAACTTTTGGTAAAGAGATAGGTAGAGAAATTTATGAAAACCAAGAAAAAAGGCGAAGTTCAAAGATGGTAGAAGCCTTGAAGAAGAAGCCTCTACAAACAATAGTGAAAAAGAGGGAGATGAAGAAAAAAAAAGCTGCCGGCGCGGAAGAATCACGCGACTGGTGGACTCTGCCGTAGCTGCCAAGGGGCAGCGTCTCGGATAGTGCGAGATGACACGAAATTTTCCGTTCGCCCTCCGATGGTTTAGTCATTGGAACATTCTCGATATGCGCTCTTAGCGCGCAGTGAACATTTTTTTGTTCTGCTTCTCTGCTTTCTTGGTGTTAATTCTATCTTTTTTCTCTCCTTTTAAAGGCACAGAGCCTACGGTATTCGAAATTAAGCCTTTTTCCAGAGAACAGTGTCTCGGCTGCACGCTTTCCATTAGAAAAGCTACAAAAACAATTTTTGCTTAAAACTTCGTTATAGGAAGCTCAATCTTTCTAAACGTTCCTAAAGCTACGAATTTTTTATCTGTGTTTTTTTTAAATTCCAGCAGAATGTTACAAATTGTATTCATCATACGTCTCTAAAAATTTTTTGAAAGAAAACATTAATAATAATATATTCGATGTGCACGGTTCAAGTCACCCTCACGAGGCGTTTACCGTTTCGGGTTCAAAATTTATCAGTCCCAATCAAAAGGCTAAACTCCATAAAAGGATGTTGCAATCGAAAAAGTTTCTTTGAAATACTTTCTGAGGATTTGTACCTACTATCTGGAAAAAAGTTTTTATCTCTCAAAAAAAATAATTTTTAGAAAATGCTGTCAAAGAAATCGAAAATCGAATGTCGCAGAATGAAAAAAAAATTAGATCGAGCGTTTGTTTTTTTGTTGACAACACTTTTTGTCGCATTTCTTTTTTGCTTGTTCGGTTTTTTGTTGAAGAACATACATTTTTTATTCTCTTGATGATAAGAGCACAAGACAAATGACACAATAAATCCTAAATACACTCTTTGGTCAAGGCAAATCTTCCTGCCCTTTTTGTAAAATTCGAACGTTTTTTCAGACTTTAGAAACTTTCTAATGAGAAAACTAGTAAAGTTTCAGTGAGCTTCCGAAAAACAAACCGTACTCGTTATCTTCCGTAATGGGTAGTTTTGTGAGCATCGAAGCCGCTGGACCTCTTCTCCCTGAAATCTCCCGCTTGTTCCGAGAGCTCACTGTAACTAATATCGTAAGCTAACCTCGATCCTTTATCGTGAGAACTATTCTTCCAGGAGGCGCAGAAACTCGGAGAAATCACTTTTTCGGTTCCGTACGTCAGCGAAGAGCATTTCACTGCCATGCAGCCCTGTTGGGAAATCGCAGAGGTCAGAAAAATTCATTTTGAAACCCATGAGTAAAAGATGTCCTGTTTCTGAACCCGCTCTCTAAGCTCTTAGACACTGTACCAACTGTGGCTCAAGTAGTAGGAAATCTTCAGAAAAAATTTTGAACCACAATTTGATTCAGATGAAAAAAATAATGAAGACAAGAAATTGTACTTCTGCCTAAGATGTTTCGAGATTTTCTTGGTTTGAACAATCATTTTCAGAGCATGAAGAACTTAACCCCGCAGAAGATGATGGCAGCTTGTGGAGTACTCGAAAATGTGCTCGTTTACGAAGAGGCCCTTTTGGGCATTCTTTCCGAACCTTTTCTGGTGGAAAGGGCACCGGAACCATATGGGCAGGAGGTTCAGACTACGGTAAGTCGGATATTCGTTTTCGAAATTTCAGGATTGCCTCAAAATCTGAATTGCTGGTTCAAAACACGAGTCTTCAAAACTCGTTACGATTAGAAGTTAAGATCAATCTTGAAGTCAGGTGACCTGAAAAAAATGGGTCCGGACTTTTTCCGATTCGTCACGATCGTTTCAAGTCAAGAAATTTGAAATCTTTCAAATTTACTTTATGATACAAGTTTTCTACGACTGCGAAAACTGAAAAAATTGTGATTTTCTGCCTCTAAAAAGGTAGAAGATTAACTAAAAACTGAACACAATCCTCAAAAAAAGTATAGCATGTGCAATATGAATTGAAACGACTTTGAAAAGGACTTTTCAGCCGCAAGTCGTCCTGGAAAGGTTCTTCTGTGCCCCATGTCGTCGTGACTTTCCAACGGCTCGTGGACTAATGGCACACTTCAAATTATCGGACACCCACAAAATGTTTCAAGAGAAGGCTCAAGCAAGAAATTTGGTCAGTTTCCAAAAATTTCCTGTTTCATGATGAAGGATAAGTTTCAATTTTATTCGAAAAAGGTTTGCTTCATTTTTTGCTTTAACCCTGATTTGAAAAGTTTTCTCATTGATCAAGGATAATTGTCGAAAAAGCACGGAATTATCATAATTTGATGTGAAATTAATTTCAGCAGATCCTTCAGCGCAGTGCTACTGAGACCCAGCCGTCAACGCCGAAAAGTTAGATTTCTTCTGAAAAATCTGTTCTTTTTTTTGAGTCATGAAATTGTATGTTTTTCCCTTTTACTAACCGTTATCTTAATCTTCAAATGAACTTTTCTTTAAATTTTTCCTCACTTTTCGCGGTTTTGTATTTTTTTCAACATTATTTAAGCTTTAATTTTGTTGAAATAAAGGGATACTCTGTCAGGTTTTACAGCAAAGAAAATCATTCTCATAAAGCTTCAAATAAATTTTTTGTAAACCGAGTATCATTTTTTTTTTTCAAAAAATTGTTGAGGAATGTTTAAAAAGATAGTCCGTTTCCGATAAATGGTTAGCTCATCATATTTTTTGAAGGTCTTTTTTGCAAAGGTGTTTTGAAAAAATCGGCGTCGCCACGGTTTATCATGTCCAAAGTCAATTCATTGCTTTTGGAATGGGTTTATTATTGAGAAGAGGGAACGATCTTTAGTTTTCATTGTAAAAACCTTACTTTTGTTCACATTCCAGGTCTGGTTCCCAACGACCTAAAATTGATTTCAAAGTATTTTTGAAGCCTTTAAAGTGTTTTCAACTGCGACTGAAAAATCCTAAGAAAAAGTTTTCTAATTTTTCCGGTCTTTCTTACTGATTTAAGGAGAAAAGCTTTAAAAAGGGATGAATGATCCTGACTTGAGGCATCCTAATTCTCATTCTTTCTTTTTTTGTTTATGGGACTCGTCGAACTATTATGCGTCTTTTGATATCGAAGTACTAAAAATTTATTTAGATTATACAGAATGAAGCGTCAAAGTTTCATGCGCAATTCCGAAATCCCCTCAAGACGGTCCCAGCAACTCTTTCATCTCCCAACAATTCGACGTTCGCTCGTCGTTGGTGTCAAAGCCACTCATACATCTGCAGAAAATACGAAAAAGTCCGCGATCTCATCCGTCAAAATCCAAGAAGGTCTATGAGGAAACTCGCTGAGAAGATGAAAATGAGTTCGACGGGCGCCCGAAAAGTTGTCACGAGCAAACTACGTAGAATGTAGCTCAATATACAGGAAGCACACATCCTGAGCAATCCGATGAAAGCCACAAGGGTCGATCGAAGTCGCGAGTTGCTTTCTCGCTTTGCGCTGATATAGACTTTAACGATGGAAAAATTTAACTGTTGGAGAAGTCGTGAACCATCGAAACTATAGAATTGTTGACCCCAAAACTCAAGCTGTCAATTCAAGTGAAAGAATTGTCAGTCCCACGAGCTCTCCTTCTTCAGTCATGGCTTGGGCTGCAATCACGCAACAAACAAGATCCTTTTGATTTTTGTGCTGCAGAACTTCGAGGTCAACGCGTACAACTATAAGGAACACGTTCTGCAAAGAGGACTGCTCCCATTGGCCAGGTGAATTTTTGGAGACCGACCATGGATTCTCAAACAAGACTGAGAGGAAAATATCGTTAAACAGTGATGCAAGAAGGGGCTTTTTGGCTTCATCTACACTTCTGACTCGCCGCCCTATTCGCCGGATCTCAATTCGTTGAACTACTCTGTATGGGACAATCTTGAGTCCAAGGCCTGTACTTCACCACATCATAAGATCGAGCCTATGATGGCGTCCCTTGAGCGATATGGGTCAAAACTGATGTCGATTACCCCTCCGCCACGCTCAAAACGTTTCAAAACCTTCGGGTCTGCGTTCGTAATAGCGGTGGTCTCGTTGAAGACCTGCTATGTTATTTTTATTGCTTCAAATAAACTATCCACAAAACTTTGAATCAATACGGTAAAACTACGGTACTTTCACTGTCAATTATTTTTGCTTCCGTGATTTGCGCGCACCCTGTAGACATCTTTAGAATAAAAAAATTCGGAAAAAAATTAATTAATTATTCAATGAGTCAAAAATCCCTCGGAGATTCCCTTTCTTGATATAATCTGCCGAGGAGATCGAAAAAGCTCGTCTCGAAATCGAAAATCAGTGTGAAAAAACAAAAATCATTTTTTTCTTGGAAAGATTGGTATTTTTTTCTTTCAAACTCCTCAAAGCTGTGTAATTTTTTTAAATTGTTTTTTTTTCTGTTCAGACTGTGTCAATGAACTTTTTGTTATTTTATTCCGGTGAAAGGTACATGGTTAACACTACAGAGACGTCGACCTATCAATTCCAACTCAGCTGGAAAAAAGGTACACACCACGAGAAGAAAAAATCAACACTCCGTGTAAAATTTTGCTCTCATTTCAATTTTTTTCCCACTTAGAACACAGTCTCCGGGCTCCAGCAACAACATTTGCTACTTTCTGAGCTCGTCAAGTCGTAACTGAATGAACTACGTGCAGAAGAACGAGGCGAAGGACCATAAGACCATCCCTCATATTTTCTTCTTCTTCGAATTTATTCAGAACTCCGTGAGTGACCTTCAGTTTTTTTTGATCAAATTTTCTCCGAAAGGAAAATTTTATTCAAACAAAAAAGCAACAAAAAAGGGATCAAAAAAAAAAGACATCATCCAGGATTTCTCAGTGAAAACTGAGAAAAAAAGTTTTTGTGGATTCCGAGTAAGAAACAAAAACACTGTCTTTGTGTGATGCCAAAAAAAAATATCAGACAAGCAAGGAATAATAAGTCGGCGTACAATAAAAAGTTTCAACATTTGTGATAGGGCGAAATCGAAGACGAATAACGAAGTAGACGCAGAAAATAACCACCGGGACAACAGTAAGAAAAAAAAGACGCGTGATGAAATTGAAAAGCTGGAAAAAACGTAATGAAATAACCTTTAAAACTCATGCAAAAGGTTCAACAAATGAGCAGAAAAACGAGTAATTTTGTTTCTAAGAGGGAAAAAAACCAAGAAACTTGTCTCGAAAAAGGCACGAAAATCTGAAAAACGCGTTTCAGCGAAGGAACAAAACGACAGAACACACGAGACAAACAAAAAATGAGAACCATTGGAAAAAAAAGAAGTAGATAGCCCAGAACAACCCTTTAAATTTTTGTTTTTAGGGAATAAAAAATATAGCAACTACACTGTTAATCAGTTTACTGTTTCATCATCAAGAGAGCTCTGTTTTTGAATTTACTCTAGTTGTTGTTCTCTCTGCATTTTAATCAAGAAAGAAAAGCTCTAAATTTTAATTCACAGAAATGTTCAGTTCTCATTGGCAATTTCATAACATGAGAATTACCCATTATACTATCAAATTCGTAGCTCAAGACTTATTGGAGAAGAAAAAAGGATCTTGAGATTTTTGGTTCTTCGATCTCTTGATGATCAAGCTGATCAAATTTTTGGGATCACATTTTTCGACTTCACGAAAAACGTAAATAAATGAGCCAAACATCAACTAATATTTCATTTTTTTTGTTATTTTTTCGAAAAATATTTAAATGAGAGAGAACAAACAGAAAAGTGAATCGACTTACTGGACAACCTAATAGGAATGGACGTTTCGGGAACCCAGCCTAAGAATTCATCGGTTGTTCGGGGTCGACTATCTTGTAAATGATATAAAGCAACTTTTCCCCAATTTTCGGCAATTCTTTGTGGAAATGAATGTCTCCTTCGTCAATGTACGCGGCCCATCCTTCGGACGACCGTTTGAAGCACATGTAACTCTTAAAACCGTAGGGGTACAATGAAATCACTGCAAGCAATTTCATTCTAACTCCAAAAAAATCTGAAAATGCAGAATTTTAAAGTTTTTATAGCTTATTTCAAATGCTCACCGAGGTATAAATTCTCCGCCTCCAGCAGATGGCGGCTTTTCTCGTGAGCTGTCTTGCTGAGGTCTAGAAGAAAATATTTCGAATCTGGAACAAGACATTTCCAAAAAAGACTCTCTGCAAGGGTACCTTTAGCTCGTCGAGCGCAAACGAAGATATTTTTCAATCTCCCACATCGACAAGGGCCTTCTTTTAGCTGAAAGTGAGATGATTTTCAAAAAAAGTTTCCTTCCACCGCTTCACAAATGTGTATCGTCACTATCCCGAACATTTTTGTGAGGTTTTGACTTTTATTAACCTTCCAAATCTAGGTTTTTCTTAGCTAATCGTTTTTACTGGTCAATCTACCATTGCACGAGATCTTCTTATCTATTCCCCCAAGACTCAAATATAACTGTATTATGTCCTCTCTCAAGTTCTAGATCCAAGTGAACTTGTTAGGGTTCACGTTGATCTGTCAATGAAATATTATACAAATGTTCAGAATAATGTTATTTTTCTAATTATCGGTTTGAAAAACTCACCTGAATTTCTTTTTTGAAGTCTTCAAGAAAGCCAAGATCGCGGCAGGGTATTTCCGCGATATCAATTACTACTTCTTCTTTTCTGCACTGACTGTGATCCCTAGGGCAGCAATAATGCACCATCGCTAAGATTTCAAACTGCTTAGTTATCGATCTCGGCAAAATCTGAAAATTTATTCATCAATACCAATTCGAACTGACTCAGGGACTCTACGGCGAATCCAGCAATCAGGATTTTTTTTTTTCGGAATTCTTTCCACCTACTTCAACTCTGAGAAAGCACTCGAAGTGACAAAAAAAAAAAGGTTGATATGGAAAAAATTCTCACGACTACGGGAAGGTTGAAAATTAAAGTCTAAACCGTGAACCAGAGAAAAAATACTCACTCGGAAAAACTGTTCCAGCGAATATTTTTTCGGAAGTCGACGACGAAGCTGAGTTACAAAGTCTTCGGTTTCCATGACTTCTTCGCAAACAATTTGTTTGAACTCAGCCAGAAGCTTATCCATTGGATGTAATGTTGCGAATTCACTAATGTAATCTTCAAAGTTGTCAACAGAGATGAAAAATTGGAGCATCGCGTTTGTCAGATGTACGGCTGGCCTCTTGTTTGGGACACAAAAATGGTCTGAAATTTTTTTCTAGACATTTAATGCGCAAAAAGGGAGAAATTTTAAGTAAAAAAAAAGTCTTCTAGAGTGGCTTTTACAAATGATGATTTCAACCAGCCACTCATTTGAGGAGCCAGGTTCAGACTCCCCTATGAACGAAAAAAACCAAAAAAATGTTAAATTTTTTTAGTTTTTTTCGTTCATGTTTTTTTGAAGTTTTTTCATTTTTTTGAAGTTTTTTTGAGTCGGCTCAAATCTTTAATGAAATAATATCGTTTTACTTATTTGGTTGAAATTTCATGTCGAAAAAGATTTTTTTCTGACGAAGTAACGGATGAATAACCAAAAAATACTCACGCAAGACTGTATCTGGCTAGGAAAAAAAGTCGTCTGCTAATTCTTATAGGTATCGAAGAAAAAACTGTTGTTGAAAGCTTTTGGTATTTCGAAACAATGATTTTATCAGAAATTTGGTCTTATTAGATTGTTTTTAAATTTTTCTTGCATCAGCAACAAGAAAAAAACACTTTTCTCGAAATTTTTTGAAACGCAGCCTTTTTAAAGATTCTCGCCTTCTCCGTGCTTTTGAACGAGGTTTAATTCGGAAAACTGTCTTTTTTTTGCACTAGCTCATAATCAGGTTCACAAAAAATTCGAAAAATTCAAATTAAGATGATTTATCGCTCTCGAAAACTTACGGTCACCAAATGTCCTTCTTACGAAGTCATATTCTTCCCACAACTTTTTATCGAGTTCTTCTTCAGTGAGACCTTCGAGTTCAGTTTCTCTCTTATCAAGCGGAGGTTTCCAGTCGTAGACGAGGTCAATATCATCTTAAATTTGAACAAGAATGAGTCAAAAAGATTGATATCAAAAAATGATATAAAAAATCACCATCCTGTTCTGATGGCATCCGAACTCCAGAGGCGTCATCAATCGATCGCTGATTCCCTTCTAAATAATAAATATACAGAAAAATGAGTGAAGAAATCATTGTCGAAATAAATTATTTTGAGTATCACCGTCTTTGATGGAAGGTTCCTCCACGTCTTGCACAGGATCTTCAATGGCGATCACGTCGAGTTCTTAAAAAAATTGAATAAATAATATGTCACGAAAAGTGAGAAATGAGTCTCTGAAAGTCGAAAAACACCTTTGAAAGCAAAATTTCGAAAAAAAGACGTTTTCTCTCTGAATTGGAGAAAAATATATAGTTTGAAAAAAATCACCATTTCTCGTAAGGGGACGTGGATCTGCTTCCTCGGGCACTGTTTGATGGATCATCTTTTGACAAACACTAAAAAAAGAAATGAATAACTTGTGGAGGAAGGTGAGAAGTAAGAATTTGAAAGCCGATTACATTTCTTGAAAAAAGTTAAAGCAAAAAATTTTTGAGAGAAAAAAATAAATTTTCGGCTCTAATGTTCACATGAGGTATCTTACTGATCTCACTAAGTCTCCAGGTATTTTTACGTGTGTCTCCAACTTGTTTATAAGAAAGTGAGCAATGTAATACTGTAGCCTAGGTAACAGGATATCACGTCATCAGCATATTACGTCTCGCGTTAATCAAGAGGTCAATCCCGCCACATGTTTCAGCGAGGTGTGAGTGATCCGAAACTATAGAGTTACAGAAGGAGAAAAGCTCAAAAAATGGCTGGAAATGATCTTTCTAATCTCAGAAAAAACTTAGTTCACTGCTTTGTGACAAAGCCTTCTCACGAAGAGTTCGATCAATGGCAAGAAATATGTAATGATTATTTCGGAAATTATGAACGGTGAATACAAAGAAGCGGGCGAGGTTGGGATTCCTTCGAAATGGTCGTGAAAGCATTCAGAAATGAAAATGCACACCGAATAGATCAGCTGCACTCTGAAGAGACGTCAGAAAAAAAAGGCTTTTTTATTTCTCTCACTTCCCTTCACGCGGCAGCTCGATGCTCTTTGGACTTTCATTTCACTGTATGGAATATTTTTTGAAAAACTTCATCTTCACAAATCAGTGCGAAAATTCACTGTTTGAATATTTGAATGTGAGCTATGATACAAGGTTGACAAATTGATAACCGACAAGCCTTTTTTTGGGAAAGAAAAAAATCAAAAAAATCTCTTCAATTTTAATATTTTTTTAAAGTTCGAAATTGAATGTTGTCGCAAAAAAACTTTGGCGTTCAAAAAGAAGAAGAAAAAAATTCCTAATGGACGATAACTTTCGAAGTAGTGAGATAAAATAAACGCCTCGGGATCGACTTGCGTTCGAATCAGCCTCAAGGCATCACAGCGTTTTTAAGTCTAGAAAGATGGATCTTCTAAAAAATCATCAAATCAATGCGAGTATTTGTAACAATATGCCTCCACAAACGATAGTAAAAAAGAGGAAGATGAGGAAAAAAAGGCTGCCGGCGCGGAAGAATCACGCGACTGGTGGACCCTGCCGTAGCTGCCAAGGGGCAGCGTCTCGGATAGTGCGAGATGACACGAAATTTTCCGTTCGCCCCCCCCGATGGTTTAGTCATCGGAACATTCTCGATATGCGCTCTTAGCGCGCAATGAACATTTTTTTGTTCTGCTTCTCTGCTTTCTTGGTGTTCCTTCTTTCTTTTTTTTTCTCCTTTTAAAGGCACAGAGCCTACGGTATTCGAAATTAAGCCTTTTTCCAGAGAAAAGTTCCTCGGCTGCACGCTTTCTACGGTACTTTTAGAAATGCCACAAAAACAATGATTGCTCAGAACTTCCTGACGGAGCTTAATCTTTTTGAAAGGTTCAAAACCTGCGAATTTTTTCCCGCAATTTTAAATTTCACAACAGTGTCACAAATATATTCGTTTGAAGGAAGGAGTTAATAAGAATATATTTACTCATCCACAAGGTGAGAAGAAAAAAAAACATGTGCGCCGGTTCGAGACCCGAGTGATTCACCCGTCCGGCTTCACAGTCACAATCATGAGAATTAAAAAGATTAAACCTCACGCAAAAAAGTCGTGGTCAAAAATCGTTTTTCGTATCTTCTCTGGTCGAAGTGTATCTGGAACCTATAGAAAATGTGCATATTTTTAAATCATTTTTTCCAGAGAAAGCTACAAAAAAATTGAGAATCGAACATCGAAGAACGAAGAAAAAGAAGTCGAATGTGGAGACTATGCATTTATTTTTTCGTTGATATCAAAAAGTGCTCAAAAAAACATTTTTTTCCGCCACTTTTCTTTTTTTGCTCGTCTGGCTTTTTGATAAACGAGAACATTTATTTTCTTCACCTTTTCGAAGCGCAAGGCAATTGCTTCAAAACTATCTTATGTACTTTTAAAGTCATAGTTTCTACGCCAAACGCTACCTTTATCTGGCACCTGAAGAGAAGAATTTTAATTTCATAATTCTTATTTTCAAGCAATATTAAAGTATTTCGAAATTTACTCCAAAAATTCTAACAAACTTTTCCTTCATTCTTGTGCGGCATTTTTTGAAGTACAGGATTAGTAAAATTTCAGTGTGTCTTCGGCGAAAAAGTGAACTGGATATCTTCAGTCATGGGTAGTTTCGTGAGCATCGAAGCCGCTGGACCTCTCCTCCCTGAAATCTCCCGCTTGTTCCGAGAGCTCACTGTAACTAATATCGTAAGCTAACCTCGATCCTTTGTCGTGAGAACTATTCTTCCAGGAGGCACAGAAGCTCGGAGAAATCACTTTTTCGGTTCCGTACGTCAGCGAAGAGCATTTCAATGCCATACAGCCTTGTTGGGAAATCGCAGAGGTCAGAAAAAATTACCTGAAAATGTATAAGAAAAACGGATATTATAATCAATTATACTGTAGCCTAACACGTGAGAGCAAAAAAACTACAAAAATACATCAGCGAAGTAGGAAGTAAGCTAACGATTTTCAAATATTAGCCAAGATCACATGAATAAAAAATTGAAAAAAAAATGAAGACATGGTACTGTACTGCTACCTAAAAATTTTCAAGATTTTTTTGGTTTGAACAACTATTTTCAGAGCATGAAGAACTTAACCCCGCAGAAGATGATGGCAGCTTGTGGAGTACTCGAAAATGTGCTCGTTTACGAAGAGGCTCTTTTGGGCATTCTATCCGAACCTTTTCTGGTGGAAAGGGCACCGGAACCATATCGCCAAGAGATTCAGACTTCTCGGGTAAGTCGAATTTCTTGTCTAGAATTTATAGAGATGCTATTGCTTTGAAACCACGGATTTCAACACCAGAATATGCAAAATATTGCGCTTAGAAGCTATGATCATGCTTGAGGTCTACTGGACTAAAATAAGAAAATGATTTTGGTTTATTTTTCCGATTTTATTAGCTATCAATGCGTTTTGATTCAAAGCGGTGAACTTTGAATTCAGGTTCTTCTTTTTCCAAAAAAGATTGCTTACGAAACTGGTGACAATCCTTTTCAATGTTTTGAAAGTCACTTCAACTAGTTCGAAAAAATAGCATGTGCAATATGAATTGAAACGACTTTGAAAAAGAATTTTCAGCCGCAAGTCGTCCTGGAAAGGTTCTTCTGTGCCCCATGTCGTCGTGACTTTCCAACGGCTCGTGGACTAATGGCACACTTCAAATTATCGGACACCCATAAGATGTTTCAAGAGAAGGCTCAAGCAAGAAATATGGTCAGTTTCCAAGAATTTCCTGTTTCATGATGAAGGATGAGTTTTAATTTTATTCGGAAAAGGTTTGCTTCATTTTTTGCTTTAACCCTGATTTGAAAATTGTTCTCATTGACCAAGAATAATTGTCGAAAAAGCACGAAGTTATCAGAATTTTGATGCAAAATTAATTTCAGCAGATCCTTCAGCGCAGTGCTACTAACACCCAGGCGTCCGCACCAAAAGACTACAAACCTGTCTGAAAATCTGTTCACATTTTGAATCATGAAATTGTACAGTACCGCTCAAAAAGTCTATTAAGTTTTGGTTTTTTTGGGGATAAATTTTTTTGAAGTGCGATATCGATTCAAATTTTTTTCATAGTTTTTCTGAGAGAGACATACGTGTTCTGGCAAAATTTCGAGTTGCTAGCTCAAAGAATAATAATTTTTTTCGAGAAAAAAACGAATTTTTCGAAAAAAATCGAATTTTTTTGCTATTTTCAATTAAAAAAATCATAGCTCAACAAAAAAATTTTTTATCAACACAAAAACATTGTTGAAAACAATATTCGGGACCTAGTACTTGGTTGCGAAGCCCCTGGCGTCAATCACTGCCTGGCATCTTCTCTGCATAGAATTGAGCAAAGTGTCGATGGTAGACATGGGGATCTGATTCCATTCAGACAGCAGTTGAGAAAACTTCTCGTTGCAATTCTTGGCTCTTTTATTGGCACAACGTCGCTCCAACTCTTCCCAGAGATGTTCGATCGGGTTCAGGTCCGGAGATTGACTTGGCCACCCCATGACATTGACCCGACGGCTCTTGAACCAGTCCTGAGTTTCAAAAACCATACGAATTACTTGTCAATTTTTCTCACCTTGACGAACAGTGAAGTGTGCTTGGGATCGTTATCCTGTTGATAAACACTCCCACGGCCCATGGCTCTCAAGTGCGGCAACATCTGGTTCTGGAGAATGTCTTTGTAGACGTGCTTGTCCATGATGCCGTTCACGCGATGAAGCGGTCCGATGCCACTTCCAGAGAAGGCGCCCCACACCATGCAAGAACCTCCACCATGTTTCACGGTGGGTAATTGGTATTTCGGATGATATCTGGACCCAATTGGTCTACGAACCCACTGAATTCCGTCACTCCCGAAGAGGAGGAACTTGCTTTCGTCGGACCACAGAATCTTGTTCCAGTCTTGACGGGTCCAGTTGAGATGCTCCTTCGCCCACTTCACCCTGGCGGCTCGATTCTTTTCAGAAATCAGCGGTTTCTTCACTGGACGTCTTCCCATGATTCCAGCAGCATTCAGACGTCGTTTCACGGTCGAGACGGATGGCGGAGATGGCGAATTCAAGAAAAACTTCCCGTCTGATCGCAGGGGCGGTGAGTCTTGGATTGGTTCTAGACGTCTTCAAAATGTTCCTATCGTCATTACGATCAGTGACACGTGGTCTTCCAGTGCGTTGGCTGTTAGTAGAGCCATCTTGAGCTTTCTGATGCTTTAGGAACTGAGAAATGCCCGCCTCTGTCACGCCGAACATTCCTGCCAACGTCATCATGGTCAGTCCATTTTGACGACCCACAACGATGGCTCTTTTGTCGTTATCAGTCAAATTCTTATTTCCAAAGGTTCTTCCCATGTCTGAAAAACATGAAAAAAATCATATGGCAACATTATTAATTTTAAAAAAATTTAATAAAAAAATAAATAAAAAAATAAAAAGCATAAAAAAACAAAAAATGAAATTCAATAAAAAAATGCCTAAAACGCGTCACAGTCATTGCGGACATGTTTTTTTGTATAACGTATATGTTTCAAAGTATATTTTACATTATCCCTGAAAGTTATATATAAATCGGATAAGTACTCGCTGAGATATCCCCAAAAAAACCAAAAACTTAATAGACTTTTTGAGCGGTACTGTATGTTTCTCCATTTTACTAACCGTTATCTTTATCTTTAAATGAGATTTTCTTTTGAGTTTCTCTTTTTTTCATAATATTACATCTCTCAAAAAAACATGTGAGCTGTGATTATGTTAAAATAAATGAATATTCTGTAAGGTTTTACGGCAAAGGATGTTTTTTCCAGGAACCTTAAAATCAACTTTTAAACACCGGATATCAAATTTTTTTTTCTTTGAAAAATATTTGGTTTCTGATATATGGTAAGCTCAGGCAAATATTTTTTAAAGGTCCTTCTGACAATGGTGTTTTGAGAAGATCGGCGTCGCCACGGTTTCTCATGTCCAAAGCTCCGCCAATTTATTGCTTTTGGAATGGGTTTACTATTGAGGAGCAGGAATGATCATTAGTTTTCATGGTAAAACCACTTCTTCTGTTTGCAATATAGATCAGATTCACAACGACCTAAAATTGGTTTCGAAATCTTGCTTTTTTAATGGAAATTTTCTTTGAAGCGCTTTAAAAATTTTATTCTGACACGGAGATTTCGTCAATAATGGTTATCAAAGTTTTTACGGTCTCATTTACTGATCTTTTGGAAAGATTGTTTGAAGTATTGGAAACCAAAGTGTGATTCCTTAGCATTTGCATTTTGTGATTTATAAGCCTAAATTAAAAAAAGTCTTTCCAAAAAAAAAATATTTTTGGGAAAGTATTGCATCATGTTCATTTGTATAAAATTTTTGAAGCAAAATTTTTTTTTTCTCCGCAGAAATGACTCCAGACAGGACATCGAATGGCCCGATCAGCATGAATCATGTAGGCGATGACATTTTCTAAATCTGCGTACAGAAATCGTATAAACATCGCTCCGCGTGATGATGTCTCATTTTTTGTTCTTTTCTCGATCATTCTTTCGCGGTTTTTTTCTTTTCTTTTAGTCATGGACTAATATAAATAATAATCGTCCACCCTGACAGAGACTAATTTTTTTTTTCATGTTAAGTGAGCTGTTCCTTTCAAAATTGAGTTAAAAATTTTTTAACAAGTCTTCTTGAAACTTTCAAACACAAATTCGGCACAAATTGATGTAAGAACTTGTCCAGAAGCTTTATTTCGGGAAGGGGTCTTTCTACTGTACAAATTGGTTAATTTGCAGATTTTCCGGGATAATTTTTGATGTACCTTTAAATTATTTCGAAAGGCTCAAATTCCTGTAATCGATTTTTTCTTGAAGATACAAGGGCTAAACTACTATCGAACCTGCATTTGATCGCTTTTTTTTTGCTTTCTTAGACAGTTATAATTTTTTTAATGCAAACTGGGACTTCCAGGATTCTTATCGTTCACATCAAAAAGCATAAAGTTTTAATTTCGGAAACGAAATTTTTTGAAAGACTAACTCCCTGGTAAAAGACAGCTTTTCAGTGATGGGAAATCTTTTGAGCGCGGAGGAAGCCAAGCCAACTTTCAAAGAAGTTTCTCGTTTGTACCGTGAAGCTACTTCGACAAATGAGGTTTGTATCTTTGATATTATATCTCAATGAATAATTATTATCCCATTTTTCGCTTTTCAATTTTTTCTGCGATTTCAGGGCGCCAAAGAAATCGGCCACATTGGCTATTCGGTGGAATACGTTGATTGGGAGCAGTACAAGGCGATGAAGAAGTACCGCCACCTTGTCGAGGTGGTTTTTTTTTGAATTTCCGCGGAATGATAAACTTCGAAAAAAAGTTAGAAAAGGAAGTTTAAAAATTATAAAATTTATGCACGGTTGCGGCAAAAAAAGACAAAGGGATTTTTTTGTATTTAATTTATTTCAGCGCCTCTCAAACTTGCCACCGGAAAACATCGCAGACACTGTAGCCGTTTTCAAGAACCTGATCGCCGTAGGTCAGAATCATATGAATCTGTTTCGTCCAGAAAACAATTCGGCTGTCCTTCCTGTGACTGAGGGTTCTGCGACCTTGGAGGTATTTTTGTTTTTTTTTCGGAGAAAAACTCACCAAGTGCCCTAAAATGAGATGACGTCCGCTAAGGGGGAACAAAATTTCTATGATGTTCCAACTTTTCACCAATCTTTACTCAAAAAATTAAATTTCGAATCCGAAAAGAAGCTTTCGCTTTTAAGACTGAAAACTTGAATTGAAAATTACTCCGTCGGGGGTTTTTTTGGATTTTTTCTATAATACCAAAAGGTACTTGTCGCAATGAATAAAGAGCCTAAAAGTTTTAACCGCCCAATTTCCTAGTTTTTAAGAGCCTGTGCCTTGAAATTGACAAAAATTAAGAAGAGCTAGTAATAGACCAACTTGAGACTTTGAGAACTTCTAATTTAAAGTAGTCGCAGTTTCCGAAAATCAGAAAGTGTTTGAAATACTCGGGGTCCCTTGTTTTTGAACTCTATCAAACTTTTGTTCAGGGAGCAATCACCGGCGAACAGAGCTTCGCCTATGGATGTCGCGAGTTTTTCAACGGCATGCTGAAAATCAACAAAAAATACAAAAACGACATCGTTTTTCAAGGAGTTTATTTATCCATTTTTTTTTTTGATATCTTATTTTCAACTTCAGAGCGGGCTCCGAGACGACAAAGGCGAGTTGTTCTTCACACTGGATCCGGCTTCTGATCACTCTCAGGTTTGTACTCTGGCTCTTGAATGTTCTTTTCAGAATATATTCACTCCCTTCCGTACAAGTTGTATGCAAAGCTGTCGCGATGCGTTTTGTCATGATTTTAATAATTGACGCAGTCTAGGAGTTCTTCCGCATCCATTTCCTATGAAATCATTGAAGATAATCAATTTTGCGGTTGAGATTTTTCTGTAATCTAGCCTGAACACCTCTTATTATATTAAATATGTATCTTGGAAGTCTTGATCTTGATTTGCAAAAAAATTTCTGGCATTCGAGAAAGTTTAGTTCAAAGCCGGATCAGACCTTCGAAATCTTTAAAATTGGCTACCCGGGGCTTTGAATCCTTCATTTCTCAAATTTAAGAAGTTCTTCAGGGTGAAAAATTTTTAGAATCTTTTTTTGATACACCAAGATATATATTCTGATCCCTTTCCGGAACTTAAGAATGAATCATATTCCAATAAACGGACTCCGATGTCTTCACTAGGCACTCTTCGAAATCGGAATAGTTTTGCGACCGTTTTGTGTGTAAACCCTGAACCTTTCAATGAGATTGAAATGGGCTATTGGTACTTGATTTCAACTTGAAACGACAAATGAAATGAAACTTCTAAAACCGAAAAAAGATATTCTCTCTCAATTTCTAAATTTCAGGCGCTGGTTAAAGAGGAAATGGCCGATCCCGATTTCCAAATAGTTGATCAGTCGTATGATGACTTCCAGGTTTCAGTTTCAATCAGATTATAACATAAATAACGTCAACGATTCTTTTTTTCCTAATATTGAGAAATTTTTTTCTAAAAATCGATAAAAATTGTCACTTTCAGGCCTATGATCAACCTGGAAGCTCAAAGCAAGCTCCAGGATCGTCGCACTGATTTCTGAGCCAATCTATAGAGCAACAATCCGTATCAGCCATTAGTAACGATAATCTGAATCTAATAACTTATCTTCTACTTTTGTCCCAAAACTTAGTGATAAATTATCAATTTTAAGATTTCTTAACCTGCCCGAATATTAATTTATACCCTTTAATTTTTCCCATTATTTTTGAATTTTTTTGGCTTATACGCTCCCTTGACAACTTGACTCCGAAAATCCTGAAGCTTTTCTTCATTTCGAAAACGTTATTATGTTTTGTACTCCAGTTCTTTACTGTTTCCGCGCCCTAATAAACAAGTTCGGAAAACAACGAAGATCAATTTTTTACTATTTATACAAGCAATAAAATACAATTTTTTAATTTTTTATACGGCTTCTTCAGCCTCGTTCTCCTCGACGGAGATGGATAAAGTGACGGTCAGAGGGAACCACCAAGCTCTTTGATTGCTCACCCACAAATGATAATATGCGTTCTGGAAAAATATATCCTGTTATCAATGGAGCGCACTTGCTGTAACACTCA
Source organism: Caenorhabditis auriculariae (assembly GCA_904845305.1). NCBI lineage: Eukaryota > Metazoa > Nematoda > Chromadorea > Rhabditida > Rhabditidae > Caenorhabditis > Caenorhabditis auriculariae. The sequence continues at coordinate 1,016,335 of CAJGYM010000019.1, read as the reverse complement.
CTTTTTTGACAGCTATGGAGTCGTTCAACGGAACAAGTGTAATAGGCATCCAAGGGAACATCGGCGTCACTTGGTCAGCTCTGAAAAAATAAATAGAAGTATTTGAGAGTTTTAAGATCAAGCATAAAAATTCGCTTTTTCTTCATTGAAACCTTTTCAGTATATTTTCCTATTTTCAGTGACTATTAGATTATTTGACTGTTGGAAAATAAAGCGAAAAAAACATAGAAACTATGAATTTCCAAGATAAAAAAAGAACTTACAAGTAGTAATCTTGGACATCTTCTTTCTCACTCGTGAAACATCCGAATCCATAATTCCTGTCGCCTTGAACCCACCACGTCAAAAACGGAACCGGCCTTCACGAAAAATCTTCGAGACGTGGACCTTTCCAGCAACCACATTGATACGTTCAGCGTTTTCCGGTATCTGAATATTTTATTCATAAATTTTATCAAAGGGTTGATTCAAGTAGGTTAAAATTTAAAAATTTGGAAAACCATTAAAAAATTACTAAATATATCCCAAAAAGTTTCCATTCTGAACCGTTTCTGCAAATCTCTACTCCCAAAATCTTTCTCACCACTTCTTTCTTTGCCGAGTAATATCCGTCAATGGGATAAGGGACGGGAAGTTCCAGTTTGGAGAAGAATTGATGGTTTTCGTCGTTCCAAATGGACGGAAGAGAGTCCACGTCGGCGTATTCGAGTATTGTGTCCCTCCAGTTTGATTCAGCGATCAATCTCACCTGAAATGAATTTTTTTTCGAGTCAAAAAAAAAAAGTAACTAACTTTATCCTTTGTTTTCTCCGGAAGAAGTGGTCGCACTAAGACGTAAAGCTTACAGGCGAAGTTTGGCACGCAGACTGGCACAAAAAACTAAAAACCTTCCTAAATTGTATCAGAAAAAAAGAAAAACCTTGATCATTTCGACGTAATGTTCGGCCATAAATTCAGCCAAGGCCCGCATAGATCCGGTCACTAGCTCGTAGAGCTTTTTGTTGAATTCCAAGCCACTGACATCCATGACGTAGAGGATCCAAGCTTGTTTTCCTGAATATGAGTTGAATATTAATATTTCAAAACCTCGTGACACTTAAAAAAATGGCTAAAAGCTTCTTGGTTGTGTGGCGGTCACTTTAAACTGGCTTTATTTCTGAAGTACAATGTTTTATGATCTCCAAAAAGAATCTGCTTAAGATCAATCAGGCTACAGAAAAAAATACAGTGTTTTTTTAATTGAGTTCAATATCAAAAAATAGCCTAATCGTGACGTTTCGATCCATTCATGCAATTTCGAAAAAATTCAAGAATTTTTTTTAAAGCACGCTGTTCCACCAGGTTGAGGAAACTCGAGTAATCAAAAAAGTTCGAACCTGTTTCTTCTTCTTTCTTCATAACTTGATTCAACATTTGTTCCAAATCCACCATTCGCGCCTTCATAACGTCGGAAATGGAAAATGACTCCATCATTCCCGAATAATCCGTTTTCCCGCACTGAAAATATTCAATTTTCTGGAAAACAAAAAATGAAAATTAACCTGTTCCACATTAACAATGCAATTTTCCAATACTTTCGATTCTCCAGTGATTCCATATTTCCAATGATGATGAATTTTTTGGTTCCTTTCTGCTTTGTGAAGTTCGTCAAGCTGCCAGGTTGATTTTCTGGAAAAAAAAACAGGTTTCAATACATAAAAAGTTGGAGTGGTTATTTAAGGGGTTTACAGAGATATAATGTCATTTAAAAATTTTTTTTAAAGCAGAAATAGTCAGGAAAAAAGATATTATTTCACGGAATCTTTTTTAAAAATTTTTGAAAGTTCAAACAAACCTGTCATGCCGTGTTCAAAGTGATTTCCGCGAAATGCGAAATGATATCTGACTCTCCAAAGTTTAGTTATACTTTTCTTTTTCTGGCGGCAGTTTCGGATTACACGAAATCACTTTCAACACGGAATAAAAGGTCTCTATATACTTTTACCTTTATTTATTTCTCAGTCAACAATGTGAACTTTTTTGTAGATTGATAAGGTTCAAAAAATTTTAACACCTATCGCAATATCTCTTAACAAATTTGTATTCTCTATTTGCGTATTTCTGACGACGTGGTCGCTCTTGGGATGACTAAAACGTATTTTTAGTTTGCCAAATCCCGAATAACTCGCTACAAGCCATTCCAAGGGCGACTTTAGTTTTCACAATTACATGAAAATTAACCTGTTCTACATTAACAGTGCACGTTTGTATTAACTATTATTTATGCGTTTTCCTTGGCAGAAATATTTTCTGTCTAAATTAAATTTTGAAGCAAAGGACTAAAAACTAGGTGAGGATCTCTCTACTGACGTTACTAAACATTTTTACTTTTTCAGAAACGTTCAAACCTCAATTTCAGATGGTGAGTGAGCTTTTTAGCGATATCCTCAAGGCTTGTTGAAGAATGGCCCTGAAGCCATCTCAAAATATTGAAGTCGGTGTCATAGTAAGATGTGAGGTCAGCCTGTAAAAGTTCTTTTCCTTACGAATATGAAAATATAGAATTTCACCTTGACCAGCTCTCTCAATTTGTTAATTTTGCCTCTGTCCTCATCGGAAATCTCCTTTTTTGTCATTTATCCTGTAAAAAAAGAGCGTTCAAAATAAGAAGGAAATTATTTTGCAAAAAATTGAGAAGTTGGAAAAAAGGAAGCGCGGTCGCACAGCTGTTTCAGTGTTTCAGGAAAACATCTGACGTGTGTAGGGTTTTTTTGATCTTCACTATAGTTATGAAATTTTTTTTTCTAGAAAAATATCCGGAACTTTGTTCAAAACTCATTAATAAGGAAAAAAAAATTGAGAAAGAGTTCAAGTTCATTCGAAACCGTTTCAAAAGGCGGTTGGGGAGATTAAGAGGTTATTTCTGATCTTTGATCTTAAAAAGTTCTGTAATATATGATTGTACTGTTTCACTTTTAGAACTAAAAGTAGAAAATTATTGATAAACTTGATGTCTTTCACTTGTAACTGTTGAGTAGAAGGTTAACTGCGCGATTAAAAAAGTTTTTCATGTCACTAGAGAGTTAGTTAAGAAAAAGGTTTAAAGATGGTATATTTATTTATAATTTTTTTCTTCCTAAAAACTCTGACTTTTTCGATACAAAAAAATAGCGCGAAAGGATTGACGTTGTCGAAATAAAGGAGTAGAAAGTCGTTTCACAAACCTTCGAGATATTTGAAAACTCGGTATATAAAACTTTTTCTTGCAAATAACTAGAAGGTCAGCAATCTAGTAGGCAGAACAAAGTATACAGCGGACGGAGATAAGGGATAAGCGAAAGAAAGAGAAAGATGATAATACTGAGGAGAACGGGTCCTGTCTTACAGTCGAGTGGGAACCCTGCGGTTACTCAGCTGACCTTAACCGGTTTCTACTTTCTTCACTTCCCCATAATAGGCACATATTGTATAAAGAGGAGAAAAGACTGCGAAATCTATTTTTTCTTGTCTACATGTGACTATATTGAATTTTTTTTCAAAGGAAAAAAAGGTATTTTATTCATGGTGAAGTTCATAAAAAATAAAAAAAACTAATTGGAAAAAAATTCCAGGAAATTTAAAAATCAAAAATGCATTAAAAATTAATTTTTTTATTCAACTTTCAAGCTAGTTTTATAGATTTTTTTGTTAGTTTGACTCCTCAAAAAAATCAAGAAGAAATGAAAAAAAGCGACCAAAAAAATGTGTTCAAGTTTCAAAATATACTATGACTGGAGATTTTTTTAATTTCATGCCTATTACTTTCATTCATTCTCAAAATTAATAAAAAAATGGTAAAAAAAGCCGAATTTTCAAAAGAGACAACGAAACAGAAATTTTCTTCTCAAATTTACACAACTGAAAGAGTCTTTCGAAACTTGTTCTTAACATGTTTTTGAGTGTTGTGGTTTTCGTAGGGGCAACTTATGTGCCTCAATAGTTTCCGTGCAGGCGAATGGTCAGAAACCGGTGTGCGAATCGTTTTTCGGGTCATCCAGTATATCAACTTCAACTTGGCGCTCTCAAAATAGTTGATTCAAAAAATCGGTAGATTAGCACGGATTAGAAGTCTTTTTTTTAAGATGATGTTTTTGCGAATTGAAAAATTTCAATCTTTCAAAGAAAGAAGATCATTAGAAAACACAAAAATTCTAGACAGATCTTTTTTAACTATTTTTAGAGCTAACCAAATTTTGAGTAATAGTTGAAACTGAGTCAATAGACCTTTTGGAGCATTATTCATCCAGTTATAAAAAGACGACGTGCAGAAAGAACTTCCCTGAGAAGTAACTTTTTGAATATAATCATCTATGCAATCTAAATTATCTAAATTGAAATGCTTTTTTTGATAAAACAGGTTAGAAAAAAATTAACCTTCATATAGATCAAAAACCGCTAGCTAACTCATCTTAATGCTTCAGGCTTTTCTTTTCGATCTTCGATCCTTTGTTAAGAAGCGATTCCTCACCAACGTTTACAGCTGATGGTCGCAACATGCGTGAAACAAGTTCAGTGGCGCAGAGTGTGTCGGTTAATCCCAGTGCGACCAAAAAAAAAATCAGCTATTAGAACATCAGATGATAAATGAAGTCGCGGTCGCATCGGAAAAACAGAGATAAGTCTCTTCCGGTACTGAGGGTCATCTTTTAGAACTGAAAAATAGAAACTGACTTGTTTTGTCAACTAAAACTAGAGACTTGTATGGAAAAATTTCCATTCCGATAGAACAATTCGTTGAGCCAGTGTAGATAACCGGAACCATGTTCACCAACTAAAAAAAAAGCTTCAAGTTGATTATTTTAGTCAATGGAAACTTACGGAAAAGCGATTCCAAACTTGATAACTGGCGCCATGTTCACCAACTAAAAAAAAAGCTTCAAGTTGATTATTTTCGTCAATGGGAACTTACGGAAGAGCGATTCCAGTCTTTGACTTGATGGATGGTGGTTTTTTTTTCCGGCTGACCCCTCATTCCATCGCTTGAGAAAGCCTTCTGACGACGCCGCTAGGTTTGAAATGAGGCATTCTACAAGATAATTTGATGAGACAGAACGCAAAAGTAGGTCAAAAATATGTGAAGATTACCGTTTCAACCTCTCGTGACTATTTGTTTCTATAACCGCAGCCATTTTCAGCCACTGGAAAGTATCAAGTTAATCCTAAAAAAAAAAAATTCACGCGACGAGGTAAATCTCCTCTCAAATTCTTTTGAAGGGCGCTATGGAAAATCTGCAATCAGACAGTGAACAAGGTCACTGTCCAAATACTCAAACACAGCATGAAGGCATTCAAAGGATAAGTTTCGAGGTAAAATAATGATTTTCGAGCATACGAAAAATTTCAAATAAGTCAGTACTTTTGAAAACACTTTATTCTTGAACAAAACAACGAGAGACATGGAAAAACAACAAATGCACAAAGATTACCAACACGAAAGAAAACTCAAAACAAATGAACTACTGGCAAGTATGAGAATAAACACGAAAAAAATGAGATAGTAAGTTGAAACAAAAAGCAAAATAATGAAAAAGGCAACTTTCGGATAACTGTAAAGCCATAGACCAGCGATAAATAAGTAAGAATTTCAAAATGAAATATAACCAAAAGTTAAGTGACATTGTTGCAAACCATTATCATGCGGGAGCCTTACTCGTAAAAAAATATTCAGCAAAAAAATCGAAAAATAAAAAAATTTACGCGTTTTGATGAATCTCAAAAAAATAATGAAATGCTTGATAAACTTCGAAAAATTGCTCTTGCTTTTTAATTTTTTTGATTTTTTTGAATTCTAAGAGAGATTCCCTGAGAGTTGAAACTCTAAGGTCGATTTATGAACAATTCACTAGGTCGGACCATTGAAAAAATGAAAAAAAGACTTCGTAAAAAAAATTAAATAATGATAAGGTCATAAACCCAAGGGCCGGTTTCTTGATTTGTGCCGGCTTCTTCTACCGGTTCAGCTTCTCGCTCCTCGTCGACCGCATTATTTTCCTCAGGCAAGTTTTCTTCCTCCCCCTCGAGCTCACCATGTTCGTTGAGTTGATCCTCATTTCGCACTTCCTCCTCGACATTTACTTCGTTTTCGTTATTGTTCTCTCTTTCTATTGCTCGCTCTTTTTCGAGATTCAATTCGTTCTCCCTATTGTAATCATATTCCTCGTCGTTATCACTGTTCCCAACGACTTCAACATTTTCGGTTCTTTCGGCTTCTTCTGCTGCTGCTTCTTCTTCTTCTTCGACTTCTTCTGCTGCTTCTTCTTCTTCTTCGACTTCTTCTTCGTCTTCTTCTTCTTCTTCTTCTTCTTCTTCGGCTCTTCCTTGTACCGGACTCTCGCTCGGGGAATCGATTTGGTGTAATCGATTCTTTTCGGAACAATCAATCGCGATGAGTTCGTCCAGAACCATTAGCGCCTGGAAAGTTTTACGGTAAGCCTTTTCATTAACGAGTGATTTGAAAGCAATAATAAAAACATTAATCGTAAATATTTGTTATAGTCAATCCTTCACGACTTGAAAAGCGAGTTGCGTAAATTGGCAAGGGTGAAGCGTTGCGTGTGCGGCGCGGCTTTCGGCGGGGACCGTGAGTTAAATATAAGCCTACGGTTTTTCTCCTTCTTTGATATATTTTCAATATACTGTAAATTTGTATAGGTTCGAAAAAATTTAGTCGAACGAATGAAAGTATAAAAAAATAATAAAAAAACGCGTTTTTAAATTTTCAATAATTGCATTTGACATCGAACTACCCACCAAAAGCCGTGTCGCACCCGCAAAGCTTCACCATTGCCAACTTACTCGTCTCGCCTTACAAGTCGGGATGAATTGACTATTAGTTTCAATGGTTAAAAAAAACATTTTTCATTCCGAAAAAATATTTAAGGACAATTCAAATCGAAAAATTTTTTTTAGATACCCGGAAGCTTTCAAACTTTTTTGGAAAATAACACACGGAGCGGTTTATTAAAAAGAAATTGAGAGGTTTTTTTGGTTTCCATTGCAGAAAAGTTCCGTTCATATGGAACATAAAGTTTTTTTAGTAGCCTGTAAAAATTTTTAATGGCACATTACATGAACTAACGGTTATTGAAAACGCTTAAAAAATTTTCGATTTTCGAATAGATTTACTAATGAGAGAAATCAAAAAAATCACCTCGGTTTTGTAGGTTTCCGACCACTTCATTCTTTGGAACCAAGATTTCTCATAGTATTCTTCTTCCGGGGTGGAGAAGAAAAATATCTTAAAAAAATGAAAAATAGTACAAAACAAGTATTTCAGAAGGAACATACCTCTTAATGTTCGCTGCGAGCCCCTGCCCACGAAAATGTTAAAACGGACTTCGCACATGAAGTGTTGACGGTCGTTTGTCATTTTAAAACATTCTTCAGGACGGAGCTTTTTTGTTGAAAAATGCAACAAGCTTTTCTCTCGCACAGCCTTCACATGGTCTAGTAGCAATCCGCTCACGTCGCTGAAACATGAAAAAAATGATAAAAAAATTTTTGCTTTTTTTTTTTTTTTTAAATTTTAACAAAGATCAATTTTTCGAAAACCAGCACAATGAAAATCTTTTAGTTCGTCATTTTTTCGCGAGCGAAAAATTCAAAATCTAACATTCCAATGATTTTTGAAACGAAACACTCCCTCTGAAAGTTGGAATTCTCCCAGTTAACCCCGAAATAGATTCTTTTTCGACAAATATAACTAATTCATTGCTTTGAACCAGCTTAAGGAGTAATCTGAGCAGATTGGATACATTTTAGGGTTATATATCATAAGGTTGGCCGGTTAGAAATGAGCATTCTTGTTGGTAAAATTTTACATTTTTTTAAATTGATCTTTTTCGAGTCCTTTTTGAATAAAAATACAGAAACGTTCTTTTTCAACCGGTCAATCAATAGCTTTTTTTCTTTAAAAAAAGTTATAATATAAGAAAAATCAAACCGGAATCTGTTGTGCGAGAAAATGAGCCCATTGGTTTTTTTCGAGTAATTGAACATGTCTTTCTCGGCGTTTTTCTTATTCGAAACCGTTTTGAGGAGGCCAGCGTCATAAAGCCTCTGAAAAAATATGTATTCTAAACAATTCGAAAAGTTTCAACTCACGTCCAAGAGCCAGTCTTCGAACGTTTGACGTCGGCAAAGATATACTTTAGACAATAAGCCGATAACTTCGAAATCGTTCATAATAAAATAACGAAGAATGGAGAGCAATGGCGTAACCGATTGAGTTTCCCGCTCAGCTGTAAGAAATTATTGAAAGAATTTTAAGTTGGTAAAAAAATTTCGAACACGAGCTTTCTTATGTGAAGGATCATTTAGCAACAGCAAAAAAAAATCGAAAATAATCTTTACTATAAAGTTTTTCTTTTACGAAAACCAATTTTAGCTTAAGGTTTTTTTGAATATGCTTCCTTATTTTTTTGGATTTGGTAGAATATTTGGAAATTAGAGCCAGCGAATTTTTCAACGCCGTTTTTTTCAGATTTTTCGATGTTGCTAGAGAACTTACCTTATATTTTTCGGTTTATGTAAGATCTATAACATTATTTTTCCTTATTCTTTGCGTTTAAATCATCAATTAACTACCTGTCTTTTATGAAAAAATTCAAAACGAAGTATTTATCGGAAAAAAAAGTCGGAAAATTATTTTTTTCGAAACTTCGCGGTCGGGGAATTCTCTAGTGATATGAAAAAATCTGAACTATTGCCGTTGAAAATTTTGCTGCTTCTTCTTTCATGCCACCAAAATTATCACATTTAATAGACATTTCATTTCATAATAATCGGTTTTTCAACTTTTTTTTTAAAGATATCCGAACTCTTCAACTGAAAAAAAATGAATTGTTTAGTCACGGCAGGTTTCAAAAGTGAAAAAACCCCGAAAAAAAAAATCGAACCAACCTTTCATGACGCTGTGGGCATCGATGATGATCGTCCTTTTAACCGCCCCCATCCGATTCTGAAAAAAATCGTTTTATGAATGAAATAAATCAATTTCGAAAAAGAAATAAGTTCAAACGGCTCACTTGAAGATTTAGGTCGAGATGTTTGTAGTGTTGGGAGTTTTTGGGAATCTTCTCGTACAACTCTCTCATGTGAAGTCTTCTCTCTAGTTCTTGCTCCATTTCTCGAGTCCTTTGATTGCAAATCTGAAAGGAATATGAACAAAAATTATCGTTGAAAATGGCAAAATAAATTGATAAAGCCGAAGTTTTACCAGGTAGAGAAACCAAGAAAGTTCGGCAAAATCACTAAATCGCAATAAACATGAGCTAAAAAAGGAGAAAAATCGCTTGAAAAAAGAAAAAGTAGTATAAACTCGAGTAAAAAAGTAATTTTCTTATGAAACTAATTCTATAATCTCTTCAAAATTGATAAAAACGATTTTTCAAAGTCAATAGGCAGGAAATCCCGTCAAAAAGTTCCTCGCCAAACGTTCTCTTGCTGGGAGGTGATTAATTACGTGGACATGCTGGCACAAGGTCTTTGTAAATGTTTCGATTTGCGCCAATACTTCTCAGTAAGAATTTGTACTTTTTAATGATATAATTTGAACTAAAGAAACGAAAAGGAAAAGGGCTTTTTTTAAATTTGAATCAAAGATAAAAAAACTTTGAGCTTTTGGCTGAATTTAAGGCTTAAGTTCGCTTCCTTAAAGTTTTTCTTTCTTTTCATAGGAAGGTTATTTGAAACAAAGTATAAAAATAATATCACTTTTCAGAAAATTTAAAATGCTCCGAATAATAAAAAAAAATTAAATTAATTTCCTGCAACGCAAAATAAAGCGTCAAGAGAAAAAAAGCAAATAAAAAATGAAGGATAACGAAGGTGTTTGTAATTATAAGCGTCAGTCGAATTTTATCAAGAAAGGAAGGAGGCGTTTTTCACGCTCCGATCACACTTTTATGACAGATTTCTGGGGCCCATAAAGCCAAAGTAATTAGATCGGATTATCCGGCTTAGGCCAAAAAGGCCAGCGACTAATTATCTACCGTTTAGGAGGCGTTAGTCAATTTATCTTGTCGGAACTCTTTGAAAATGTGTTCTCTAACAATTATTCTGATTTGAAATTTTCATAGGTACATTAGCTTTCAAAAAATTTGAAGCTTTTCACTGAAATAGCCCGAAAAAGCGAAAAAATAAGGATTAGTGATGGTAGAATATCTAGGTAAAGAGGGGATAGTTGTAGAGACGCCAGACGTCCGCCAGACGCTCGCCAGACGTTTTAAACCTTTTTTGGTGTAGCGGCGACAAAAACTTGCGACAGAATAAGAGAAAAAATTGAATAAGACTCGGTGAGCTTTGAAATAAATAAACGATTCTCGAATCACACGAAAACTATTCGATAAAACTACCAATTTTACAAATTATTCACTTTCAACCAAAAGGTTCAATCAACAACAACAAAAAATCACGGAAATGTGTAAAATTGTCAAAACAACAATAAGTGGTAAAAAAATAACAACATTCATCGAGTTGAAGCGGAAAAAGGTTTAAAAGCTCATTCAGATAGAAAAGAGCACCAGAAGGCAATCTCAATAGAAGTGAACAAGATCGGAAACAAATACAATGCATGAAAAGTGACGGGAAATCAAAACTTGGGAAAGAAAATCAAACGAAGATGTAGCCTTCTTCAAGAATGAAGATCCAACAAAATGCTACTCTGAGATAAGACATTTCCCAAAAAAAAAACAAGATTTGGAAAAAAAGCATCATGAATGAACATTCCGTAAATTCAACAAAAAAAACTCAAAAAGTTCCTTTGCAAGAGGAAAAAAGAAACAAAAAGGAGAACTAGAAGGAATTAAAATTAACAAGAATTTGGACTTGGAAGGACAGTTATTTTTAAGTAATTAAGAAGCAGAGTTGACATGTTGAGCGGAAATTGACAAATCAAAACGTGATTAAATCGTCGACCCATGGACCACTAGCTTCTTCCTTTTTTTCTCCTTCTCCTTCTCCTTCTTCACCTCCTGCTTGTCCTTCTTCTTCTCCTCCTGCTTGGTTTTCCACATCTTCTTCATCGTCGCTGAATTGGATGAGGTCTACTTCCGAAGTACCGGCAACTTCCTCCGAAGTACCGGCAACTTCTTCCGAAGTACCAACAGCTTCTTCCGAAGTACCGACAACTTTTTCCGAAGTACCGGCAATTTCTTCCGAAGTACCGGCAACTTTTTCCGAAGTACTGGCAACTTCTTCTTCTTCTCCTTTCTTTTCCTCCTCCTTGTTTCCCATATTCGTTCCCACAGCGGGCGGCAATGAGTTTACTTCAGGATCGCGATTCTTTTCAACGGTGTGGATGTAGATCAAATCGTCAAGGCATTGCAAAGCCTGAAAAAAATCCATGGTAAGACTGAAAAAAATTAGGAGAAAAAAATCGAGTAAGACATCAAATAGTTTTTGTTCCAAAAACTTTTCAAAAAAAGTTTAATATGATTTTTAAATGAAAAAAATCATTACGGGTTGAGAATTTTCTGGAAATCGAGCAGAAACTATTTGATTAACCAGATAGAGTATTTCAAAGTTTCAACAGCACGCTTCCTACTTCTAAGAAATAAGATCTAAATGTCAAAAATCTTATGAATTTGTAAAAAAACTAGGTGTTTCCAGTTTTGAATCTTTTTACTTCAAAGTAAACTTTTTTTCGAACTTTTCCAAAACTCTCAAGAGTCGAATTGGCTTACGCTGTTACTAAAAAATCTTTTCTAAGAACTGAAATCCGGCAAAAACAACCTCTTTTTTGACTTCAGACGACCATCTCAGCCTTGCTTTTTCTGCCTTCTCATAGAGCGCATCATAAAGATAAAATACAAAAGTTTCTGAAAACAAACAAAAATTGATTCAGAGGTTTTTTTTCGTAGGGGAATACCTGACATACAGCGTTGTGTGAAATCGCTGTTAAAAAATCCGAAGCGGACGTCGCACATATAATGTCTGTGATCTCGGGTTCTTTTGAAACGATCTGGCTTTTCCAAAGGCAACGTGTAAAAATGGACAAGATTATTTTCAAGCAGAGGCTTCCACTTTTCATTGTTCATGTCTCTGAAAATTCACCGTTACTTTCAGACGCGTTTCAGGATATATTTGAACAGTTTAATCTTTAAACTTCTGGAAATTCACCAGAAAAATAGAAAGTTATCAACAAAATATGAATCCTGGATGAAAATGATTACCCTCTGCGTTGCACGAAAAAAGGTCAAGCATGGAAAAAAAGCTCTAAATTTACCGCATCCACAAAACTACTTCTCTAGTAGCTTTTTTCAATTATTTTCGATGATAAAAAAATATGATTCGGTTTGATGGCCGCTAAGACTATTTGTTTTGCATCAAAAGTTTCCACATTTTTTTAAAACCACACCTGAATCGGTTGTTGGAGACGATCAATCCGTCTGTCTTTTCAGCGTGAGCGAAAATATCCTGTTTCGCCTGTTCCCCGTTTGACACCGCTATCAATAACTTTTTCTCCAGGAGTTTCTGAAAAATGAGGAGGTCAAATGTTCATAAATGTTCCAACTCACGTTCAGTAGAATACCTTCATGTGTATTCTTCCGATTGAAGAAATTCCGTGCAAGGAGTCCATAAACTTCAAAATTGTTGACCACGAACAGCCGAAGAAAACTCAACAGCGGGCCCATCTCGAGAGTTCCACTGTTAACTGTAAGGGAATACATTAAGTTTAGCAGGAGCTGTCAAGAAAATTTGGCTCATAAAAGTATGCTCAGCATTTTTTTTTTGTTTTCCAATAAAAAAATTCTCAGCAAAATCATCTATAAAATTGCAAAGTTTACGTGAGTTTTCATAGTTTTTATTGTTAATCATTTTCTGAACCGTTCTGTAGAGTCAAGTGAAAAAGTTTCCTAGCTGCCCGGTTGTTTTTCTCATTCTCTATAGATTTATAATTTCAAATCGTCAATCAAATCATTATATGTGCATATAAAAGTCCGAAGAAAAAAGATAAGTGTTAAAAAATTCCGAAAATTCGCTTCTTTCCCTAAAAAAATTTAAAAGCACTCAATGACTGAATTTAATGTGAACCACACATCATTTGAAGAAAAAATTAAATCTTACCGGAATACTTCATGACGCTAAAAGCATCCAAAATAATGGTTCTTTTAACAGTATCCACTCGATGCTGGAAAAAAAAAACTTGGTTTAAAAAATGGTTTAAAAAATTTAGATTCTCACCTTGAAGAAATCGTCGAATTCCTTGTAATCTTGAGTGTTCCTGAGAATACTGTCGTAAGATCCTTCCTGTTTCCTTTCTTGAAGGAATGACTGGGCTTGCAGTTGCGACATCTCTCGTGCTGTTGGAAAAGCTGAAAAGAATAGAATGACCAAACGACATCCATTCACAAAGAATTGCTTCGAGAAAAGCTCAGAAGCAAATTCGAGAATCATTTCAAAAAAGGCATTAAGTAAGGTACAACAGATTAACTTTAATAAATTTGGTTCTTGGAAAAAATTAGGATAAAGTATGAAGGAAAAAAAAGGGCGTCACTGGTATACGAAAGAATTCAAAAAACATTGAAAGAGCCGAAGAACGCTTTGTGAGACAGTTGGAGCCCAACAGGCGCGAGGAAGTGCAAAAAATATCCGTCGGGTCATTTTTCCGAGTCTATCGTCCGTATCTTATTTACAGAATTCGGGAGTCTGTAGGGCCGATTTAACGATTGCGAGAGTCAAAAGGGCCAAATGATTGACTGTGGGAGTCTGTAGGGCGCATTTAATGGTCGCGGGAGTCTGTATGTACAAAAAATTAATTGAGGGAGTCTAAAGGGCGAATTCAATGATTGTGGGAGTCTGTAGAGCCGATATAATGACGGAAAACGCCAATACTCATTTATTTATGGTCGAGAGTTGATAGACAACTTACTCGTACGAAAATTAACTATCAGCAAAAATCAATACAAGACTTATTACATGAGACTATTTGAATTACATTCTTAATAAAGTATTTTCAGTTACGGGAATAATCAAAAGCTCATTATTTGAAACTTTTGGAATAAATTATTAACAAAAGGTCAAAGAATGAAAGAAGGTATAATGGTATAACGAGGTTCAATGCTACAGTGAGGCGAGATGTTGGAAAGACGCCAGACGACCCAGTTTTCTGACGCAACACAAGCTTCCTCCGGAGACGCTGGACCACCCAGCAAGTTAATGTGCTACCGTAGTCTCGCGGCAAACCTCACGGGAGCTTTTTCCTTGCTTCGCTCCGGATAGCGTCTTCTGAAATTAATTGCTCTAGAAAGCCTTGAGTAATGAAAAACGGGTTTCAAAATTCTTTTGAATTTTGGGTCCTTCCCAACAAGGAAAACATTATGATGAAACTTGGTTGTAAGGTAAAATTTTATGCCAGAGCTGCCGACGGGGCTCAAATAGTCGCCCTGTAGAGACCCGACCCGCAAAACTTTAAATGAGAAAAAAATAAAGGTGAAAAACGACCTAGTAGAAAAACTAGGAGAAAATGGCTCCTTTGACAACGGGCGACCCGTCTTATCAGCAACTCTGCTCTTTGCCTCTTTTTACTTTCACTTTCGTGACAAATTGAAGAGTTTATGGGATTCATTAAGAGCATTCAGTAGGGGCCAAATATGCCAAAATCTACTTATTTATATGGTATTTCCACAGTGATTTTTCAAAAAAAAATCCGATAAATTTTCGAACGAAACGAATACATTTTCAAAATTATATACCTTCCTTCACAAATTTTTTTATTGACAGAGCGATGATTAGTGACATAGAAAAATAGTGCAATCGAAGATAAAACATAACTGATTAAAAAAATCATTAAAAAAACAGTTATAGGCAAGATTTAATCAAAGTTCAACAGAAATCAACAGCACTGTTCAAATTGATGAAGTTATCAAACTTTGAAGACCGATTTTATGTAGTAAATAAAAGAAACATAATCTCAGAGAAAATAATTGATGTGAAAGTGCGGGTTGATGATCGGGAGAGAATTAAAGCTTGTGTGAGTATTGCAATAAAATAAGTGTGAAGAGATAAGTTTGCATATCAAAATCTAGAAAATACAAAGTATACTTATGAAAAAACTAAAACAGTGCGAGTTTTTAACAAATTGCATCTCATCATCAATAATATTTATTGGTTGTTTTAGTCAGATGGAATCTCAAATGAATCTTAGTCTCACAATTGGTTTTTCTTGATTTGTTTGACAACTGTTTTCATTCGACGTTTTCTTCAGACTCTGCTCCCTTTTCGGCGTCTGCACCCCTGACGACGGGGTCATTCTCTTTTGGATTTCTGGTCCCAAAAGCGCTCGAACTCGAAGTGAGGGAATCACCTGCCGACACTTTTTCATGATAAACGACTTCATGTAGCACAGTTCGTTCAGCACCAAAAGCGCCTGTAAAAATTCATAATCAGGATTTTTCCTAAATGATGAAGGTTATTTGCACAGTGGCTGATAGGTTTTGATAAAAGCGCGGATCAACGTTTTGCCCTTTCTGTTAGCCTTTTTTTCCTGTTTCGAGCATATCTCGATTAATGTGAAAATATTTATATACCCTTCAAAACAGATCGACGGTTTCAAAAATCATCAGAAATCGTTCTAAATCTTCTATGCGTAATTAGCTTCTCCTCAAGCACCATTACAAAAATTGAAAGAAACGCTTAATGAAACTTCAAAAACACTTGCCTTCTTCTGATAATCCGAAGCCAACGAAGCGTGTCTTGCTTTTATTTTTTCGAACGTCGGTTCACTACTGGAGCACAGGAATCTTTCCAAAAAGTTTGAAGAATTTCTGTGCGGAAAAATTCAAGAAAAAAATACCCTGCAGTGTTGAAGTCGAGAATTGAGTTGGAGTGAACGCAAATTTGCAGCAGCTGATAAAATGCCGATTGTCTTTTGTACGAGATAGACGTTCGCTTGATTTTATTTGTTGCGCGGTAAAATAAACGACGTTCTGTCTTCGGTACACATCCGATAGTGCCTCCAACTTTTCACTGAAAATGTTAAAAATCGTGTTTTGTTCGTTTTCATTCCAAGCGCCTAGAAAATTTGCGATAGTTAAAAAAAAACTAGAAGAACATTTATTTTTCTTCTATTCATATCTTCAAATAAAGAATCTGAAATAAGTAAATCGAAAAATTAAGATTTTTCGAGGCTGACTAATAAAAACTTCGCCTCATGCAATAGAAAACTACTTTCAAAAATTCAAACCTTGATCTTTCTTTCGTGACGATAACAGCATCCAAATTCTCAGCGTGTGACATCAGAAGAGTTTTTTTCGGACTTCCCGGCGGGACTTGGACCAGAAGGCCGCTTTTTTTCAAAGTCTGCAAAAATGAAATTTTCTTACATGTAGAGAAAGGCTCTCAACTCACCTTGGCGACAATATCGTCGAATCGCGATTTTTTTCGACATCCGTAGGCTGTTAAGACGCCATAGGCTTCAAAGCCATTCATGATGAATAAACGTAGCAGGGCGAGCCCATGAATCGAGCTCCTTTGGCCTTGATCTTTCCAGAACACGAGGCTGGTTGGGAAATCAAATATGACTGTTCGTTTTTCTTTCCCTTCGGTTTTCTATAAAAAATTCACCATTTAATGAACGGAAAGTTATTATTTACCTCGAAAAGAGCATCGAATTCCTTGTACACATGATAGGTCGTGGGAAGAGTTTGGTATAATCTGTCCTTGTCTTCTTCAGAAAGGACCGGAACGATTTCAGTCATGATAGCCTTGCCCCTGCAGGAAAAATCTATTTTGAGGTATAAACGACCAAAGAAAAACGGAGAACGTAACATAAAAAATGGAAGGAGGTAATTTCGCCACGAATTCTTTAGGAATTTCATTCAAAACTCTGTGGAACGAGCACTTTATTGAGAATAGGTGAAACGAAAAAGGTATGAAGGTTTAACAAATGAAAGAGGAGTAATACCTGAAAATTTTAGCTCTAATTCCTTGGCAAGTCCTTTTTAAGAGAAGGCTTTCCTTTTATGCCATGGAACATTAAGTAAAGCTCCTAAAGTATCAAGAAAATCACCAGAGCAAAAAATAACTAATTGAAGGGTAATTAATTATGCATTTTCCATCAAGGATACGTGAGGGAAATTCAAAAGTTTGAAATCCCAAACGACGCCCTGTAAGACAGTCAGAGTCGGTGAAGAGATGCAGAAAACCTCCGTGGGGCATTTTTTCCACGCCTCTCGCCGTATTTTATTGACAGATTGCGGTAGTCTGTAGGGACGATTTAATGATTACGGAAGTCTGTGGGAACAATTTTATGATTGTGGGAGTCTGAAAGGCCTATTGTAGATCGCGGAGTCAACATGGCCGATATAATGATCGCTGGAGACTGTATGAACAATTTAATGATCGCAGTAGTCTGTAGGGACGATTTATTGATTGCGGGAGTCTGTGGGAACAATTTTATGACTTTGAGAGTCTGAAAGACCCATTGTAGATCGCGGAGTCAACATGGCCGATATAATGATCGCTGGAGACTGTATGAACAATTTAATAATCGCGGTAGCCTGTAGAGACAATATAATGTTTGCTGGAGACTGTATGAACATTTTAATAATCGTGGTAGTTTGTAGGGACGATTTAACGATTACAGGAATCTGTGGGAACATTTTTATGATTGCGGGAGTCTGAAAAACCGATTAAAGATCGCGGGAGTCAACAGGGCCGATATAATGATTGCGCAAACCTGTAGGGCTGATTCAATAATTGCGGAAGTCTGAAGGGAAGACTTAATCATTGCAGGAGTTTGTAGAGCTGGTCTGATGAACGCGGGAGACTGTATGGCTGGTTAAATGGGCGCAGGAGTCTGTAGGGCCGACTTGATGATTGCGGGAGACGTTAGGGCTGGTTTAATGGACGCGGGAGTCTGAAGTACCGATTTGATGACCGAGCATAGCAAAGCCCCCTAATTTATGATCAAAATATTTGATAACCAACTTTTCTTGTTGAAACGTTCCTTTTAGAAAAAATAATCTTCCGTTGACTGGCGGCAGCGGCCATAGTTATTGCACATGATAGAGTATTTTTAACCTTCCAGCGAAAACGTGGGACCGCCCTTATGCTCTTGTTTAATTTACCAGGATTTTTTTTGACCTTGCAAAGTGGTCCTTCCTGAACTTCAAACTGATTTTTTTTTTCGAAATCTACGAAAAAAAATTTTCGGCTTTTTATGAGATTTTTATAGGATTTTTTTCTCAGTTTACTGGTTATCACTGATAACAGAATAGAATCTTGTCTCATCGAGTGTCAGGCGCCGACGCCGCTCAAGCGGTACAAAGAGGAGAAGAAGTAAGAATTTATTTAAAAACGAACTTTTTTATACAATGCGAGTCCAATTTTCCAAAAGTTGATGTTTGAAAGTTTTCTAAACCTTGCCAAATTTAAGCCACTAAACTTCCCTTTGCTGTTTCTCTTTAGATCACTTAATTTTTCAATACTTATGATAAATTGCTAGAACTGTTCTATCATTATAATTAAAAATTTGTAGATTTATGCAAAAAAATCTTTTTCTCGCCCATTTTCTTTGTCTTATACTCTTTTTATCATAAAAATTCAACCTTTCTTCGTTTTAAGAAAGATCTCTAACACAGTTAAGACAAAGTGCGTCGATTTTTTTCAACTTAATTTTTTTTCAAAACGTTTGCTTCTCACGTATCCATCGTTATGCGTGTGGAGTGGTTTGATACTACCACAAAGCGAAAAAAGCGGCATTGATTTGGCGTCTCATTTACACTTTGTTTACACTACGCTTGCACATTTGTCAGGTGCTGGTACCAACTTCAAGGGACGAAAATCACAAAAGAATAAGATGCTTTACTTTTGAGGGACCTTAAAAACTCTGATAAAAGTACAAAAAGGTCATTTCAGTCAAAGTTTGCTCGTATAGTATAGAGGAGAAAACACAGAATCAATCTGATTTTTAAGATCCTAAAAACTGCTAGCTTCTCAAATTCCTAGCTTTCTGTCTTGATAACAGTTGAAACCCGAAATGACTGCATTCCTATCAAATTAACTGATTTTTTTTTAATTGCAAACTTAGAACGATAAATGAGCTCAGAAGGTACCTTTTTCTGATAACCATTTGATTTATTTTTTTGCTCATCGACAAATACTTTTTTTAATGAGTTACATTTGAAAAAAATTTGATAGCCTTTAGGACTGAAAAAAACTTGAAAAAAACGGTCAAAAATCTGAAAAAAATTTCATATATATTGTGGTATAGACACTAGAAATTTCCGGCTTAGAGTTCTCCACTGTACTGGGCGGCAAATTTTCTCTCTCCGAGGACGCCGGACCACCCAGCGAGTTAATGTGTTACAGTAGTTCCGCGGCAATGTGTAACAACCTCTCACTCTCTCGTTTTTCTCCTTTTCGTTGTTATTTTTCTTTTTTTTTTCACTTTTTAATAAGATAGATTTTCAAGTAGAAAAGTCATGTCAGACCTACTTTTCGAATTATTTTTTACTAAGAAAAGAAACCTTCCATTTGTTCGTTCTTTGTCGATGTGACATAAGATCAGAAAAAAATCCATGTTAAAAAAACAAGACGAGGTAGCCATTTCCAACAGCTCCTGTTAAAGATTTACACTCGAAGATTAGTGCATACACTTGCTCACGACAAATCGCGGACCTCTGTTTTCCTTTTGTCATCGATTAGGATTTCAATTGAGAACCCTAATAAAAACGTCATTTTTTCTGTACCTTGTTTTTTTTTGTTGGAAAATCAGTTTGAGCAATGCTGTTAAGAAAATCATCGTTTTGAAAAAATTGCGTACAGCTTCAAATTTGAGACTTTTATTGCTATGGAAAAGCGTATAATGTACACAGGGAAAAAACAGAATAATATATAGTATGAGAGATCAAAAAAATCGATTGAATATTGTTGATGGGTATGATAACCCGAGAACTTAGTATTCGCAAAGGTTGAAGGAAAAAAATAAAAATAAAGAGAAGAAAAAAATTGATAAATAATAAAAAGAGATCAAATCAAGTTAACCGATATGTGTGAATTATTTGCAATGATCAGATGGTTGAGATTGAGCAGGTTATTCAATATTTTTATCATTGGGAAAGTGCGGTTGGCAGAAAAATAAACTAAGTAAAAGCCGACATAATGAATATAAATAACACACGACAGAAACAGGGAGTAGAAGTGCGATGCAATGGAAAATAATTTGCGAGAAAATTGCAACCAAATATGTATGTATTTGAAAAAAGTTGAATTTGCATGCCCGGAAAGTTATTTTGGTTTGTGAAAGTTTATGAAAGGAGAAACGGGAAAGTGTGATAGTCAAATTTCTAGTTTTTCTGTTTCTTCAAACTATCTGACTGTCAAGTTAATTCCGAGAGCGTTTTTTTCTTGTTGAATAATAATATTTTGAGGCCTAATTTGTGGAGTGAAATACTAAAAGTCTTTTTTTAAGAAACTTTTTTTCCTTCTAATCAAAAACGTTTTTTTCTATATTCAATACTTTTCTGTAAAGCAGAAAAATCAATTTATAAGTTTTTTTGTGGTTGAAGTGGCTTTTTTTGTTATACGGAACTCAACTTCCGGGCATGCAAAATAAAAATAAAAAAACAAATAAATAAATAAACAAGTGCCGTGGCCAGCCAACGTCGTTTACAAACGGACCGGCAGATATTTTTGATTTATAGTGAGCATTCCTCGGCGCAATCGTCACATAGCTCTGGTGCATGGTGGGCTAAAATTGATGGTCGTGTTGGAAATGAAACACGTTGGGGAAACAATAAATATGCATTTCATGCCTAGAATTGAACAGAATATTTGTAGAAAGTTCGCTTAACGTTAAAAAAAAGTTTTTTTGGAATTTCATAGAGAGATTCAAAAACGTTTCTGCCTTCTTCCATTACATTCGATCTAAACACTGCAATTTGAAACACTTCACAATAATCCGACGACGTTTTTCTTAATTACTTTCTTCTGAAACTCATGCGGGATTTAGAATAAAAGTTAGAAGCTTCTGGAGAAAAAGAAAAGAAAAGCAGTAGGAAAAAACAGCAATTCTAATGGGGAAAGAAGGGGGAAATTCATACAAATCGGAACCTACTCACTTCTGAGCTGATACATTGGAGTCCACTAAAAATGGTTTTTTTAGTTGATTGTAAGTAGATATGTACATTTTAGTCTAGTTACACACCAAAAAACGATGATGAAAAATTCAAAAAAAAAAACAACGCTGACAAAATCACACGAAAATTTCAACATCGACCTGATCGTGGACCATGGCCTCGAAGGTCATTCTCGTTTCGTGGATGTGCAGCGACGCCGAGCTGTTCGACATTCCGGAGCCTCTTAAAAATGAATTTAAAATGAACATTTGAAGCCATTGTGAAGCCAAAATGCCTTGTAATCATTAAATCAAAGCAGGCTTCTACTTGAGGCGATAAGGCTGCGGTTTCTGATAAACGTCCTGATGAACACTGATAAAAAAATTGTGATAGGACAGAAATTAAGACAAAAAAGGGGGATGTTATAACCCTTACAAATTGTTTTTTTTTTGGCTTTTGATTGACAGCTAAGGCTCCGCTAAATAACTTTCCAGCTTTAATTTAAGATGAATTCCTGAAAAAAACTGGAACCTTCGTTTCTCGTTGCTGCTCTGGGACGGCAAAGAAATCCCTCCGATGATTTCAGAAGAACTGCGTCGGATGCAGTCATCGGAAGACCTCCTCCAAGTTCACTTTTGATTGTTTTCAAACCCTTGAGAAACCTGAAAGTTGTGTTTCCACCAGCGGAAATAGAGATTCGATTGGGCGAGATCTCATCAATGACGATTTCCGGCTTTTGCATGGAAATTTTTCGGTTCAGTGGTCTGAAAATGAAGAAAAGTGAAAAATGACCAAATTGATGAGTGTACAAAAATGCATTACATTAAAAAAGGCTACTTTCAATTCATTGAAGACGATCTTTTTTCTGCCAAAAACAAGTATTTTGAGTGGAAAATGGATCTTCAATAGATTGACTTGATCTTTCGCGTTCAACTCGTGCCGAGCAAAACATTAATAAATGAAGTATAAAAAAATTTTTAAAAAAAGTCTTGAAAAATTAAAAAAAGCAAAAACACGGACGAAGCTGAGAAGAAAATGACTTCCTAGAGAAGTTCTAAAAGCCTAGAAGAACCATGCAAAGAACTTTATTGAAGAAAAGCGGAGAGCACGGAATATGATTTCGAACCTGCGAGAGGACTTAAAAGGGAGTGCAACACTTGACGTCTCAGAGCTATAATGCTTTTCTTTCAATTTCGAAGTTTTGCGAGATAAAAAAACCAAAAATCAAATGATTAAAATTACCCAGCAGAGCTCGTTTTTTTAAGAGGGCTCTTGACGATTTTATGGAATCCGCATCCACATTTGGCAGGTCCTCTGTGAAGAAAGTTTAGAAAATCAATGGATAATCAGAATTTTACCGGCTGCTGTCTTTGGGAGGCAACATCCAGGACTTTTCTCTAGGTTTCCTGGAAGACCGTCTGAAACCAAGAAGTCGTCGGAAGGAGTGTCGGAATTTCTGAAAACCCTCTCTGTAAGGAAACATTGACCGCATTTGGAATGGCTATTTGCTATATCTAAACTTCTTCAGACGCGCCGGCACCGATATTGTTCAAGAAGACTGTTGAATTTTCATTCACAAAGTTTGCGATGCCACGGCGACGCTTTGCGCCATTCCAATGGCGGCCAAACACTTGGTCGCATTTGGAATGTCTCGAAAAGAAAACGTTGTGAATTTTCTTTCAAGGGGAGGTGGCATAAGGAATAAGTACGGAGAAGCTGCAAAGTTCCTAGTCTTCCAGAAACTGTTTTTCTACTAAACGTGACCGTGATGCTACCCATTCCAAGCCCCGCTTTGTCTTCGATTTTACGCCTACCGGGTTGATAGTCGAGTAGATGAAGAAGTTAAGTGAAGAATTAAGGTATCCCAGAGCTGTGAACCAATGGAACCAGATCTCCAAGTCGGAAGACCAAACGTTGAAAATCAGCTTGTAGATCTTGATCATGTTGAGAGTGAAGAAGGGAAGCCAGCAGGCCAGGAAAACCACTGGAAATGTTTTTTTGATGACTTCAAAAGGTTGACTTCATACGCATAACGGTCGCCACAAGCTTCGTAGCGCGAGTTTCACGTCGGATGGCCATTCCCTGTTTTGATTTCAATTTGGCCAACAAATCCAAAGCCCAGTCCTGAAAAATCTTATTTTCCAGATAAAGTGGATTTACAAACCTTCAATCCGGCCAACTTCTTCCTGGCAATGTAGACACTTTCCCTTCTAGCATACAAATACATATTGCTGATAGAACTGCGCGAAGGTCTTTCCCAATCGGAAATCATCTCCGACAACCTTCTCATCTTCCTCTTTTCCACCTGAATACTCTATTAGCCTTTTCAAAACAAATCTTTGCCCACACAATCAGCCCTTGACAGTTTTACCACAGTGGAAATATCATTAAGCGAAGCGAGGCCAAAATAACTGTTAGTTGAGAAGCGTAAAATGTTTTTTACTCGATTGGCGAGGCCGCACTTGGAATGGCTTTACTGATAAGTATTTTGAATACGACTCTTGCGAACTACGCATCAATAGCCTCAATGAAAATGGGCTCAACCCAGAATTAAATTATATATGCGTGGAATAAATTTTATCGAAAACCATTCTCCGTGCGACCATGGCGTTTAGAAAAAGCTAGAAAAATAACTTTTTAATAGCAAAAAAAGCAACTACCATGCAATCTAGTTTTCATTCAGGATCAACCAATTTAAAAAAAAACATGCTTTTCAAAAACTTCACTAAGTTCAATTGGACAAAAATACAGCCTTAAGATATTTCAAAACTTGATTACTGTACCAGAGGTACTTAATGAAGCGGCAGACCAAAAGCGGTTTGCGCGAAGCATTCGAACTGTCTTAAGCGAAGGGTTTCAAATCTCGGTGCAATGAGTGCCGAGAATTTTTGTGAAAGTTCATTGAAAGCCAATTCTGAGCAAAAAGCTGACAAATCATAGCTCGACTTCAAACTTATCTAATAAAACACAAAAAAAAGTTTTCTTGGACCAGAAATCTTCCTCAACTTTGAGCTCGACAAGCATTTTTTTAAAAAATTCGGTTTTTCTAGGCGAAACTTTGAAATCGGCGTAAAAAGCCACAGAATATGGCTTACGTTCATAATAAAATCGACACAGTAAGTTAGAGGTTCTTTCCGTGAAGCTGGTGCAAACCACACAAAAAACAAGAATGAAAAAAGAAAAAGAAAAATCCATTCCAACCATGCAGGTGTGATTTTCACTCACACAACGACCATTTTGATGACTTGATTCATAAGACGTGGTGAGAGGAAGGGAATGCGAAGATTTCTAAAAAAAGATTCCTCTTTAAAACTGAACATCTGCTGAAACGGGAAAGCACCAAAACTGAATAACAGAAATGGTGAGTGTGTGCACATGAAAAAGACGATTTGACTAAGTTGTGCCAAGGCAAACCCAACTTATTAACCATCTAATTTTCACAGCAAAATATATCCCACAATGGACGTATTTGGGAAAATAGGAAAGTTAAACAAAAAGGTGGTTTGTTGGAAAATAACTCGATTTTTGTAATTTTGTACTTTAATTTTAATTCTCAGGAAAATATGAACATGTTGGTTATTCAAAAATCCATGCAATTTCTTACCAACGGTGGCTTTAGTGAATGAAGTTTCTTGCTTTCTTCAGACACCACAGGTTCGTTAGTTCTGTCTGGTTGATGGGAATGGCGTCTTTTTCGAGAGGCCACTCCGAATGATACGGACTTCTTGCGGCCTCTCTGCGAAATTGAGTGTACGGCGTCCGAGAACCTCCGCGACATGCTGAATTATCCATGGAGGTTTTAAATGTTTTGACCTGAATCTGATTTTTTCTGAACTTTGAAAGCATTACTTTAAATTTGTGACTTTTCCCTTCTTTCAAAATTCCGAAAAACTTTGTAGTCGATTCACGACTAGCTGGGGACAAAAAGGACCGGTCTGTATGCCCTCTTCATCCATCAGGCCTTGTCTTTTCAGAAACAATGATCGTTTCAGGACCCTTTTTTTTTCGATGGCTCAAGCCAGCCTTAAATGAGGCATGAAACTGTAAAAGTTGCTTTAAAATGATAATTCTGTAAGTTTTGTGGTTTTGCAGAACTTTTTTTTAGATGATCACAATTCATACTTCTTAGTATACGTCGGCCTTGGAAGCTCCAAAACAGGACCACTCGTGTCGATTTCACATCTCAAAGTTACAGCTTCCAGTAACACAGACGGCGGTCGATCAGGGTCTTCCTAAACTTTTCAAACCCTAACCTTTTCAAGTTTTTTTTGAAAACCTCGATGGTAGTATTCTCCTGGCTTCCCGAAGATGATGGATGAACCGCTTCAAGGATTGTTTGCAACTGGAACCGTAGCTCATTAGTTAAATGCGGCTGTTTTGCAAGCTATTTCGAAAGGTGTCGTATTCACTATACGAGTAAAAAGTCTGACAAAGAAAATTCTTGAAAAGACTGCTTCCTAATACTTGGACTAGACAGGAATTTGAGAAAGAGCCTAAAATATTCATAACTCGTTAAATTTGAATCAGCTTCCAAAAATGTTCCTTGTCGGAAAGAATAGTTAAATTCCTATTATAGTCTGTTTGCCACGACTGGAAAGTTCACGGAACGCTGCGTGCGTTCGCGAAGCGTCTTTCGAATCTAGTTCATGCTTTCAATTGATTTTTATTGCTGTGGCACATAAAAGTACAGTACCCTAATAAAAAAAAACGCGACCAAGGTTCGCAAAGGCGCGCAGCGGCACAGCGGAATGTCGTTTGGTAAAATTCCAAGTCGTGGTACACAGGCTATACCAAAAGCCAGTCATAATAATTCCACGGCAAATTTCTCATTATTTTGCTATAACCACCATTGAAAACTCAATGGTTTATTCGTCGCTTCCTTGAGCAAAAATAAACCCAAAGAAGCCGAAAATTTTATACACATTTTCTGCTTATTTCCTGCATTCAAAGTTTGTCTTTATAGCTTTAGGCAAGTTTTAAATCATTGAAGATGTAATTGATATGTTGTCGGAATTTAATTTTTTAATATCAATCAAAAGTCCCCCAGAAATGAGAAGAAGCCTCATGTTGCAACACTTTCTCCAATCGGCGATGAATATGCGAGTAAAAGGGCGTTTGCGCAAATTCATCGAAAATGTATGCGGAAATCTCGCACGTATGAAATTCCACAGGACGCCCATTTCATTTCGTATTGAGCTTGCCTAATTAGGGTATTCATGCGCGATAGCCTCAGGAAAAGGAAAAAAAAGTGCGGTAAAGCCGCGGGGCTTAACCACACGGAGTCGAACGCTCTTTTCTTCCCTCGATCATTTTTATGAATTTGAGTGTAATTGAACGGAGGCTTCCTAATAATAGCTGGAGGGGCTTTAGTTTGGTAAATTAGATTCGCGTGTCATCAAAGAACAGTGGTTGGTTTTTCATCTTCAGAGGTCTGCTGCTCATTGGAGAAGAGCTGGAACTGAGGAAGAAACATGTTTTTTTGCGTCAAAAATGAAAATCTAGACTTCTTGCAAAATGATTCTAGAGGAAGTGAAATTCAGATAGAAATTGAGAAAATTGGTTTTGGTTTGAAAAGTGCCAGAAATTTCTAAAACTGGTTAGTTTGAAATTCTCAGAGC
Organism: Caenorhabditis auriculariae; assembly: GCA_904845305.1. Taxonomy (NCBI): domain Eukaryota; kingdom Metazoa; phylum Nematoda; class Chromadorea; order Rhabditida; family Rhabditidae; genus Caenorhabditis; species Caenorhabditis auriculariae. The sequence continues at coordinate 989,637 of CAJGYM010000019.1, read as the reverse complement.
TCGAAGTATTCAAAACTATTATCGTTCTTTCAGAGGAGATGTCAAGGATTCCGATTTTTTTGTCTGAGTAGAAAAAAAGGCTTCAAATCAAAGAAAAAAATGAAACAGCTGCGGTGAAAACATTTTTCCACAAAATTGAAGAGAAAAAAATGTGAAAAAAACCATTTTTTTAAACTGAAAATTTCTTTACAATACTATTTGGTCTTTTTCTAAAACCAAAACGGGTTTTTTTCGGACTAACCTGTTCTCTCTCGCTGTCGTTCAGAGAACTTGCATGTTCAGCAGCAGTTTCCTCGATCTTTTTGAGCAACGGTTTCTCCCACGTGATCATGTTCCTGTTTTTCGGGGCGATTCCTGCAGAAGATTTGAAAATTAGTGTTTTCCGAAGAAATCCAGGCTACCAATGACGGACTGGATGGCGGAAGTAGTGATGTTTCCGACGTCGGCGCCGAATCCGAGGAACTGCCCTCCAGCCATTTCCTGCAAACATTTCAATTGCTCGAGCTAGATAATTTTTCTGTTTTTTCCTTTCTTAAAAAAATCAAGTTTTCACACCCTTATCCAACCGAAAAGCTCCCTTTAAAAATATTTGAAGCATGAATCTCTCATATTTCTGGTATTGCAAACCAACTGTCAAAATTGAAATTTAAAAACTGGTTTTCCCTATCCAGCAAAAAAGTAATTTCCCACCACCGTAAGATTTTCTATTCCAATAGTCCAATTTTCATTTGCAAAAGGTTCTGTGAGAAATGTGTTCTTTGAGAAAAAGGCATAAATTTTTTTCTCACAAATGGGAAGAATTAAGGGAAATGAGAAAACCTGGAGCTGAATAGCCCTGAGTCGCTTGCGCAACGTATAGAAAATGTAGCCGTAGGTGATGAGCATAATCACGCAAGGCAAATAAAAGGCGAAAATGCTGCTGCCGAGCATATAAATCGGGTTGTAAATTCCGCAGTGATGTTCAATCAGAAGAAAATGCCGTGTCCTTGTGTTGAATCCGGTTCCTGGAAATTTTATTCCTTTTTCACTGTGATCTTTGTTCTTAGGGTACCTAGAGGCAAGGAGAGAACAATGCTGAAAATCCAAGTAATTGCTATGGCGATGTAGACTCGCTTTTTGTGCTTCATCGTTTTGTACTCGGCCGGTTTTGTAGCCGCGACGAGCCTGAAATAATGTCCAGAATGTAGTTTTAGCCGTTTCTGTTCCAAGAACGTGAGAAAAAAAATGGAGCGCTGCAACTTATAGTGCACTCGATTCGCTCTGGATGTCTCACGGCCAAAGAAATCGGATCAAAATGAAATTCAAAGAATCAATTTTACTCGCTTTCCTACTTTTTGGTGTTTCCAAGCCGGTTTTGGTCGGGTGCAAGATTCTATTAAATGTCATTTGCAATATCAAAAAATATGAAGCGGGTTCTGAGAAAGAAGAACCGAAATTAGTAGAATTCAACCGACCCAAAACGACTTACGCTTCGTTATGTGCTTCAACGTATAGGTCGCCTTTACAGACTGCTTTTCACCCCGTTTTCTATTTTTTGGCCTTGGATTGGCTCAAAAATGTCAACGAAATACCTGTCGATACTGATCAGCACAAGATGGATAATTGACGAGGTGCTAGCCGCGACGTCAAGTACGCAGTAGAAATGACACACGAAAAGCGGAAGATGCCAGTGAAGACCGTTTATCTGGAAAAGTTTCAATTTCATTTTCGAATGTCATGTTATTTGGAAGAATCTCACCGATAAATAAATACTGAAAGGCATGACGAACGCTCCTACAATGAGGTCCGCCATGGCGAGGGATACCTGGAAAACTTCTTCAGAGTTTTAAAAGTCGATTTTATGAATCGTTTAGTTTCTAAAAAAGACTTTTTTGTGACCTTTCTATAAGCCTTTGTTAGTTTTTTTTTTTCAATTTTTACCCTCGAAAATACTATATAAACACGACAATCACTTGATTCGAAAAAAAAGAAACTTTACACTAATCATCAGCTAAACAAAGTCATAAGGAAGCTTTTCTGCTGATTATTATCACAATCTTACCCCAATCCCAGAAAAACCCTTGGGAACGGAAATCTCTAGCCTCGCGATTCCTGGAATCTCAATGAAAACGACCAAAAACTAGAAGATGGACATACTGGTGTTTCTTGTATAATTTCAAATTTTTTCATCTTTTTTTGAGCTTTGTCTCGTTTTTAAAAGTTTTCTTTTTTTTGAATTTCTGTTTTTCCAAAGTCCTCAGCTCACGTCAAGATTTTCATCTTGCTTAGGAGAGGAAAAACATTTCGAAAACGTGCACCATTGCACAACTGTTATGCGGCAATTGCAGTCGCTCCAAGGTATCACTTAAAAGGCCTCGCAAGTTTTCCGGCGCCTTTTTAGTGATCTCTTTCCCTTTTTCCTGCACCTTGGTTTTTTCAATATTGTTTTTTTTTACTTAGCGCTCAAGAAAGCTCCTTTTCAGTCGCAACTAGGGTTTTTCGTACTTATAAATTAGTTAGACTCCAAAAATTGAATTTGTGTTATGATTTCACTATAATACTGATTTCAAAATGACGCATTTTTTTGTGTATTTGATTTGGTAACATTTCTGAAATATTATTAAATACAGTAGGTTTGTATTTTTTTGGATTTTTTTGCCTTGTAATTTATGAATTTTCGAAAAAAATGACTTAGAATTGGTTTCTTATAATGATCGGGACTGTTTTGCTGTAAAACTTTGTTTTAACTGTTTTCGACTGGAATACAAATAAATTTGGCAAGCTTCCAAAAACTGTTGGAACAATATTATGTTAATCAGAAGGTTGAAATAAGCTTTATATATTTTTTTTGTTCATGTTTAGATTAATCATATCTCAATCTTTATTTACGAGATGTTATTGAGAAAGACACCCTTTCTTGGCATGAACGCCAGGGATAAACCATATTTCCGATTTAAAATACTTCTCGGATTCATATATTTTATTCTTGTTTTTTTATAGTGATATGGATTCTAATACAACTGCTCATTTTCAACCGGCCACCCTGATAATAGCCTGAAGCTTACAATAATTCTTTTACAAAGTGAGAAAGCGAACCAGTAAGTGATTGGTGGGAGTTTGAAGGCTTCGGGTGGTCCAGACGGCGGCGACGACCATGCAGTTGCCGAGGATGCAGACGAGAGGCACGACGGCCAACGACAGGTAGAGCCAGTCCGGCTGCAGTTGGGCGTCTTCGGCCTCCATCGCCGCCATGGCCGCTTCGATCTCCGACTCGTTCATGGCCTTAACGACGTGCGTGACCTGCCACGATCCCTCAAAATGGAACTCTTTTGCAGAACTCTGTGTTTTTCTCAAAATACACAGGAAGGATGTGTAAAGAAAATAGTTAAAAGGCAGAAGTTGGTGGAAAATTGAGAAAATTGTGAAATTTCTCTAGCAAGTCGAAAATGGTTCGAAATATTTTTCTCACGTCAACTTCATTCTAAAATCCTACGTTAAATCATTTTAAACATTATTTATCAAAGTCCCTCCACTGATGCTCTGAAAACCAACTTTCACAGGCCGAGTACGGCTTCTAAATCCAAGTTTTATAAGAACTTTTTTTCTTCAAAAATATAATTTCATGACATTAAAAAAATAAATAATTTATCAATTTTTCCTTTTTAAAAATCGATCAAAAAAACTTATTCAAAAGCCTTTTTTTCTTTTCAAAGTTCCAAGATCACTTCTGACAAAGAACATCGCCCCATTCAGGAAGAGCTTTTTTTGTCCGACATGAGCCGAGTAATGGTAGTTAGAAATACGAGAAAAGGTGCTCTTATTTCACATATGGAAATTTTTTCAGCAAAACTACGAACTGGGATATTGCTATATACAAATGATGTCATATTTTTAAAATAGAAAAAAAAAGGTTCACTTCAAGAAAAAAAAGAGATTTACGAGAGAAAGACAAACACAAGGGTCCGTTCGTTCCTCGTCCCAACAGAGATCAAGCTAAATTCAAACTTTTAGGAGAACGATCTCCTCGGCAAACAGCACAAAAAATGTTGTTGGGTTTTTCGAACGACAAATGAGAACATTTTTTTTGCGTATTGGAAATAATATTTTCTGAATAAGAGGGTTTCTTGTCAAAAAAGATAAACCAACAGAAAAAAAAAATCAGGTGAGAAATTCGGAAAAAAAAACTCTGTTTTAATGAAGAGGCACGAAATTTGACGTCTTGTGCTGCTGAAAATGAAGCAATTTATCTGAATTTTTTGTTTGGATTGGAGTTGAAATGGCAGGAAGACACATCTTCATGAAACCATAAGGCCTGGTTAACCTTTCAAAGTATAAATCGAAGTGAAGTTTGATCTTTACGAAGTATCTTGAGCGATTTGGTTTGTTCAAAGCTTGGGATAAATATTAAAGAAAAGTTATCAAAAAAATGGAGGTACTATTTGTCCAAAAAAGAAAGGAAAATGTAGGCGGAAAATGCTCTTCCAACTGAAAAGATACTAAAGCCGAATAAAACAAAATCAAAATCAAAAACTCGTTAAGGACGATTTTTATTCAATTCCTCGCGGCTTTGCAAGATTTTCTGGGCTATGAGCAATCGCTCCAGCTCAGAAAAAGTTTCAGGTTTAACTAAAAAAAGACTGAAGCCAGATAAAAAGAAACCGATTTTTATTCGATTCTCTACAAACCGAAAATTTTTTCGGGCTTTGAGCAGTTTCTCCAGCTCAAACGTATAAGTCACTGGATCCAAATAGGAAAAAGTCTAAAGAAATTTATTTTTTTCCTTGCTGATAGAAGCCAAAAGGTTGTCTTGAAGGTTATAGCCAAGCAATCCGAGGAATTGTAAGCTAGAGACGGAATAGTTTTCTCACAACGTTCGGCAGGAATTGTAGTGCTGAGAAGGCGTCGGGCAAAAAGGAGAGGCGCACGCCTCCTTCTCCTCCTCTCTACGGACTCCCGCCCGCTTCTACTAGAAGCACGTGGCCTCCAGAATGCACTTGTTTCTTCGAACCTTGTAAACGAGCCTAATGACGTTTGTTCCCGGAACTCCATGCTAAATTTTTAATTAATATCGTTTGGTAGAAGTCTCACACTCCTTGACATGTGAGTTGATTGAATGGGTCAAGAGAATTGAGAATGAGACGTTTTTTAAAAGTCGCAATTCAGTCGCTTGAACTTTTGAATGTATGGAAAAGCTTATTTTCTTTTCAGCTTTAACTACTGGATCTTCTTAACTTTAAAAAAATGAACGCTTTTCTGAGAAAATATGATTTCAGCTTTTCGGCTCAACAGAGAAAGAAGTTCTATTAAACTTTTTCAAATCATTCATTTTTTTGAAAATCTATTTGCTAGAAGTCTTTCTGGAGGGCAAATCGACCCAAAAAAGTTTTCCTAAATAATCTTGTCTAAAACTGAGAGAAAGATCCAAAAAAATTTCCATGAATTGGAATTTCCAAGCAGAAAGATCTCATTTTTTTCTGAACCATAGTAATGGGAAAATTCCGCTTGTTCAAATACACATGAAATTCTACGAACTTGTTTCAAAAACTCAAATTTTGGAGCATAAAGATACATTTTATACCATAGAACCGCATATGTTCTTTCGCCCTTCCATAATTAAGATTCTGAGATTTTTCGGGCACTCATCCCATCCGAAAATTTATGATCTCAAAATCTCGTTCAAAGGCTTTTTGGCCCTACCGACTGAGTAAAAATGGGTCGAACGATGTCAAAAGCATTCTACGCTCAGAAAACATCTTGGTTGATCAAAAAGTAGAAAAACATCATAAAGAAAGGGATCGGAAGGGAAAAGTTCTTTATTTTGACCGACGACCGAGGGAAATAAACGCAAAAATGAAAAACAGGAATGAAAAACGTGTAGAAGTGCGGTCGGCAGCAAAATACTTCTCAAAATGCCTCTCGGCGCACGGAAATCCAGTGAAAAAAATTTGAAAGTGCGTGGATTCTGAAGCTCCTTCAGGGCCGAGTAATCAAATCCGCCCGACTCCCACCTTTTGTTGCGAAAAACTCAACGACACCACGGGTTCAGCTCGGTAATACTACACCACTTGGAATGAATTTGTTAGTGCTCCATCCATATCTCGTTCGGATTCAACTAAATTAGGTCAACACAGAGAAGTCGCCTCAATGTTGAACATGAGATATTTTCTCGACATGGCTCCTTTTTCATGAATCTTAAAAAAATCATGATCTTTGGAGACTCTGATAGAACTATGCAGGAGTGTTCTGAGAGATTTACTGATTCCAGAGCTCAGAAAAAAGTTCCAGTTTATGATTTTTGGTCAAAATGTTCACCTTCATATTTTGAACTCCACCAGTCCAGTGGATATTTTTCGGCGGATTCAAATTCTCCGAAATAGAGATGTTTGATAAAAACTTCATGTGATTCGATGTCTAGAAACCTCATGATACTTTTTTGTGTAGCTTTATGAAATTCCCTCCCAAAAGATATTCATATAAATTAGCCTTCAAAAATTTGGAATCAGAACCGAAACCTGCTTTTTTGTCGACGTTCCAGGAAATCTGATACTTCGAAATTTTGAGATTCATTCTAATTTTAGAGTTCGCTCCAGAATGAGTTCAAAAAAAGTTAACTTTTTTTTGTAGTCCATAAACCTGAAGCTTGAAAATTTTTACTGCACCGATAATAAGTTACAACAAATCTTCCCCACCAACCCGAAAAAAAGCTGCAGAGTCTAGTCGAAAACATGACCTCGGCCAAACATGCAAATTCGAAAAACGAGCGTTATTTAAAACCTTCCGGAACGACTTTCTGTCATACATTATTCAAAAAGACAGCGGAATCTCACCTGAACAGCATGAAGCTTGCAAAATGACTGAAAGAATGACAAAAAGAGAGCAGTGAGAAAAAGAAAAAATGAAAAAAAAAGTTTATCTCAGGGATACTGTGGAGTTATATTCTGATTCTCGACTCTTGAGAACTTTTGACTTGCAAGGGAAAATTTTTTCGTTTTCTAAATTACGTCAAACCAATTTTTTGTGGTGCAAAAACGTTACATTGTAGTGGCCGAATTCGCTTGTTTCGAAGAAAAAGAGTGAAATGGGCTCGAAAAAGTCCAATAGTTTCTTCTGACGTGAATGGCTTTGTTTGATGGCATCATGTAGAAAGTGATGTTTTCTGTTTTGTTTTCATTTTGAAGCTCAGGTGTAGATTAAATAGAGTCTGTTCGAAAGATACTGTATGGGTGATTCATCCAAAAACAGAAAATGTTCCGATGACGATTTTTGATGGTCAAATACAGAATCTAGAAAATATCATTTCTTTGAAAACTGAGAATTTCGGCCAGAGTTGACTCGAAAATATAATTTCTTTCTGTCTTAAAAAAACTTTGTATTTTAAGCCAGCATATATTTAAATTGAGACTCAGAAAAAAATTCTTGTGTAAAGTATAAAGATAGTAAACTAGATGCACATACGATCGAGGTTGAGTTTTTCCAGTTAAATTACAATTATGAATGTTAAAAATCGGAGTACGTTATCAAAAAGAGATTTTTGAAAATAGACAGCCAATATTTTTGGAATTATCCTGAGACAAATTTATAACCCTCTTAAAATGGGTAACACAAGTTTCAACGCTGAACTTCTCCAAAAACTCGTATTTCCAACATAAAAGCATCATGGCACATTGCAAAAAACCGAGAGTGGAGAAACGGAAAAAAAGAAAGAGATACGGTAACTCGCAAGTTGAGGGAAGAGTTGCGAGCGCAAAGCCGAGAATATCTCTGGGAACTGGCAATACGGTTGCAAAAATCGCGACGGGTTGCCCCGCTCACACGCATATGAAACGAGCCCGGCCGTCGAAATATTCATCTGCCCTCATGAGCGCAGGAAAAGAGGAATCTAAGGACTCCTTGCGTCGAAACTTCCAGCAGAAAGAGATTTTACTCAATCGCTTGAGAAATTCGAATGAGGGAATTTTTTCCTTTCTGTTCAATATTTTCTGACATCGAAAAGACGAGGTCATTTCCTGATAATTGGTCTTAACACTCTTTGATGTGCTGAAAAAGGCTCTTAGGAGTTTTAACCTACACAACTTTCTAGCTTTTTTTCGAAAATTTTCAAAAGCCGTCATAAAATGTCATTTTGAAGCTGCCACTAATAATCAAAAACTAGAAATTAGTGCAATTTAACATTTCCACAGTTTTCCTTGGTACATTAAGGAGTGTTCTGGCTGAATATCAAAAAGTTCCCAATTGCTAAGGAAAACGACCTTCCTTTTGAGATTCATTAAAAAGTTTAATATTTTAATTTATAAAAAAATAATTTTTTTCTTAACGCCCTTATTTGAGCTCAAAGCAGTTCACTCAAACTCAATCAAAAAAAGATCATCTCTCTTGAAACTTCAGGGTTTTTTTAAAATTGGTCAGATGCGTTCCGAAACTCGTAACTTGCTTTTTGTTTCCCGAGAAAAAAAATCCAAAACTTCATTTCCTAGCATAAAATCTTGAAATCCACTTTTCAAAAGATCTGCTGACTTTCAGGATCACTCAATTTTTGAGAAATTCTGAGTTCTGAGTGGAAACACATCCTTGACTATAAAAATCAGAAAAAATAATCAAACGAGGAAAACTTCATTTGAACGTGATTTTCAACAGAAAAAAGGCCTGGGGTCTCTTTACGCGATATTTTCTTCAACTAACGTCTTATTCTGGTTCAATTTCTTATCGAAAACATTTGGAAAGACGTTCCAAAGTACAATTAAACTTCCAGCATAACACAGATATGTTGAAAGTAATAGGAAAAACAAGAAAAAAATATAAGTAAAATGCCTCGAAAAATATGGAATCATCCTGAAAAATTGCCCCACACAAGGGGAAAAATGGTCCCGGCGTTTCCAAATTTTTTTATTATTTAAAAATTATTAATTTAATAACAAGGCGAGACATCTGATAAATGTTTTTTTATATTTTGAAAAACCAACGAAAAATATATAATGATTGAACCGACAAAGTCATGGAAAGATTATAAAAAAATCTCACAGTGAACTTGAAAATGATTGCTGGAAACCTTGCATGAACAATATCCGAAAAAAAGAACAAGTTACTGGGAAACACGTTGGATTGATTGATAAGGTTTTGTGAAAAATGTTTAACTGGAAAAAAAAAAATAAAAAAAAAATCGGCAGAGCGAACCGATATCAAAAAAATTTTCAACAAAAGAAAGGTAGGCGTGGAGTCTTTGTTTATGAACGTTCACGAAATTTGAGGATGGTGACACATTTTCTCATTTAAGAGCGGCTGACACACTCATCAGCTAAAATTTCTAAACATTGTACGATTTTTAAAACATTGCAAATGTTTTGAAACGACGTTTTGCTTGGCATTTTCTTGTGAATAAAGTCTGTTATGAATTTGAAAAAAGTGCGCCGATAGCTCCTTGCTAGGTTAAAAAATCTAGAAGCTTTGACAAAATAAAATTGCAAGCAATAATTAGTTGAAGACCTTTTTACTTTTCAGTGGTCGACCCAGCGAAGAATGTGATGAGATCCAAAGTTTACTATGGCAGTTTCCAGCGATAAAAAAAGCGAGAGCGAGTGGATTGTCCGTCCGACTTTTCCCTTGAAAGAGCAAAAGCCAACGTTCTTGTACTTATTGACAACAATATACGCTCAATGAACAATTATGATTCTCTGAAACTCAAACCTTATAGGTTTTGTTACAACTTCCATTAAACACGACGCATTTCGAGAAAATTGCAAAAAAAGAAAATTCCGCCTTGAGCCGAAAAAGCATCGCACAACACGAAGTTCACCATTCCTAAGTGTATTTCGAACCCTCTTTTGCTCTTTTGTTCTTCATTTCTGGAACAAAAACTTCAAACAAGGAAATTGGGCATATTAATAATTTCTATCTGCAAATCAGTTTTATTAGGAAAAGTTTGTTCGAAAGTTCCCACATTCTTACGACGAGACTCGGAGAACACGTGAGAAACTACGGTCCAATGGGAAAAGGATCACGAACCCTTGTTTTATTCTTAGGTTCCAATAAACAGACTGTTTTGAAATGTGGGAAAATATTAGAAACTACTCAGCGGTTTATGTGAATTGCGGAAGGAAGTTTTTCGTGTAACTCAACTTTGGTCGCAGTGAAATTGTTAAAAGCTCCGATAAGGTTTTCTTGGACATTTTAGTGTTTTGGAATGTATTTACACGGAAGTCGTTTAGAGTCAAGAACACTTCTCAGTGATGTCCTTTCAAGCAGGCGAATATAAGCCAATAAAAAAGAAATATTGTGGATTCTGCTCATTTTTCAGTGCAATTTTCAATAGAGCGTAGGTCGTTTCAAGTCCGTCGCACTTCTGTGATTTTAGCTTTCAAATATCTACCTTTTTAAGCCGCTCTCTTCGCAAAAAAATGCTCAAAAAAATTATCAAAAACCAGTCTGAGCGAAATCTGAGACATGGATAAGGAAAAAAAACGAAAGTAACGTAGTAAAGGAAAAGGTGAAGCAGGACAGTTGCCAGGTTTACAATTCCTATCAATACGTGCTGATTACTTTGTGAATGCACTAATCAGAAAAGACCTCGAAATTCCATTCACTGAGTATAAGTGAAAAAGAATGAAACAGAAAATTACTTTGTACCACCCACGATATTTTATCGAATTGAGGAACCTTCCTGAAAAGAAACAAGAAAACTAATCTCCATGAACTTGTTTTCCTCTTGGTACTATTGGGGAATTCAATCCACATCATATCCTCTTGAACTCGAGCGCGCTTGAAAACAAACTCGAGTAAAAATTGCACTTTTTGCTTCAAAGCCGTGAGCCGTAAATAGAAAGAGCCTGCTGAATAATAGTTTCTTAGTATTCCGAAGCTTTTTTGGTTCGAAAAAGGTGGGAAGGGAAAGTCCGAGGAATGTAAATAGCAGGGATTGTCAAACTTTATCGTGTTTAGTTTGAACTTTATGGTCTTTATTGTTATTTTGGAGGATGCTTTTGAGTGTTTTGAGAGTTGCGAGGATCATTTTTCGAAAAGTAAATTCTGATCCTTTTCAAGCCCAAATTTTATTTGAATGCGGAGGTCAGGGTTTTCCATTGAATACTTTAAAACCACGGTGTTATTTCCAGGATTGGGCAGGAAAAGACCAAATAGGCATTGCAGAGTTTGCAGTTTGAATTTCAGAGTACGTTCAGAATGTTTGAGATTTTGCAGATAAGTTTGGACTAAGTTTTGCGTTTCTAGCTTGTCAAATATTCAAACTGACCAGCAGAGCGGGAAAATTTCCAGAAATTATATTTTTTGAAGGAAACGTGATGAAAAGGTTATGAAAATTTGGCGGTATGAAAAAAACACCATCAAAAATTCAAACGGCTACTTTTACGATCTTTTCATATTGCTCGGAAACTTTCCAACGGCCACCTTTCCGACGAATCGCTTTCCGACTTTTTCTCGATAAAATCTTCGTTTTAAATCTTCCTATATAAAGTAGGTAGTTGGTTCATGATTAAAACACAAAGAAATAAGAAAAAAAAATGTTCATACATATTTTATAAACCGAAAAACATAAGGGAAAAAAGTCGGAAAAAATTTCGTCGGAAAGTTCCCTAGCGATATGAAAAATCGGAAAAGTCGCCGTTCGATATTTCGCTGGTGTTTTTTTTCATACCACCGAAAATTTTTACTTCATCCGTTTCTCCTACATTAGCGTAATCAGGAAAATTGTTTTATTTTTCCTTCGAAGCATCTGAAAACAGATATGTTAAAAAATCATGCAGAGTTGTAGTCTGTTACATCTAAAAAAATTAAAAACAGTTCCCAGAACTTCTAGGTAAAAAAGATTTTTGAAAGATAGAAGATCAAAAAACGTAGAGGTATCTGCAGGCGACAGATTTTTGCCGTTTGAAGGTCCGAATTGACCCACGAAACGGAACTCTAAAAAAAGTCTTTGCGCAAAAAAGGCGCCGAATCAAGAAGATATCCTGCCGCGGCAAAGGTGCTCAAGATCCGTGTCTTCTTCGCCCACGGCCAAATTCAATCACAGAAGGAGCGCGAAGAATCTCATCCGAGCCGCGCCTCACTTCTGCACGTAGTCTTCTCCTTTTTCCAGGCCGCCGTGCCGCGGTGATTAGACTAATCAGGTTGAATCGCGGAGCAGAAAAGGCAACATCTTCAAGAACTTCGCACAGAACTTCTTGAGACCTCGAAATTCAGGCTGGATGAAGTTCTAAGAAACTTCATGTGGAGCGTTAGAAAAGACTGAAAGACGGGTAAAATATCAAAAATTTGAGCCGCGGAACCGCAACAGAAAGTTTGGTGAAACTGTCGTGATTTCGCAATTTAGAAACAATAATACACGTTAATTAAGCTTATTGTACTGTTGAAACTTGAAATATCAAAGAAAAAGCTTGTATTTGGATTCATCCAAATAAAAACTCTTTTTTTATCTTCTCTTGTTGTTTTGTTGAACTTTTGCACTTTTGATCTTTTGATTTACTCACTTTCTTTTAGTTTCCGTATATAATTTTTAATTTGGAAATACACAAAGTTTTTCAACAACTGAATAGGAATTCAGAAAATGATCTCTAATACTTTAAGTATTTATTAATTAGTTATATATTTATTTCTCGGAGTCTATCACTTTCAAAGAACTGATTGACTTCTTTTTTTAACATTTTCATTCTCCTGAAAATCCCGAAGAAAATCCAACAATGCAAAGCCGAAAGAATACGTGACAGTGCAGCTAAACAAATAGAACTCTTCGGCTTGAGTTTATTAGCCGCAAAAATCTGCAAATTTGTTCCATGTCCTTATTCAGTCGACTTTTCCCCCATGCTTTTATTGCCATCTTAGCTGTTGTAAGTTTTCAGATTAATTTTTCAATGAATAGAGGGTGACTTTCAGATTTTTGCTATATATTTCCGCCTTTATGAAGTTTTCCTGGTAGAAGAAATCACAGACGAAGGGATCGTTTCATTGCGGGGAAGGAGTGAACAAGAAATTGTCGAGTACCTTTTGAAAAAGGTTTGTTGATTTACATTATCTTTCTGCAATTGTAGAAAAATTGAAAAATATAGAGTTTTGCAACGACCAGACCAGAACTTGGAGTAACTTCGAATCTAGCGCTCCGGATTTGAAACTACATCATTCTGTGTCATATTGAATAGGGTGATCGCTCAGGATCACTTGAACTTTAAATCCAAACTTTTTCCGTGATAAAATTGAACTGTATGCAACGCGGCCGCAAGCACTCCGGCGTTCAGCCTTCAAAAACTCGAAAAAATGAAAAAGAAACTTTTGAAATTTGTGAAGAAGGCGTGCGGCATTTGCCGAAAAGGCGCGCCCAATCTGTCTGATTTTGCGGGAAACCAAAATTATTTAATTTCACGAACACTCAAAATGACTTTTCTCATTTTTTTCATGATAAAATTTGATATTTTGTGATTTCTTGGTTGGTGAACTGAATCGCTAATTTAAAAGCGATGATTTCTTATATTTTTAAATCTTTCTCTCTGCGGTTTCTAGGTTTAGGTATTGAAAATTCTACAAAAGTCTCATCAATAGCGGCTATTGGCCGGTATCTCCTTAAAAAAATATTTTTTTTTTTCAGAAACACAAAGTCGTCGCGACGCCATGCAGTCCCACAAACAGTTGCTTCGTCGTCGTCGATTCTTATCATTTTGAAGATGAAGCGTAAGATCAAGTTATGAAATATAAATTCAATTTTTGAGATTTCAGCCTAGTTGTAAGGAGAAATTTATTACATCGTGGAAATTCTGCTTACTCCCTGACCGGCGTGGAGCTTCAACCTCCTCCAAGTGAGCTTTTGATGCATTTCTTTCAGAAAGAATTAGTAGGGAAATGGGTAGAACTAAGTGGAGTAACTAAGACTCTAAATTGCGTCCGACCTCAACTAGTTTGCGCTTCAACAAATAAATGAACGCATTGATATAAACTTCGAGGAACGGTTGGAAAGTTTCCCATTTTTGGCCAAAACACTTCTTGGTGTACCAGAAAAAGCTCCGGGTAATCTCATCCTCCAAAACTTCCTCGTATTTATAAATAGAATCTCAAAGAATACAAATAACTTATTTCGAGTGGTTTTTAGGGTTTTATTTGTATTTGAAGTGTCCTTTTACAAAAACTAGTGAGTTGGATTTCCTTGTTTTTTTCTGGGACAACAAGGAGTTTTTCCGCGAATTTCTAGAAAAATCCCAATCGCATAATAAACGGACTATCCTTCAAAATTCGCTGTGACCAGATGTTGAAGAATTAGGTTGAAAAGCATGAATTAACCTTCCCAATTCCAGAAATAACATGGCGAAGTGCGGACACTCGCAAGTGGCGCGTGAATAAACTTGTTGTCGACGCTCGCTACGCCAAAGTGATGGTAGCCGCAGGCTTTTTCATGGAGGTACTTTTTCCTCTGTTTTCGGCCTTGTTTGATCGGATTTGTTCCAGAGCCTCGATTTCGACGAGGGTAAACATCAAGAAGTTCTCATGGCAGGGCTTGGTGGTGGCGTCATCAGCAACTTTTTCTCACAGATTGATTATTTGAATGTGAGAATAATTTCATTAAGCTAGAAGCGTTTTGATAAGTAGGTCACTTTACTTTTGGGCTGTGACATTATTAAAATTTGGTCAGGAAACTCTTTGATGTATCAGGAAAAGATTCCAAACTGCCTAGCTATTCAGTTTTCAAGAAGATGCACTAAAAATTGGAAGAAAACATTCAAAATATGTTGAAATAAGGCATTTTGCAAATTTGAGCCGTCGTTTCTCGGAAACTGAGAAGATGTCCAGGTTAAGTGATTCCGCATCTTTTTTGGTCCGTCAATGAACGTTATGGACCATTTTCAAGAGATTTTCAATCGAAAAATAATAATACCTTGTTTGAGTAGGTTTTTTGAAAATCTATAGAAAAAATTCTGATCTTTCAATTTTTTTCTCTCAGATTTCCACGATCGCTGTTGAAATCGATCCATTTATCGTGAACATCGCCAAGCAGTGGTTCGATAACGAAGAAACAGCTAACCTTCAAATCATTCGAGGCGATTTTATTCCCTTCTTGGGAGAGCTACAGCAAGGTTTTCAACCGAAATTGTGAGCTTATCACGAAAATCATGTTCAGAAACCAAACGCTATGATGCGATCATTGTCGACGTTTGCCATTCTGACACCCGGGAGCTTATCTGTCCTATAGAAGAAGTTCGGAATGAAGAAGTTATTCGGAAGCTTCAAGCGATCCTCAGCGAGACAGGTTAGTTTTTCATCATTTTATTTTTTTGGTTTCTGAAGAGATGGGCTGAATTTTGAACTTTTAACGTCTTTTTTATCAAATCACGGATTATTAAAGCCAAAAAAATATCATAACATCCCTGCAGTTCAAATCCTGACGCAGTAGCAAGAAAAAGCGTGTGCATTTTAGAAACCCTATTTTGTTAGAAAAAAAGAACAGTTTCCTGTTGCAATGAAGTATTTTATAAAAAAATTTTCAGGTACTCTGATATTGAATATTTGTGCAATATCAAACCACGAGCAAAATGAAGAAGCTCTTCTCAAAGAATTTGACCCTTTCTTCAACACCTGCTTCCTTCTCAAATATCTTCCCAATCGACGAGTTGTTCTACTCGAATTGTTTTTTAAAATGTGATATATTTACAGATGCTCATATGCTCAAATCGCCCGAATTGGTCTTGGGAGGATAACAAAGAACGATTTTTGAGCAACTTGGAGAAAGTCGACGATATTTTCGACTTCAGATTGACGTCGTTTTTCCAATAAAAATAAAATTTACACCGTTTAAACAATTGCATAAGGTATTATTTAGAAGCTACATTAATTAAATAAATCGATACGGAAGCTCATTATTAGGTTAGCTCGTAATTTTCGGTGCCATGTTCTAAAAAATTCTCTTTTTTCTCCAGTTTTCTTTGGGAAACTGTGATTGCAGCGGATTATGTACCTGTTGTTCCTTTTCCATTCACAAAAAACAAAGTTGACCAATCCCGTTTATCAACAGTGAAATCTGATTTTCGCAAGGAAGGCCGAAATCAAATTCGCTCTGAAGCTCTCATCTATCCCGTTCTAAAAAACCGGCGGTGACCGTCCATCAGACTCTTGTAGAGGTGAATTTTGGGGATGTTGGCTCTTGCCATGAAGGAATTAGTTATCACAGAAATTTCGGCTACGGCGAATTTTGCCGAAAGTCCTTCTATTTGTGATCCAGCCGTGTTGGACTTCAATGTCCTGTGGTTCACGGTCGAAGCGCATAGCTATAGTTTTTTGCATACTCAAAGAGAGACCCTGCGTGTAGCCAATACTAAAATGCTTAAAAACTAAAAAGTCTCTGGAAGGCCTGAAAACTTGGCCGATGAAAAAAGTCGAATATGAGCGATTTTTGGTAGAAACAAAAGGTCAAAGTTTGTACTTCTTTTTTTTGCCCTTCCAATCAAAGACGACTTCTGTTCTCCATATTTTTTTGGAAATGAGAAATGGGTCTTTCATTTTCCCTTGAACATGAAGAAACATCATGTTTTCCAGTAAATTGAAAATCATATCCAATCTGAAATAAATGCGTCTCAAAAGAACAGAAGGCAGATCTTTTTTTTTAGGATCTTTCTAATTTCCAGTCCTTCTCGCAACTTTATTTCAGTATTGTCCGGTTTTCACAAATGTTTGCTCACTTCAAAATTTCAATAATGGTTCAAGCAAGTTCGAAAAAAACAAACGGCAGCTGATTCCCAAAAGAAAAAAAAGCTTTCATCAGAGTTTATTCGGTATTATGACATTGTATTATGTTAGTTCAACTACAAATTATCACAATTGTCAGTATCAATCGATACGAGTGAGCAATAACCTAAGGCAACATGTATTGAATGACGATGGAGAATAAAGCATGATTATCCTGACTTTTGAAGTAAAGATTCGAAGTGATAGAAAAATAACATGACAATCAACCATTAACCCTAAAAATCAAAAATATTGAGAGAAAACGAAAAATTAAAAATAATAAAATTCATAATATCTATAAAACTTGGGAAATTGAGAGATTTTTGCAATAAAAACTTAAAGCGTATGGGACTCTAAAATCTTGCAGATCAACTAAAGTTGAATATCAACCATGAGACCTGTTTTGCATAAGAATACTGGGAAATAAGATTCGTACTGAGAAAATTGGATAGTGGCTAAAAGTTTGATTAAAATGACTAGAACTTTGAAAGTTTGATTAAAACTGAGCAAAAACCATACCGTATTCGAAATAATCAATTTTAAAAATTGAAATGAAGCTCGTTGAAGTGAGGTAAGTGGTATAAGCTCAGAAGGAAGTTCAGAAAAAAGAAGAAAAAATTATTGGAGGATTATAGACAAAAATTATCTTTCTTTTACAATTGACCTGGTGAAAAAAGAGACGACTCTACGCGCCACAGCCTTGCTCAGGTTCGGAGCATTAGCCTCAGCCTAAAAATGAAATTCCAGTGAACACTATCAAAAAAAAAGGTTACCTTTGTGATCAGGTCGTCAAAAAAGCCGTCATTTTCGCAGCTTATCAGCTTCCGCATGACATCCAGAATCAGAGAATTGTCTTTCTGCAATACAGAATTTTTTGTGCATTGAGAATGTACTAACGTTTAGCTCGAGAGCCCAGACGAGGACAGGTTGGAGCTGATACTTGAGGAACTCTTCGTCGCCGCGGTGCCGGCTCATGCAGAGCATGACGAGGTCGGAAACTTGAAGTTGGAAGTATGGCCAGTTTTCGAGTTTCCAAGACTGGAAAAATGATCATCTTTCTCGTTTACAAAAGAATAAATTATTAAAACTCGACGGAAGTTGGTCAAACTTTGTTCGCAAGTTCGTAAAGCCAATTGATTTCCAACCTCTCATTAAAACTTTGCGCTTTTTTTTAAAAGTTGTAAACATTTTAATTTTATATCTGCCATCGTAGTGTGGAGAAAAAAGCCTTGGCATCTTGAAACAAAATAGGAAAAGCATTTTTGTTTTATTTGAAATCAGTGTGTTTGAAAAATGTTCATTATGCATTACTCACCACACAGAAACCTTTAAAGTTTTTTTTGGGTACGTTTAAAACAAAACACACCTCGTTTTTCAAGGTTTTGCACACCTATGACTCAGCAGGCAGTTTCAAGTGGTTCACAAGCATCGAAATAATTTTTATGTCTCAGATTTTAAATGTCAAATGTCTAACCACGCTCTCGTGTATACAGAATCTTTTGCTTTGATGTTCTTTAGCGCCTAAAAATAGTGATTACTTAATACCACTTTGACTTTTTTTAAATCTTCAAATTGAAAAACTAAACGATTATCGCCAAGCACCCTGAAAACTCTACACGAAAGATACTGCAGCTCAGGAGCGGAATTAGTCACGCAAAATTAAAAATCTGAAAAAAATATAACATACCCGCCACATCAAGACTCGATAAGGAAGCAAGACGTTGTTCACGACTTTCGTGTCGGGCCAAGAAAGAACTTCTCTCATTGCCGTGTCAACAATTCCCAAAAGTTCCTGCGAAATCATTTCAAAACACTGAGCTTAAAAATATCAACCATACCTGAGATCCGTTCAAAATGCAATGCCCGATTTTTTTCACCGGGCAATTACTCTGTGGATCGACTCCTTCTTCAGCAATCACGAGGTTCCTGAGGAGCATCGACAAGTCCCGGCTAAGGCCCACGGTAAGATGTTCTTGCACGTAATCTTCCTCGGTTACCCGCAAACCTGGAAACTTCATAAGATTTTGAAACAGTAATGTGTGCAACCTCCATTAAGATAAAACGTCCAGTAGGATGTGAGATAGGGACATAACTTCTTCAAGGTTCGATCGAGGAAGAGAGAGTAAAATTCTCTTTTGACGCTCTGCTGCTCCATGCAGAGAAGGATCAGCCGCCTAAAGGGTGAGAATTATGAAATTTCTTCAGAATTCCAAAAGGCAAAAAAATATTCAGTAAGCATCAAGATATTCAACTAAATTCGAAAAGTTCAACTGAAAAAGAAAGGGTGAAAAGGACATACCAGCCACTTTTCGTCCATCTCTTGAATTTGAAATCGACGTCTTCATTGACATTAATAGCTGTGCAGGCGTCGATAACATCAATAAGGTAATCGTTCTGAACGATGTATTCTGGAAACTTTTTGAGGATGACCTCCAGGATGGTGATGCTGCAAATGAATAAGAGTGTTACAAATAACCATCTGAAGGAACTCACAAAGTCTCACACATTGCGAAGAAGAAATGAGGGGGGTTTTTGTCGACAGTCCCCAAGGCTTTTTCACTGATTTCTTCTGGGCTCTCATAAGCTGAAATGTTCAATTTCACATAAAAAACCGATAAAAAAGCTTATCTACCGTATAAAGCTTCTTTTTCTGGTTTGCTCATCCCGCAAGGCAATTGATACTTTTTATGGAAGTATTTTTCATGCTCCTGAGGGGTCAGCGCATTGAACGATCTGAAAATGTAGAATCAAATATTACAACAGAAATGCGACAAACTTTATCGTAGTGAGGAAGATTTTCACAAATGGGTCCAGGAAAAAAGTCATGTCTGCCGTTTCGATGTCATCCCGCAAGCTTTTGAGAACACTGGTGATGCTCAAAAAGACTGCCCGGAACTGAGAAAATCCATTTAAACAATGAAAAAAAAGAAGCTCCAAACCTCCTTTCTTCTTTCTATCACCATTTCGACACTTGGTTCATGGAAATAAAGGACGTCTTTCAAAAGTTTCACGACATTCATTCCATCTCTGGAAATTCAAAACTTTCGATTTTATTCTGTCATTTCTTCTAACGTAGCAGTGTTTATTTGGATCAGATAACTTGTCACGTCTCTGAGAACTGTCAGCAGAAGTTCCTGGCGGAGAGGTCGATCACAAAAAGAAGCAAAAGATGCGTATATCTGAATATTTTGTTGGCTTGAAGAAAGTTGGTATTGAATCCAAACCGCTCTGATGTTGGACCGTTGCATGGCCGATAGGTTCTCCCAAGCAGGATCGACATGGGCAATCATTTCCTTGACCTCCTGAGAGAAAAATGTGAAGTTGAAATAGTAGAAAAGTTACCTGAGAGGTAGCCGTAGTTATGTATTTTGTGGCGAGGTTCACCATGTGGGCCGTCAGATGCGAAATGAGGCTGTTGTCGTCGCAAAGGGACAGAACACTATAAGTAAAAATCGATAATCCGGGCATCCTTCGATAAAAAAACTTGGCTAAAAATTTGAGCATCTCCTTGAGGATTTCCGGACGAACTTTCGCCAGAATTGTTATCAGCGGGGAGAGCATGCTCAAAGTCTTGCCGGCCAAGTCCCAATCTCGTTTTAGGGCGTGTTCACGGATGGCTAGCCGCAGTTGGTTGTAGCTGACCAGAAGTAAAGATTGAAGTTCCTGAAAAAAATTAGTATTTTATTTATTTTAAAGAAACGAGAGAAAGGAAATCAAAAAAATTACCAAATCTTTGGCTATCAAATCCTCCCAAATGTCGCATTCCTTGCACAGAGCTGTGAGAGCCTTTGCCGCTCGTTCCAAACCGATCCACTGATCGTTTCCGACTAAATCGACTTTTTCTTAAAAATAATCAAATTTCGAAGCTTACTTTCAGTGGGCGTACCCAGGATGACGACGTAAAAACTCTGACAAAAAGATCGCAAAACTCTTTTTATCCACTGTTCGCCGCCTTCAGATAGGATCCTACGTACCAAGGTCGAGCAAAGTGTGCGGAATTCTGTAAAATGAGATCTTAAGCTGAACGGACGGCTCTCAAAAATAATTGAGTCACTTAGAAAATTTCAAAACTCACCGCTCACGGCAGAGATGAACTCCCCTCTGTCGGCATACTGTAACAGTAACTGCAGTTGGAACTTTTTCATTCGATGGCAATCTTGATCGTAGTCCTAGAAACATCAAAATTTTATTTTCAAAAATTTATTTCCTTACCTCGTTTAATAAAAATACTAATCGATCCAAAAAATCAAGAAGGACGCTCTGAAAGGCGGGATTTTCCCGGATCTTATCGTTTTGCCACAAATGAGTCATTGACGAGACGGCGTTGGCTTGGACTTTCTATAAAGGTGTCGAGATCAAAAAATAATTATGGAAATCAAAACCAAGATCGATCCCCAGATCATGCTTTGCACGGTTTTGAGAAAAGCCTCCATGAACGTTGGCTCGAAGAATCGCTCATTTTTGTATTTTCTTTGCCCGTAAACTCCTAGATAAAAACGCTTAGTTTTATTTAAAAAAAAGAGAAAAACCTGAGGATTGTTCGACATATTTTTGAACACAAAAACTACCGTTTCGAAGGCCGACTCCGTCATCTCTCCGTAATCTTCTTGTCGAGCTTTCCTGAATTTCTCTTCGTGATAAAATTCATTAAGTTTTAACAAGAAGCACCATTTTATTTATTTAAACGTCTTCAAAAAAACCTAAATTTTATTAAAAATTCATTCAAAAAAACCCAAGCAAGAAAAATCGAAACTTTTATCTACCAACGAATTTTTAACATCTAAGCCATGGGCCAGTTTTTTTTAATTCGAAAACAGTTTTAAAACAAACTGATAAAGCTTTGACACGGCGGTGATCAACTTCGTTTGCGTCAGAGCAAGCATGTTCAAGTTATTCTCCCTGAAAATATTTCTTTATTAAAAAGTTGTGAAAAGAAACCCACAATCTGGTTGATGAGATCTCAATTAAAAGTCCCAAGGCAGTGGTTCTCAGCGGATGGTCTCCGAAGGCAAAAATTGCCTCGTCCACAATTTTCTGGGAATGAATTCGTAAAAAAATCAGGGCACTTTCAAATTACCTCAAAAAGATTGTCTTTCGATTGGTGAGACATGTGAGGGACCGATTCCATAAAAAACACCAAATAAATCGCGTAAAGATCGACAAAATTATCTGAGAATACAAAATTATTATTCAGAATGATGAAATAATTCGTACCAGTGTTTATTGAACCACTGTTTTTCCAAAAAGCCATGGTTGAAATCGCCTTGAGCAAAACATCCGGCATGACTTTGGTCAATTCGAATCGTAAAATTTTCTCCCTATTCGCACATTTCAGCGTCTTATGCTTCAGGCAATCTTCGAACATCCGCCGCCAAACCATGAGAAACATTCCAAATAAATTGGAATCTGAACAGAACATTTTTTTGAAAAAAAGTACAAATAAAATTGAGCTATCATAAACCTTCTTCGATTCTTGAAATGATGAAAACCAAAAACGCCGGGACTATTGTGAGGCCATTCATGTTTCATTATTTCACAAATCACTTGTATTTGGAATTCTCGAGTAGCCTGAAAAGTTTTTTTATATGAATAGAACAATTAAAAAAAACGAACCGCATCATATTGTTCGAAATAAATAGTTTTGCCGCAAATTTCCTGCTGCATGTGGATTTTTGTCTCGCAATTTAATTCTTCCCAGTGCGAGCTGCAAACAATTTAAGTTAACCGGAAAATTGAAAGAAAAATACCAGATTAATTCATGTAACAACTTCCAGAAGAACTGGTGCTGCTGCTCTGAGAAATTATCAACATTTGCGTACTGCTGGGCCAGCCACAATTTTGTTTCAGCTGTCGTTAGAGAAACTTCGTGGAATACCTCAAATCGAATTTCCTAATAATTTGAGTTGGATGCAAAAGAATACCTTCAAGACTTCAGAAACATCCGGTACAACCCGTCCCCATCGAATCACATCCCAGGCCAAATGGAGTCGATTCCATAAATTAATATCCATCAAGAAAGTAAGGCCTGAAAAATAAAATACATTCATGAAAGCGAACAGGGAAATTTCATATTTGGTGACAAATTCTTATGGATGACAAAAAAAGAATGCTTTCAAACCTTTTTAAAAACTTGACAGGAAAAAAAGGAAAGCAGGCGTTGTGCTTGCTGTGGAGTCGGCTTTTCTCGTAGATTGTGCGCTCCATTGCACTCCCTTCAAGTATCTACATAAAGAAGACCCCTCACAAATCTGAAAATTTCTACCACATCAAACAAGAAAAAATAAATTATTTGGGGAAAAATAATTAGCGTACTTCGAATATATGGAAAATATAAAAGGTTTCTAATCATTTTGAAAATCAATAAAATAATTTTTCTTGAAGAAATGCAAAGAAAATGGAAAAAACTTTATATGGGTTGTTGAAATCTTTAAAAGAATATTAAGTAAGTTTTTTTGATTTCTAAACGGATAAATTGAAATATTCAAAAAGGAAAAACGTGTTTTTGATTAAAAGTGAATCATATTCACTACTGAGAAATAAATTTTATTTCCATGACAGCTATTTTTTTCTTTGATTCTCAGAAAATGAAAAATTAAATTCAGATCCTCAGAAATTTACACAGTTTCATCTTTTTCCAAAGATTTCTGAAATTTTTTTGAACATATTACGGAAAAAAATATTTCGGCGAGTGATTGAGACTTTGAAGAAACTGATCTCGGTCCCAAACTTTTTAAAGCCCAGTGAAGCTTTGAGTTTTGTGCGCTGAAAGCTTTGAAGATGAGAAGTAAGACTTTGTTTTTCAAAACGTCCAACTCGGATAAAAAAACAGATTCTATTATAATCAAACTTTCTGAAGGTCTGAAAATACAGGGAGAAAAAAAAATGACAAAGAAGATCGAGAGAAGAAAATTATGTGGAAACACGGGTTTCAAATCACTTCTTTGTAAGACAAACAATTGTTTGAAACTGATATGAGCCGAAAAAAAGTTGGCAGAAAAATAATCAATAAATTTGAAAAACATTAAAAAAACCTCAAGCTTCGGTCTTAGAGAGATTCTACATCAAAAATAAAATACTTGGAATTTTCTTGTCGCAGAATTGATGTAAAATAACTATGAGAAACATCTAGAATATTATTTTATTTATGTGAAAGAGGTATGGAAACATGATCTGAAGATTGTTTGAAATGTCAAGGCTTTGAAGATGCAAATTTTACAGATTTTCTTGATTAAAAAAATTCAAGGAAATGGATGTGATCATAAGTCCATCTATATGAGGAAGTTTCTTAAGGTCGGTAAGTCAAAACTAGGGGCCTGAGGAGGTAAAAAAAACCCGCGAAATCGGCCGCCGACCTGACCGAAGGATCCGAGTGTTCGATTCTGCAGTCCTTCTCCTTGTTTTCTGCTCGCTGGACGACTTTGGCCTTTTTTTATAATCGATACACATTTTTCTCTACAATTATTTTTTTTGGTTCAAGTTTTTTTCAGTTTTTCGAAAAAAATTTTTTTCAAATCGATCTTTTTATTCAAGAACTCTTTTCAAAAAAACGCCAAAAATTAAATTTATAGTGAAAACTGGTTCGATAAGCTCTGAAAAACTTCAATTTCTTCATGCAGACACCTATTATTCGAACTGGTTTTTCAAAAATTAATTCTCTAAAAAAATTTTTTTACAATTGTGAATTTTCTAAAAAGCTCGATGATTTTTTTAGTTGAATGCACGCAAAATTTAAACTTGTCAATTATTCTACTTTTTTTATTTGTTATGAAATTTATTATGAAAAAAATGATTTTTCGGTATTGCCAAGTCTCGTGATGTTCAAGTCGTCCCGCTTTTTAGATAGTGGAATGGCTCCCCCAGTGTGGCTCCCAATTCCCAGGTGGTTACATAAGTATCGGTTTCAATTTGGATGCGCAGCAGTTCCAGATCCAACTCGGACGGCCGATCCGACCCCCCTTGGTCCATTTGTTTAAAAAACTGTTTCATGACACGCAGAAGCAATGGAATTCAGTGTAAAAAACTGTATATTGGTTCAACTTGGAAGGTTCAGGCAGAGTTCAAAGGCGAATTCAAAGGACCACAAGATCGAGAAGAGTGCGCCGAGAGATCTTTTCCACGATTACTTTCCGAAATTCATTTTGTTGCGTATGTTGAGCTATTTCATTTTGATTGCAGTAGATCAATTTGAACTCCGAAAGGAAATTTATTCACCAACCAAGGCACAAAAAAGACAATGATCGAGATGGGCCAAAAAAAAATTACTCAGTTGGCGTAGGAAAAAAATAAAAGACGAACGAAAGAAGATTATGGTACAGTTCTTGGCCTGAAAATTTACAAGTTATATGCGAAAAAGATCCGTGGATTTATACCTATTCTTGGCGATCAGCGGCGGTCTCTTCGTCAATATCAGCTTGCGGCTGAAAGTGAATAGATCAATAAAAAGACTGAAGAAAAGTGAAGACTTCAACAAAATTTGTTGTGTTAGATACCGCAGTACTCAGTTTTTCAGGAAATTTGAAATTTTGGAATACCTTGTGCCAAAAAAAAAACTTTTCAAGTTCTTCAAGGCGTTCTAGCGGTTCATAATCAAATTTTTTGCCAAACTTTTTTTCCACCGGCGCTCATAATTCTTTTGATCTGATTTATCTCAAATGATTTTTCTAAAAATACCTCAATCAATTCAGCGTTGTCAGTGTCCAACTGGCCGCGCGGGGACTCTTCAGCAAGAGGCGAGGAGAATGGCGCTCTGACCGAGTGAAGTGCGTCGTTGCTGGTCGCAGTCATTCCTGTAAATTGTTTAATGATTCTTTTGTTTTCACGATATTGATTTTTGAAATTAAAAGTCCTAAGGTCATAAGCTTCATATTGTTTCTTGATTCAGCAAAAATATTTCGACGTGAGTTGAGAATTTTCCTTTCAAACCAGAGTCTCTGGATTTTTTTGAAATCCTTATTTTTTTCAAATTGAATTTTTTTGTTAATGAAATTGTCTACTTTGTGAATACATAGCTGGATGATCTGAAAAGAAATTCTCACCAAAAGTGACGTTCAGCGGAGGCCGACGGCGTTCTGCTGGAATGCGCAGTTCATCGACTCCCGTTCCAATTTCATCGCGGGTTTCTGGAAATTTCTCGATTATCCAGATCGAAATTGACACCGTTTGCAAAATTCGAAAACTTTTTGACAACTCTGAAATGTGGAAAATGTGGTTACCACTTCTCAATTTTGTTTTCATTGAATGTCATGCGTTTTCAATGTTCATACGAAAAAGTATCAAATGGTGAAATTTTGAGAAAATTTTTTCCATGTGAGAAGGAATTCCGAACAAAAGATCCTGATGTATAATCATTCGAAATATTGATAGAGAAGTTGTATTGCGTTACTAAAATAATAGATACCGCGATTGTTAAGAATAGTGAAGTTGATAGGCTCGTGTTGCGAAAAAGCTTCAAACGTGGGAAGAGGCATCGGCAGCTCCGGATCCAGACGCGGCGCTGAAAAAAAAATCTTCGAATGCAAGAAATGATTGCAAAACAACTTTGAAAATCTAAATGAAAGTTCAAAATCTAGGAAATAGTTTCGATTAATCAAAGGCTTGCTGTATGAGTTTTCAATTTTTAAAAAATTATTCCAGTTTTCGAATTTAGCTGAAAACTCCTATTCATTACTGAAAGTAAGATACTTCGAAAAGGTTACATAGTAAACTTTGAACTTCAAGTTTTAAAATTAACATCTCGAATTTCTCAAAAGAGAATCATCGAACTAATTGAAAGAAAACTCGACTTACTGATGTTCGGGTGATCATCAATTCTTGGAACGAACTGGACTGTTTCCACCGGAGTGAAGCCAAGAAGAGGAGAAATCGGCATAACTGAAAAATTCTATGCGTATTTTCTGAACTTTCTAATTGAACTGGAAAAAAACTTTTTAATGCGTCTCAGTGCGTTTGAAATTTTCTATTCAAACTTTTCTAATTAAAAAAACTGCAATTTTACAAGTTTCAGGACAAAGTCAAATAACTGATCTCTCTGATAGAACTGTTTGTTAAAATGATTATTCATTTTCATTCTTTGTCTCCAGATGTTTCTGATATTTCTGGCTTAGACTACTCAAATCCGTAGGAAAATTTACACGATCTTAAGAAATCAAACGTATAGGTTAGATGTTTGAAAAAACAGCTTTTTTGAGGTTCTGCTTCTCAATGCTGCAAGTTCCAAGCAACTCACCGCTGGAAATCGAAGAAACTGCAGAATCTTGACTGGGCCTGCCGCTTTCTTGGGAAGAGTCGGCAGGTGTTCCAAGCAAACTGTCGATTTCAGAGATGTTGGCAGCAACCGAGACAGTGACCGATTCTGAAACCGAAATGTTTGATTGGAACTCAGGCCGGAAAATACCAGGAGAATCGAAATTGAGCACGGCGGGCATTGCCGGAAACGTCAGTCGGTCAGAATCTGAAGATTTTGTTTTTTGGAATCTTTTCGAAATCTCATTACATTGAACAAAATATTGTTGATGTGAATTAAAAATATCAAATGAAGCTTTCTCTGAATGAGATAAATAATTTCAGTTTCTAAAAAAACTATATTTTTTTCTGAAGAAATGTAAGGTGCACTCATAGTAAGATTTTCAGAAAAGGTTGTTTCATATTCTGAGTTTTCAAATTGAAATGTTGAGATTGTCTAGCCACTCACCGGTCGAGACAGTTGTGAGGACCGAAGAGAAATAGTTGGGCCTGCCGGCGACTCGTGAGACGTCGGCAGGTGATCCCACCACACTTGCGACTCCTGTGCTGACACTTCCGACTCCCGTGCTGACACTTCCGACTCCCGTGCTGACACTTCCGGCGGTAACGTTGCCGTTGGAGCTTCGCTCTGAATTCCAAAGTTTCTGATGAATTTCAAACAGGAAGAGGTCAAGTTTTCATTTGAAGCGCTATTCACAAAAGAAGGAGAATCTTTTATTTCAGATTTCGATCTTTCAATGAACATTCGAAAAACTCACGAGTCGACCAAGGAACAGTCGCCAAGGAGGCTTGACTCAGCCTGCCGTGGTCCTGGGTGGTCACGGCAGGTGAAGCAGACGAAGCGATTCGGGCGTTCGTGCGCGCCATTCGTCCTGATAACGTTTTTTTATTAAAAAGAAGAATCTTGAAAAATTTCAAACTAATTTTTTTGAGTTCCAAAAAAATTTCGAAGACTGAAAGTTTTTTTCTGAAGAAAAAAAGTCTCTTCTCGAAATTGCATGATAGTTTTTGAAAGATTCAAAAGTTCGAAAAAAATAACTAGATATAAAAAAACGTTTCAACGTTTTGAGGCAACTCACCAGCCAAAATAGCCAGAGTCGCCGGAGAAACTGCCGGACTGTCGACGGTCGATCTGCTGAAGTCAGTACCTGAACTTATAAGAATTGGAATAAAACCTCAAAATTTTTCATGTTAATTTTTTTGAATTTTTCAGAAAAAGCTCCGAAAAAAAGCGCTATTCACATTAGAAGAAAAACATATTTTACTTCAGTTTCTAATTATTTAATGAACTCTCGAAAAAAACTCACGAGTCGACCGAGTTGCTGTCGCCAGAGAGGCTTGACTCTGCCTGCCGTGGTCCTGGGTGGCCACAGCAGGTGGAGCAGCAGAAGTGTTCTGGGCGTTGATATTGGCGGCTCGTTCTGAAATCATTATTCATTGAGGAATTAAAAATCTCAAAAATAATTTTTTTAAGTTTCAAAAAAATATCAAATGTTCAAAAAAATATTTCACAGATTCCCAAAAAAAGTTTTTTTCGTATTCTCAAATTTTTTTGTGACAGTCTTCTAAAGTTTTTGAAGTTTGAGAATAACTGAATATGAAGGAAATCTTCTTTTTGATAATTTCGTAGCAACTCACCCGCCATAATGGCGAGAGTCGTTGGAGTGACGGCCGGACTAACCACGTACGAGGAGTTGACATTCGTCCCTGAACCTTTTCAAATCAGAGTGAAACGAAGACTACAAAGTTGACTCTTTAGATTTTTTTGTTTGACTGACTGGTTTGATATATAATTTTTTTCTGTTACTGATATTTTTTTCTAAAACGCACTCATCGTAGAAGAGTTCGAGTCAGCTTCAGCTGCAACCGTCGGGCCTTCTTCAATTCCGACGTCAACCGATTCAAGGCGGTAGCGGCGACCGTTGAGGAAAATGAAGGGAGGAGGCGTCCACAGATCTGCAATGAAAATGGATGATGAAATAATGATATTCTTAACTTTATTCATCTTTTTCGAAATTTTTCAGAAAATCTTACTTGGCTGGTTGGGCGCCAGTTCAACAACGACGTCGCCTTCATTCATTGCGGAATGATGTGGAACAGCCAAAGAAGCGGGATTTCTTGGCGGAGCTGAAAGATATTGCATTTCTAGACTGAAAAGCTAGTTTCAGAATCTTATCATTGGAGTTTTAAAGAATCATTGAAATTTTAAAAAATGCTGATCTCAAGAAACTTCTCGCCGTAAAGCTGAAATACCTACCGAAGGGCGAAGTGCCTTTGTCCACCTTCGGACGCTTGTTGACTGGTCCGGAAGAAGTGAGGTTCTCCGAGCTGTCTACCTGCGAGGCGACGGCTGAAACTTGTAAAGTGAAAGTTCGAATCAAACTCGTGAACTTGAAAAAAGAATATTTGTTAAAACTAGTGAGAGAATTCATCCTTTTTCGAGAACTGATTGAGTTTTTTTTACTTCGTATTTCATGAAAGTTCATCTGATTTAAATTCATTCGGATTTCAAGCTTTTTACTTTTGGAAAGAATGCTCCAGAATGTTTGACTTCAACGCGGAATCTACAAAGTGACTTACTGGTAATGTTTTCGCCAGACGTGGGCCTGCTGACGATGGAAGCTTCGGCAGGTTCCATTGGTCCGTTTACAGCGACGATTCCTTCGAGGTTCTCAAGCTCCGGTTCTACGGCTTCGGCTGAATTTTTAAAGATTAGCTGATTTAAATTCTCAAAAAAAGTTTCAATAGAAAGTTTAGCAAAAGCTGTTGCTTCAAAAAAACAACTACAGAAATCTTCATTAATCTCGGTTGAAAAAAAACAATATTAGTAAATTAGGGTTAACTCTAACTTCTGAAGGTTTGAATCATAGTACACTTATTTTTTTTCGGGAATTATTTTTTATCGGGAAATTGCATGTCCCACCAGGTTTTTGCGCTTCAGGAAAAAGGATATTTTTTCAAGATGAGATTTCTGAATAATCACCAAAATCAACTGCTGCTGGTTCATCAGAAGCAGCTGGGGCACGGACTGCAAAACGCGCACTGCGACGGACTCCTCCACGACCGCCTGCGCCGGCTCTCCCTCCACGAGGAGCGCCACCTCCACGGGCTGGCAGCACAGCTGAAAATAGTGGAAGTTGAATCAAAAAACAAATATTGAAATCTGAAAGTTTAAATAATGTAACTAAGGATTCATCACTTCTCAACGAGTTTATTTGGATTTTATACAAACAGTGCTGATTCCGACAACTTACCGGCAACGACAGGTTGGTTCCGCGCAACGACGGGGTTCCTGGCGACGGCTGGAGCGCCACGGCGTTCGTCTGAAAATGAACCGTTGATGAAGTTTGAAAAACTTTCTTCCAATAAAAAAATCGAAAAAAAATAAAATTTACTTTGCTGGGCCTGTTGTCGCTGAGTTTCGCTGACCCGGCCTGAAATTTATTTGTAATCAAGGTTTTTTAAGTTTAAATTCAAAGCCATAAGTCAAATTTTGAAAAAACTTACGAGCGAAGGAGAGGGTCTTCTGTTGGAAGCCTTTTTGTCCATCTGAAAATTTTTCATTTTTTCACTTCAACAAGAAAAAAAAACTGACTCTTTCTTGCCATCCTTGCTTTTGTTGAAGTTTTAAACTTGGAGCTGAAAAAAATTGATTTTTTCGGCGCAAGAAAATGACACTGAAGCGAACAGAAAACACTAAAAAATTGAAACTTAGATTATTCAATCTTTGAATTCGTTTACCATCAATTTGGACATTTCAGCTGCAAAAATGACACTCAGATTTCTAAGCCAATAAAAATGTGTTCTCAAAAAATATTTCAGCTCAGTAATCTAATGAAAATGCGCTATACGGATAAGCGATCAAATTATATGAAATTATCAACTTTTACCTTTTTGTGAAAATATTTTTTTTGTTAATCAAGAATGTAGAAACTAAGATACGACTTTCTATGATTCATAACAGAAAAGGGACATGTTAAACAGAGCCGATGGAAACAGTAAAAGATTAAAAAGACCCTGGTTTCAGAAAAAAGGCCTGAAATATACGAAGAGTGAAAAATAGAAGCGAAAGAAGCCCAAACATGGCGGAAATCGGGCCTTTCAGCCCAACAACAGAGGCTGGAGAGCCCAACTTCGACCGACCGCTCCTGACAGAAAAACGACAGTAGAATGAAGATAACGAAGACACGCCTACTTTATTAGCTTAGTTCGTTCTGACTGGCCTGACACGCCCACTATCGCTTTGAAGGAAAATTAGTGGTTCGGAACTAGAAAGTGAAAAAAATTCTTCATATTTTGAAGCCTGCTTCTAAACAAAATTGGAAGCCTTTTGTATAAAAAGCCTCAGGAATCGGTCAAAAAAACTGAAATAAGTCGAATTTCGAAAGTTCGCGGACAAATTCAAAACGAGAAGGTTTGAAAAATGTTCTGACTCATTAAGATAAATTTCTAATTGAAAGGATATTTTTACAAAATAAAAAAAAGAGAGAGATTGAGGCCAAATAGAATAACATAGCAAAAGACGCCCAAACGTGGCAGAAATCGGGCCTTTCAGCTAAACAAAGGCTGGAGAGCCCAACTTCGACCGACCGCTCACGACAGAACAATGACAGAAAAATGAAGTTATCCAAGACACGCCCCCTGGTTTGGCTTAGGACGTTCTTGCTGGACCGACACGCCCACTGACCCTTATGGAGGAGGAATGAAGTGTTTGAACCAAAAACGTTATGAAGGAAAAAAACTTTACATGATATACAGTAAAAATTTTGAACGAGAAAAAAAGCTTTTTCGCGAAAAAAACACTACAAAAATAGTAAAGAATACATTGTGAAAAGTCGAATTTTAATAGGATTAACAGGGATTTGGCAAAAAAAGGCACAAAAAATATACCAATCTTTTCGGATGAATTCTCAAACTATTTTTCGTATTCTGGAAATGGGAAATGAATTGGTCGAGTTTTTCTAGACCTTCTAGATAAAAAGAAGTCTCAGAATTTCAAACTAAAGGAAATCGTGAGAAGAAGTTGAAGACCGTGAATTCGAGAAGAAAAAAACCGTTAAATTTTTTTGGATTTCGAAATACATTAATCCTATTTAACAGTTGAAAGAAAAAAAGAATTTTTGAACGTTATAAACCGAAAAGAAATTGCTCTTATTCGAAAAAAATTTTTAGAAATTGAATAGATAAAAAGACTTCATTATGCTGAGAATGACTCCAAATTTTAGAAAAAAATATGATCA
This sequence comes from Caenorhabditis auriculariae, assembly GCA_904845305.1. Taxonomy (NCBI): domain Eukaryota; kingdom Metazoa; phylum Nematoda; class Chromadorea; order Rhabditida; family Rhabditidae; genus Caenorhabditis; species Caenorhabditis auriculariae. The sequence goes on along the minus strand of CAJGYM010000019.1, from coordinate 957,469 downwards.
GAAAAAAATTCAAAAAAATTTTTAAAAAAATCTTTTTTTCATTCAACTAGAGCCCAAAAAAATTAGGATAATCAAAAAAATTATTATACGAAAAAACTTGAGAAGTTTGCAGAAGGATGCATACAAATATAATAAAATTGATAGAAGAAGCAACGATAGAAAAAAGTAAGAAAATTTCAAAAAATGAAAGAAAAAAAAGAGCTTCGAAAAAACCGTCATTGCCCGCGAAACTGCGAGAGTTTTTTGGCGCAATTAAAGGCGCATACAGTATGCCCTTGCCCTCAAAAATTAAGCTGGGAGGTCCAAAAAAGTCTAATTAGATTCAGATTGGTCTAATATTTTTTTGATAGTGCATCTCTAAAAACCCTAAGAATGAATTTTAAAAAAATCGAAAAAAATTAAATTTCTTTTTGAAATAAAAAGAAGCGAAATATATTTTCCAAATGCAAAACACTTCAAATAAGTTAACCAAAAATAAGCTGAGACAGACCTAATATTCTAAATATTTTAGACTTGTTTGTTTGGTCTTATTTTGGATCTTTGGTGTCATTATTCCTACAGGCACGCAGAATGACCCAGCTCATGGCACCACAGTGCTTTACAACCGATTGTAAATTAACGAAAAGCGAAAATGAAGTCGGAGATACCGACTCACCAAACAACGAACTATGAACTATGGACTCGCAATAACCAGAAGTAATGTAATATTGGATCTTCGCATTTCCTCAACAAAAAAATTTTTTTTCATAGGAAACCTTTTTTCAAAAAATTTGCAGTCTACAACAGAAAAAAGGCCAAAAATGGCTGATATTTTTTTTTCACCAAAACTACTTTCAAAAAGCGATAATATGGAACACTCTTGATCTGAATAAATTCGGAAAAAAAGACATCTTTTCTCAATTTTTTTTTGAAAATTAGTACTATATCTTTGAATGAAACAAATTGGATTCGAATTCGATTACGTGATGGAATTTCACAGAATCTCAAGCTTCTCAAACAGAAAAATCTCGTGAAAAGCCATGAAATTTTTTTTATACCGCCAGGGCCGTAAGTAGACGATTTTCAGGAAACTTGACAGAAACAAGCTTGTAAAAAGTTGGAAAAGTTTGCGAATAGGGTTAACTTATCGAAAAAGAGCGAAATGATGAACAAAGAAAGAACAACGATAAAAAAGCGAGTAATTGATAAAAATAAAGCAAAACAAAAGAGTTTCGGGATAAAAACCGCCCTTGTCCGCGAAAAATAATAAACTTTTTACTGGTGCCAATTTTAACACTATTAAAGGCGCATACAGTACGCCCTTTCTTTTGAAATCGGAATTAAGAGGTCGCAAAAATTTTATTTCATTCAGGTTTGTCTGATCTGTTGGATAGTGAGCCTCTGAAATCAGGAAAAAGGATTTTCAAAAAAACGGAAAAATCAAATTTTCTTTTTTTAATGAGAAAAAAACCTGATTATTTTTTTAATTCAGGAATTTTTCAGAGAGAAAAATCGACGAAAATTGAGCCTAATATTAAAAAAATATTTTAGACTTGTTTGTTTGGTCTTATTTTGGATCTTTGGTGTCATTTTTTTCCTACAGGCACGCAGAATGACCCAGCTCATGGCACCACAGTGCTTTACAACCGATTGTAAATTAACCGGAAAGCGAAAATGAAATCGGAGATACCGACTCACCAAACCAAAGATCTGTGAGTCTTAAAACAAAGACACAATACTTTTGGGTTACTGTGACTTTGAGATCCGATAGATGATTCACATATTTTTTTTCTTTGTCATGAAAAAAAGGGAAAAAAAGGTAGAAAAAAATATCTACAAAAAGATTACATCCATAGATATGAGGACTGTTACAAAAAAAGATAGGAAGTGCCTAGAAATCTCAATATTCAAAAATTTATTTTTCCAACAATACGAAATTTTGAATATCTAAATGTTTTGTCATTATGTTGAAATCTCATAAGGTTGCAAAAGTATAATTATTTTGGTTTTTCAAAGTCCAATCAAAGTTTTCCGTTTGTCTAGATTAGAATCTGCAAAATCGATCCCAGCTGATCTATTTTTTTTTTCATTTGTTACGGTGCGTTATGGTCATTTCAAAGCATTGTGACAAATTGCCCAAGTTGATTTTTCAGGGAGAGTTTAGCAATAATTAGATTCAATCGGAATAGTTCTTACCTTTAAGCGCCTGGATGAAATCTGATTCAACGTGGCTAGAAGGATTGCCATCGACTGTGAAGAGAGGCTTGAAACGACTGAAAAAAAGCGGTTTTCTTGGTCGAAGTCCCTGGTTAATCTTTAGTAATGAGCTCTCAAGACTGTCATAGCGGTCTATCTGTCTTCATCCTCTTTGTTTTTTTGAGAGAGTCCAGCAAAAACTGAATTTGATTGAAATGTTTCTGATTTTTCAGGATTGACCAAAAAGAAGATTAGTCATTGACTGATGAAACAACTGAGAAACTGGAGATACTTTTCGAGCAAAGTTACGAAAGTTCAACTGAGACTATGAGAGAAAGACACAACTTGAGGAAGCTCAGATAAGGCCTCGAAATATTCCCGAACCTCAGCAAGAAAGACGATAAATATTCTTCAGATTTTCCCTTTGACGAATTTCCAAATTCGAAGCTTCAGATTTCAGCCGAAACGATTTTCAACTTTGAGAAATTGAAAAAGAAGGATAGTGACAATTTTTTTCTTCTTATAGTCTTTTACCTGACTCATACCAAAATTTTTTATATGACATAGTTTTATCGAATTCGATTGAACTAATTTATTTTTTGTTGAAGCTTAAATCTGAGTGCATAGAAATAATTATACCTTCACCCGAACTGCTGAACGGCTGTCTCGCAAATATTCTTGATCATTTTTTACTTCTCCTCAGATCATTTTTGTATACGAAGAAAAAATTTAAGGTTTTGGGTTTGACAGCTCAGCGCCAAGTACGGTCAACTTGTACATCATGTAGTTGAACCGGAAACAAACAACTTATTGAAGTCAAGGGAAAAGAAAACCGAACCTTTCCCATCCGAAATATCAAGAAATATGAACGAATTGAAGACATGAATACAATTCAAAGAGATTACGACGACGCCTGTTCAATACGAATAATAATACAGTTCAAGGGGCCGAAAAAGACCTCTAACAGAACCAATTTTTCAAAAAAAGGGAAATTTAAACATTGAAAACAGCAACAAACCGTTTTAAAAATTAGAAGATATTTTAAGAAAGTCAGCGAGAAGATGGGGGTTGTTTTTCTAAATAGATTTTGAATCGCATAGAATCATTACATAGATCAAATACAACATCGAGAAGGGAGTTCCAAACATTAATCATTCTGATACTAAAAAACGAGGCAACGATGTTACTATTATGTCTTATATTTGAAAGTAAAAAGCCGATTTTGGCCTAAAAACAGCGATTCTCAGATTTCAACATTTTTTCCTGAGTTCAGTCCTACTGAGGCTGGGCTCCAAAGTGTTTTTTATTACTTTAACATGTCCCATGATTTGTTTAATCAAGAAAAAACTGTGTTTGAGCCTACCTGTCTAGCTCAAAATTCAATTTGAAGCCGATGTTGGCTTAAAAACAGCGATTCTCAGATTTCAACGTTTTTTTTTTTCTGAGCTCATTTAGTTTGAGTCAGGTCTATAAAATGTTTCTCACTTTCCTTCTATGTTGTATGAAATATTTTGTCAAAAATGAACTGCATACCCGTCTAACCCTAAATTCAACTTGAAGCCGATTTTGGCCTAGAAACAGTGGTTTTTGTAATTATATCACTCTTTGGAGAAATTCATCACAACTGCAAGCAAGAATAGGCCAAACGTTGCCTTCAAACTAAATTTAGAGCTAGACATGTAAAAGTAATAGAAAACACTTTGGAGCCCAGCCTCAGTATGACTGAGCTCAGGAAAAACGTTGAAATGTGAGAATCGCTGTTTTTAGACCAAAAACGGCTTCAAACTGAATTTCATGTTAGAAGGGTAGGCTGAAAGTCGGAGGAAACGTTATCATCTATGAATTAAAACCCTGCACTATCAAATGAAACAAACTTTAGCACCGGATCTGACGAGAAAAGAGTGGTAGAAATCTCTTACCGCAGGCGATTTTCACCGACAGATGCCAAGTTAAGCCTCTTCGAAGCGTTTTTTCCGAAATGAAACAAACAAAGGCAAAAAAAAAATCGATCAGGAAAAAAAGTAATCAGAATATTTCAAAAATTGAAATTTTACAAGACAAAAAAGCTTTGTTGAAATTTTGAAAAACAAGTGGAACATTTTAGGAAGAGGGATTCGCAAAAATTATACGAAAATTCAGATAGAGATAAACGGGACCTGTGTTCGAAAGTGCCAACTCGACTGAAGATAAGAAGGAAAAAAAACTTTCTTATTCTGTGTGGAAGGAAACTCGAAAGGTTTTTTACTTCTTGCTGAAAAATTCTCAGTGGGTAATTGGAAAAAAGTCTGTTCATGAAAGACTTCAATCAAAATTAAATAGAGTTGATTCCAAAGAAATAAATAGAAAAGTCGAAAATAGTTGCGAAAATTTACTGGCTGGAATGACACAGCTTAAAAAATTTCATTTTGCTGTCTTAATCAAACTTTCGATTTTTTAAAATTTTACAAAAGGATGACAAGAAGAAAAAGTCAAAGAAAAAATTGAGAAGAGAATTTTATGAAAACACGAAAAAAACGCTTGAAATAATCTTTTGTGTGAAAATATGTGATTAAAGAAAAACATTTTGATGTGAAAAAGATGTTGAGAACACCCCAAAGTTTATTTTATTAAGGGAAAAATAAGAAGATGTTTACAAAAATTAATCTCAAGATTTTGCGAAATGTCAAAATTTGATATTCGAAATTCTAAAAAAAAAAGTTTTAGCGAGCTGACACATTTGTAAGTCCATTGATGTGAGGCGGTTTATGGAACTCGGTGGATCGAATCTATGAGCCTGAGGTCAACCGCGCCAGCGAGAACCCGCGAAATCGGCCGCCGACGTGACCGAAGGGCCGAGCTCCCGATTCTGCAGACCTTCTCGCCTTTTTGTCGTCTTTTTGCGCCTTTCTGATAATCAATACAGTGGTTATCCGGCCTCCGAGTTGGTTTTCCTTCGATTATTCCCCGTGATTCCTTGTTTTTGAAATAACTTATTCTATTAATAGATTTTTTCAAAAACCTCGAAATCAAAATTTACCCTTTATAACATTTTTGTCTTCAAATGACAAAAAAAAATTGTGTCTGCTTGTGTTTAAAAATAACATTTCCTTCTTGATTTCATGATAATTAATAAAGATGCTCTTCGTCTTCCGAGTAACACAACGTTTTTTTCTCTCTTTTTATCTTGTTCATTCCGATAATGCTTTTCCGTCCACTCTAATCTCAAAAATACTAAATTCATTTTATTTGTTTTGAATATTTATTTGAATTCAAACTAATTTACAGCTTCTTTTTGACTGTTGCTAATATCAAATCTACAAAAATGTAGTTTTTTTGTTTTCAGTCATATTTAGCTCAGAAGAGTTAGGAAAATTTTGAAAATTCATTGGTTAACCCACAAATGATTTGAATTCATTTCAACAACAGTTACTCAGAATGAAATGACGTTATTTTTTGGGTCTCAAAGCTGAACTTCGACTTTTCTTCTTTTAAAATTCTTATAAACCCAAGCTTTGTTTGGATTCTGATCGAAGCCCCGGAAAAAATAATTTCTCTTTGTTTTGTCTTTTAGAATTTTCGTGTTTGCTTTGACCATCTCCTGAAAGTCCTATAAATTTCAGACAGTCGCAATTTATGATTTCCAAACGCTCTCGTCAACGCGTCTCGCGCTCCTCACGCCTTGAAGCCGTCGCTTCTGACGAAAGTGAGTTTTTTTTTCGGATTTTGTTTCTGAATCGAAGAACAGCATTGAAAGTAATTTCAAAACCTTCGCTTTCAGACAGAACTAGAATACGCCGCAGCTCACGCACACGCAAGCCAAGAGTCACCTTCTCACCTTCACCGCCACGTCAAGTTCATCCAAAGCGCGACGTTAAGAAAAAGGTAATTTTTTACATCAGAAAATTTGAAAAGCATCATTTATTTAGAATGCCGGAGGTCTCAAGCATAAGAAAGCCAAGAGAAATATCAAGTCACGCCGGAAGAAGGAAAAAGAAGAATTAAAGGAGGTTTGTTGCAAAATAATTAATTAATCAGCAGTCTTTTGTGCTTTATAGTATTATTATCACAAGCTATGAAGATTCCAAAAATGTTTCAGTAGATCGGATTGTATGAAATTACATCTCAAAGGTTTTCTCAATTTTTAAGTATAATAACTTTTCTTTGAAATTATTAGGGAGGACGCTTTTTTAATATTTTTAGACGGAGAACAATTACACAAATACCAAAATTGCTTCACAAGTTTTTCATGTTACGAAGTTATGAAACCTGCAGTATAACATTGCTTTATTTCAATTTTCCGCCAATACCAGATTATTTTTATTGTTTTTTTTTTCAGGAAGAATATGAAAGAGAAGAAGTTGATTTAACGGCAAGAAATATTCACGCTCCTTACATTCCGATGGTGAGTTTTAATGAAATTTTTTTTTGATATCCAAATGTTGATCAAACAATATTGACATTTTTTATTGCAGTACAGCAATGATGGTATCTGGGAATGGATAGAAGACGGAAGGACGGCGTTGGAAAGTTTCGAAGCCACAAGACAGGAGAATGTGGTCTTGTTGTCGACTCAAAGAGATGACGAAGATTCGAGAGAAGGTTCAAGAACGAATTCAAGTAAAGATTCGTGAGTAACTAAGGTTTTGATAGAATTCAATCGATTTTTTGCAGTGTCAGTTCAATTGAAGACCGTTCTACTAATGTTTCGAGTGATGATAATGAAAGTGGTAATTTTTTTAATGATTTTCATCAAACTTAGAGCTTGGATGCGTTTTTTTTCAAAGACTGGAGATTCGAAGAAAATTGAGAGCGAATATTTTTATGTAAGTTCCAAAAAGAGTGCTGACGATGATCTTTAGAAACAACTTTCGAGCATGTTCTGACAAAAAAAAGTGAAAATCAACTGAAAAAGTTGTGAAACGTTAAAAAAATTTATTTTACAAGTAGATAATTTTCGAATTTAATTGAAAAATTTTTACATTCTGTGTATTTATATTTCTTTATTTTTCTCATCCAGTTTCCATTTTTCAGAACCAGAAAGCCGGTCATAACCTTTTACGTGTGCAATTTCGGCCCAGCCGCCTCACTGATGGTCTTTCGTCGCGATTGGAATTATCTCATCTATTGTTTATATCAATGAATCTTCCTTCCCTCTTGTTTATTGTTATGTCATTATAATTTATCAATAATACAAAAAAAATTACTTCCGAGATGGGGTGGGAAGATTTATCGGACTGGTAAAAAAAAATAATGAGCCGTTTCAAGGGGAGTTCGTTCCATCATAAAATAGAAAAAATTTTTTATAGGTATGCTCTGATTGCATTAATGACTTGTCGTACAAAAAATAGATGATCTGGTTGAAAAACTCGCCCTCCTGCAGGTATCCGTACTTGGACATCCAATTTTTGACTTTTTCGCGGTCTTTGAACTTTTTTCCGTCAAAGAAGGATGCCTAGTTTTTGAAATGGGCAAGTTTCTACAAAGACAGAGGTAACGTATCCGAATTACATATCAAACCATGCACAAAAGCCGTTTTTTTTTTACGAGAAAGACTATTCTTATCAGAAAGTTATAATCAAAATAACATGTGATTCTTTATTTTTTCACCCGCCGGATACTTCGCACAAGGATGGCCTTTTTGCTTCGTGGTTGTGAAATTTTTGAAATTTGGTGCGAGCACACCTTGACGTACCTATTAAAGATTATCGATCAAGCGATCAATATTTATTGGTTGTTTTAGTCAGATGGAAACGAATAGGCGGTGAAAAAATTGATCTTTTGAGCGGTACTAACACCGCCTTTGGCGAAAAAGAAGTCAAAACGTGAAGTTGATTGAATTGAAAGCATGTTCTTACGGTCTTACGCCTTGTTCTTCCACTAGGAGATCCCTCAGTTTTGCGGTTACGGGCACGGGGGTCATGGTAGGGCTTGGACACGGACGCCGTGCGCACTTTAGAGCAGCCTGGGCCGATTGAAAGAAAATACACGGAGTGATGATAGTATCAACCTGCAAAAATCATAAGTTTTTAAGAAATGATGGCTCAAAGTCTCACAATAGCCTCTTTCATCGGATTTTGATGGTTATCTACTGCCTGAAGGTTCTATTTCTCAAAAACTATAAATTTTTGCAGGTTGAGACTTTCAGAATTTTGTTTTGCTACATCAAAAAGAGAGCTGACTAAATTTCAGTATATTCCTAACGGTGAAGAATAATTACCTTCCTTGTCAGATAAATATGGAAAGACGGAATAAAGAGAAAAATTAAAAAGATTTCACAAGAATCTCATGATTTATTTTTTTGGATGTAAATTTTGCTGACATTTTGAAAAAAATAAAAAGTTTTTTTGTATGTATCTTCGATTTCTGAACCAATAACATGTAGTTTTTTTCACGATTTCCGAAATAGGCAGCTTTCAAAAAAATTGACGATTTCATGGGTTCCTTGTTCCAGGAAGTGAGAGCTTTAAAAAAACGAGAATTCAGTTAAATTTTGAGAAGCTTTTTACTTATTGCAAAAAAACTGAATTGCTGCAAAAAAACTATCACTATGCAATATTTGTTGTGTCCCTCATTTTTTTTCTGTTATTTGAACGGAAAAAAGAAGGAAAAAGAAAAAAAGAAGCAAAGGATGTTATAAAACTGGACAAAAAGGTTTCATAATCTTTTTTTATGACACTATAAGAATATTTAAAAAGTCATTTAAAAAAACGTTACTTTTTGAAAAAGCAATATTTCAGAGAATGTCAGGATTTTGATTTTTTTAAAAATTCACAATCAATATTATAGGCTTTTTTTATATCAATAGAAAAAAATTTTTGTGGATTGCCATATTTGCAAGTCCATTGATGCAAAAGAGTAAACAGAGTACGGGAGATCAGAACCGAGAGCCTGAGGTCAACGGCGCCGACGAGAACCCGCGAAAACGGCCGGCGACCCGAGCGAAGGGACCGAGCGCCCGATTTCCCAGTCCTTCTTCTTCCATCTTGCTCGCTGGTCGTTTCCTTCCAACAATGTGTTGATCGATATAGAGGTTATCCAAAATCTTGTTTGATTATCTTCAAGAACTTTCCCTTATTTCTTCAATTCTCACGTTTCAATTGAGCTAACTTCTCGAGAATTTCTTACAAAAGCGCCGAAATCCATTTTCTATTTTTTTTTCTCGCTGTTCGCTTCTTTTCGTCATTCTGATAACCAATACAGATTTCCTCTAATCTCTGTTTTGATCATCATGATGACTCATGTTTTCCTCTTTTTTTTCCTGTCTCGCGAAGCTTTTTTCTACTTATATTTTTATCAGAAAGATCTCCATTTGACACTTTTCATGTGGAATTTAAATTCGTTCAAAAGTTTTTCGACTGCCTTAAAGAATTATCAAAAACGGATTTCTCCGTTTCTTTTTTTATTAGAACATGAGAACGTTAATCACAAGTTTCGTTCGAGAGTTTTGTTTTTTTCTATCGTCTTGATTTCTTTTTTTAAATAATTCGACATATTTTTTTGAATTTTTTTCAAAAAGTCCTTGATGTTTCTCTCATATTTTGCTCGTTTTTTTGATCAATATTTTGATAATAATTTTTTTCAGTAAATAAAAAAACTGTGATGTCTGCAACTGGCTTGACCCCAGCTGATCGTACCGCCCGCTCCATGAATCGCAATCCCGTTGCCAGTGCGTTTTGTTTTTGTTTGATTTTTTTATTCAAAATTTAATGGCTGGTTCATTTCAAAAAACTTGCTCCAAAACAAGGAATAGTACTAAACCGAAATGGCGCATAACAAGTTCGCGCCTAACAATTTTGAAGCAAATTCGAGGTGCCGATGATTTTTTTTCGCACTTCGAATCATGTTCTCTGTCCCTAATGAGCACGTCTTGAAGAAATAAAAAAATTCATTGACATCGATTGCAGATGAGAACAACGGAGGCAGAATCTCGCGTCCTCGGAAACGTGCGGCCTCATCTCATATTGGTGGACCAAGTTCGAATGAGATCAACACCTCGTCGCACAAGCGATTCCGTTCATCACCAAGAGATGATATTTGCGAAGAGGTGAGTATGCATAGTGAACCATTTTTCATAGAAGGCCTCATTCAGAAGTCGAAGGCTAAAAAACCGAAAACCCCAGAGCTGGATCTCCCGGGAGCTTCGCCGACTCACACTAACGTCAATTTATTTGAGGTTCCTTGAACGATGTTTTTGCTGTCCGGACTTCTCGAAGATCGAAATAACCGACTAAGCTGTTTCTTTCACTCAAAATTAGGCCATGAATGTTGGTGATCATCTATATTTTTATCAAGTGTTCATAGTGAGATGAACAATAACAACACCGATCATTTCCAACCGGCCAACTCAAAATAAAACATCCTTTTTTGAGAAGAAATTCATAGGAGATTTGCAAATATTGATTAGTATCGGACATATCCTAAAACTGATTTGCAGGATGAAAACGACGACGCGACGGAGCCAATGTATGAGCATGGCCTCCCGATCTGTGAACCTGCTGTAAAGTCCGGCTACCGTAAATACTCACACTACGTAATATTCCTCTGAATTTTTTTTTTCTGATTTGAAGCTTTCGACAATAGAGATTTATTTCCAAAACTCATTTTTCAGAAAGACGCGCGGAAGGTTCGCAGATGGGTTAAGAGCGGTCGGCAAGCCTTGAGATCGTCGTGTGATTCTGGACAGGACGATGTTCCTTTCGAAGCGCCATTTATGGCAGGTCTGTAATGTTTTTTGAAACTGAAATAGAATTAAAAATAGAGACGCATTCAAAACTCAAAATGGTAGACGGTCAGCTCAATTTTCACCTCAATAAGCCTTAAAAATTTAAAACTGTCCTTTCTCCTGTGCTTTTCTTACGGAAGGTGAAAAGAGTGTATCGCGAGAAAATGAGGTGCAGAAGGCCTTTTTATCAAACTCCCTTTTGATTTTTTCGTTTTTTCTTTTCATAACCAAAGTCTTTCAGAAAATGGATTCGATCTGCCCGCCGGGACGTCGTCAGAGACTTACTACGAACCCCAGAACACCAACAATGAAGCTTAATATGATGCACGATAACCCACAAACCACTCCGGTTCTTCAGAAAGTTTTTGATAACCGATGAATGTTTTAATGTAGCTTTGATACAGATTTGTTTTACCCTTGTTTTGTAACTGCGCCTCACAATTTTTGTTGACAACTGTCCCAATTTCACATATTATATTTTGCAATGAACGTTTTATTTTTCACAAAATGCTGTTTCAAATCAAAAAATCAATTTTTACCGGATAATTCACAAAGTTTTAACACGATCCACTGAGCGATGGCACATGGAAAAAAAACTTGTCGAAAAAAAGCACGCTACATCACTATTTGTTTTCAGGAAAATGACAAATGACACAATTCAGGAAAACGACAAATGACATTGACGGAGATAAAACTATCACAAAATGAGATCTGTTTCCAATTCAGAACGATGATCGGAACTTTAAATGATTTATCATTCGTGTCGTTTCCTCTCTGCTCGCCTCGTTGATGGTGTCAAACTGAAACAAACTGTCACATTTTGAGGTTTATCGATCCGAACTCACCTTTGGGTGGAGCTCCATGTCGTTCCTTATCGGTCGGTTTGGAAACGGTGAAACTTGGGTATTCCAACCAAGTCTCTTGTTTCATTTTGTCTTTCTTTTTTTCCATTGATGTCGAACTGAAAGGAAGAGATCGTATAATATAAAATATTATCTGGTGTGCCGAGCTCACTTTTTGGATGGACCTTCGCCGCTTTGTAACAGCAGTCCTCCTCACCCGCCACTTGAACAATCTCAAACTGAAAGAAACTGTCACATTTTTGAGGTTTATCGATCCGAACTCACCTTTGGGTGAAGCTCCATGTCGTTCCTTATCGATGGGTTGGAAACGGTGAAACTTGGGTATTCCAACCAAGTCTCTTGTTTCATTTGTCTTTCTTTTTTTCCATTGATGTCGAACTGAAAGGAAGAGATCATTAAATATAAATATTATCTGGTGGGCCGAGCTCACTTTTTGGATGGACCTTCGCCGCTTTGTAACAGCAGTCCTCCTCACCCGCCACTTGAACAATCTCAAACTGAAACAAACTGTCACATTTCAAAGTTTATCGATCTGAACTCACCTTTGGGTGGAGCTCCATGTCGTTCCTTATCGATGGGTTGGAAACGGTGAAACTTGGGTATTCCAACCAAGTCTCTTGTTTCATTTGTCTTTCTTTTTTTCCATTGATGTCGAACTGAAAGGAAGAGATCATTAAATATAAATATTATCTGGTGGGCCGAGCTCACTTTTTGGATGGACCTTCGCCGCTTTGAAACAGCAGTTCTCCTCACCCGCCACTTGAACAATCTCAAACTGAAACAAACTGTCACATTTTCAAAGTTTATCGATCTGAACTCACCTTTGGGTGGAGCTCCATGTCGTTCCTTATCGATGGGTTGGAAACGGTGAAACTTGGGTATTCCAACCAAGTCTCTTGTTTCATTTGTCTTTCTTTTTTTCCATTGATGTCGAACTGAAAGGAAGAGATCATTAAATATAAATATTATCTGGTGGGCCGAGCTCACTTTTGGATGGACCTTCGCCGCTTTGTAACAGCAGTCCTCCTCACCCGCCACTTGAACAATCTCAAACTGAAACAAACTGTCACATTTCAAAGTTTATCGATCTGAACTCACCTTTGGGTGGAGCTCCATGTCGTTCCTTATCGATGGGTTGGAAACGGTGAAACTTGGGTATTCCAACCAAGTCTCTTGTTTCATTTGTCTTTCTTTTTCCATTGATGTCGAACTGAAAGGAAGAGATCATTAAATATAAATATTATCTGGTGGGCCGAGCTCACTTTTGGATGGACCTTCGCCGCTTTGTAACAGCAGTTCTCCTCACCCGCCACTTGAACAATCTCAAACTGAAACAAACTGTCACATTTCAAAGTTTATCGATCTGAACTCACCTTTGGGTGGAGCTCCATGTCGTTCCTTATCGATGGGTTGGAAACGGTGAAACTTGGGTATTCCAACCAAGTCTCTTGTTTCATTTGTCTTTCTTTTTTTCCATTGATGTCGAACTGAAAGGAAGAGATCATTAAATATAAATATTATCTGGTGGGCCGAGCTCACTTTTGGATGGACCTTCGCCGCTTTGAAACAGCAGTCCTCCTCACCCGCCACTCGAACAATCTCAAACTGAAAGAAACTGTCACATTTCAAAGTTTATCGATCTGAACTCACCTTTGGGTGGAGCTCCATGTCGTTCCTTATCGATGGGTTGGAAACGGTGAAACTTGGGTATTCCAACCAAGTCTCTTGTTTCATTTGTCTTTCTTTTTCCATTGATGTCGAACTGAAAGGAAGAGATCGTATAATAAAAATATTATCTGGTGTGCCGAGCTCACTTTTGGATGGACCTTCGCCGCTTTGTAACAGCAGTCCTCCTCACCCGCCACTTGAACAATCTCAAACTGAAAGAAACTGTCACATTTTGAGGTTTATCGATCCGAACTCACCTTTGGGTGAAGCTCCATGTCGTTCCTTATCGATGGGTTGGAAACGGTGAAACTTGGGTATTCCAACCAAGTCTCTTGTTTCATTTGTCTTTCTTTTTCCATTGATGTCGAACTGAAAGGAAGAGATCATTAAATATAAATATTATCTGGTGGGCCGAGCTCACTTTTGGATGGACCTTCGCCGCTTTGAAACAGCAGTCCTCCTCACCCGCCACTCGAACAATCTCAAACTGAAAGAAACTGTCACATTTCAAAGTTTATCGATCTGAACTCACCTTTGGGTGGAGCTCCATGTCGTTCCTTATCGATGGGTTTGGAAACGGTGAAACTTGGGTATTCCAACCAAGTCTCTTGTTTCATTTGTCTTTCTTTTTTTCCATTGATGTCGAACTGAAAGGAAGAGATCATTAAATATAAATATTATCTGGTGGGCCGAGCTCACTTTTTGGATGGACCTTCGCCGCTTTGAAACAGCAGTCCTCCTCACCCGCCACTCGAACAATCTCAAACTGAAAGAAACTGTCACATTTCAAAGTTTATCGATCTGAACTCACCTTTGGGTGGAGCTCCATGTCGTTCCTTATCGATGGGTTTGGAAACGGTGAAACTTGGGTATTCCAACCAAGTCTCTTGTTTCATTTGTCTTTCTTTTTTTCCATTGATGTCGAACTGAAAGGAAGAGATCGTATAATATAAAATATTATCTGGTGTGCCGAGCTCACTTTTGGATGGACCTTCGCCGCTTTGTAACAGCAGTCCTCCTCACCCGCCACTTGAACAATCTCAAACTGAAAGAAACTGTCACATTTTGAGGTTTATCGATCCGAACTCACCTTTGGGTGGAGCTCCATGTCGTTCCTTATCGATGGGTTGGAAACGGTGAAACTTGGGTATTCCAACCAAGTCTCTTGTTTCATTTGTCTTTCTTTTTCCATTGATGTCGAACTGAAAGGAAGAGATCATTAAATATAAATATTATCTGGTGGGCCGAGCTCACTTTTGGATGGACCTTCGCCGCTTTGTAACAGCAGTCCTCCTCACCCGCCACTTGAACAATCTCAAACTGAAACAAACTGTCACATTTCAAAGTTTATCGATCTGAACTCACCTTTGGGTGGAGCTCCATGTCGTTCCTTATCGATGGGTTTGGAAACGGTGAAACTTGGGTATTCCAACCAAGTCTCTTGTTTCATTTGTCTTTCTTTTTCCATTGATGTCGAACTGAAAGGAAGAGATCATTAAATATAAATATTATCTGGTGGGCCGAGCTCACTTTTGGATGGACCTTCGCCGCTTTGTAACAGCAGTCCTCCTCACCCGCCACTTGAACAATCTCAAACTGAAACAAACTGTCACATTTCAAAGTTTATCGATCTGAACTCACCTTTGGGTGGAGCTCCATGTCGTTCCTTATCGGTCGGGTTTGGAATACGTGAAACTTGGGTATTCCAACCAAGTCTCTTGTTTCATTTGTCTTTCTTTTTTTCCATTGATGTCGAACTGAAAGGAAGAGATCATTAAATATAAATATTATCTGGTGGGCCGAGCTCACTTTTTGGATGGACCTTCGCCGCTTTGTAACAGCAGTCCTCCTCACCCGCCACTTGAACAATCTCAAACTGAAACAAACTGTCACATTTTCAAAAGTTTATCGATCTGAACTCACCTTTGGGTGGAGCTCCATGTCGTTCCTTATCGGTCGGGTTTGGAATATTGAAACTTGGGTATTCCAACCAAGTCTCTTGTTTCATTTGTCTTTCTTTTTTTCCATTGATGTCGAACTGAAAGGAAGAGATCATTAAATATAAATATTATCTGGTGGGCCGAGCTCACTTTTGGATGGACCTTCGCCGCTTTGTAACAGCAGTCCTCCTCACCCGCCACTTGAACAATCTCAAACTGAAACAAACTGTCACATTTCAAAGTTTATCGATCTGAACTCACCTTTGGGTGGAGCTCCATGTCGTTCCTTATCGGTCGGTTTGGAATATTGAAACTTGGGTATTCCAACCAAGTCTCTTGTTTCATTTGTCTTTCTTTTTCCATTGATGTCGAACTGAAAGGAAGAGATCATTAAATATAAATATTATCTGGTGGGCCGAGCTCACTTTTTGGATGGACCTTCGCCGCTTTGTAAACAGCAGTCCTCCTCACCCGCCACTCGAACAATCTCAAACTGAAACAAACTGTCACATTTTCAAAGGTTTATCGATCTGAACTCACCTTTGGGTGGAGCTCCATGTCGTTCCTTATCGGTCGGGTTTGGAATATGTGAAACTTGGGTATTCCAACCAAGTCTCTTGTTTCATTTGTCTTTCTTTTTTTCCATTGATGTCGAACTGAAAGGAAGAGATCATTAAATATAAATATTATCTGGTGGGCCGAGCTCACTTTTTGGATGGACCTTCGCCGCTTTGTAACAGCAGTCCTCCTCACCCGCCACTTGAACAATCTCAAACTGAAACAAACTGTCACATTTCAAAGTTTATCGATCTGAACTCACCTTTGGGTGGAGCTCCATGTCGTTCCTTATCGATGGGTTGGAAACGGTGAAACTTGGGTATTCCAACCAAGTCTCTTGTTTCATTTGTCTTTCTTTTTTTCCATTGATGTCGAACTGAAAGGAAGAGATCATTAAATATAAATATTATCTGGTGGGCCGAGCTCACTTTTTGGATGGACCTTCGCCGCTTTGTAACAGCAGTCCTCCTCACCCGCCACTCGAACAATCTCAAACTGAAACAAACTGTCACATTTTCAAAGTTTATCGATCTGAACTCACCTTTGGGTGGAGCTCCATGTCGTTCCTTATCGGTCGGTTTGGAATATTGAAACTTGGGTATTCCAACCAAGTCTCTTGTTTCATTTGTCTTTCTTTTTCCATTGATGTCGAACTGAAAGGAAGAGATCATTAAATATAAATATTATCTGGTGGGCCGAGCTCACTTTTGGATGGACCTTCGCCGCTTTGTAACAGCAGTCCTCCTCACCCGCCACTTGAACAATCTCAAACTGAAACAAACTGTCACATTTTCGAAAGTTTATCGATCTGAACTCACCTTTGGGTGGAGCTCCATGTCGTTCCTTATCGGTCGGGTTTGGAATAGTGAAACTTGGGTATTCCAACCAAGTCTCTTGTTTCATTTGTCTTTCTTTTTTTCCATTGATGTCGAACTGAAAGGAAGAGATCATTAAATATAAATATTATCTGGTGGGCCGAGCTCACTTTTTGGATGGACCTTCGCCGCTTTGAAACAGCAGTCCTCCTCACCCGCCACTCGAACAATCTCAAACTGAAAGAAACTGTCACATTTTGAGGTTTATCGATCCGAACTCACCTTTGGGTGGAGCTCCATGTCGTTCCTTATCGATGGGTTGGAAACGGTGAAACTTGGGTATTCCAACCAAGTCTCTTGTTTCATTTGTCTTTCTTTTTCCATTGATGTCGAACTGAAAGGAAGAGATCATTAAATATAAATATTATCTAGTGGGCCGAGCTCACTTTTGGATGGACCTTCGCCGCTTTGAAACAGCAGTCCTCCTCACCCGCCACTCGAACAATCTCAAACTGAAAGAAACTGTCACATTTTGAGGTTTATCGATCCGAACTCACCTTTGGGTGGAGCTCCATGTCGTTCCTTATCGATGGGTTGGAAACGGTGAAACTTGGGTATTCCAACCAAGTCTCTTGTTTCATTTGTCTTTCTTTTTCCATTGATGTCGAACTGAAAGGAAGAGATCATTAAATATAAATATTATCTGGTGGGCCGAGCTCACTTTTGGATGGACCTTTGCAGCTTTGGAGCAGTTTCCACTTCTGTTGCTACCCAAATGACGTCAAACTGGAAAAAATTGAAAATTTCGGATTATATTCATCCAAACTAACTTTTGAGTGGATCTTCACGTTTGTTTCACATTGAAAAAGAGCTTGAATAGTGAAACATGGCGACGACTGCTTGATGCAATGATTTGAAGGACAGGTGAGGCCTGGCCGAGCTCTGCATAATTTTTTCAAATTCAAACTTTGTAAGAAACCTTTCTCCATCGAATTTATTTTTTGAAAACATTCGAAAACTTGTCATTCGAGGCCTTATTTATG
The DNA here is from genome assembly GCA_904845305.1 of Caenorhabditis auriculariae. Lineage (NCBI taxonomy): Eukaryota > Metazoa > Nematoda > Chromadorea > Rhabditida > Rhabditidae > Caenorhabditis > Caenorhabditis auriculariae. The sequence goes on along the minus strand of CAJGYM010000019.1, from coordinate 939,706 downwards.
ACGCGAAGTTTAAAAATAGTTGAAAGTGCTCTTAATACAATTAGTGGAAGATTCAAATGTGGGCACTTGTAATGAGCTTGTGAGAAAATATTCGGATGAGTAGTCTTAATGACTCTGTGAAACTGCAAAATCACCGGAGGTAGGTGGATTAATTAATAACTAATTTTTTTCACGAGAGAAGTATGCTTTTGGCCAATCCCTGTGCGACCAAACATTTTTTTAAAAATTTATCGTTTCCAAATAGAAAGCAAAAATATTCCTTTGATTCATAGTTATTATTCACTATAAGTTCAAAAAATCTTTGCTGCCTTAAATTTCCATAACACTTTTTGAAGCGGAACCTCTTCAAAAACTAATTTCAAGCTTATTTCTTGACATTTAGGTAGGTTGAAAAGTAAAGTGAAAACATGTTTTTCAAACGTGAGAATAATGAGAAACTGTAACTGGAAACGGGTTAAGCGAAGCGTTAAAAAGGAACCTTTCGATGGTTTGAAGAAAGTCCGAGATTTATGAATTCAAGCGGAAGTTTTTTTAATGAAGCCAGTGATGAATCATGAAATATATTGCGGGGAATAAGAAAGTAATTGGCAAGATCACTGATCAAGAAATTTCAAACTGATAAGAAGAGCGTTAAAGTTCAAGTTTTGGGAATTCAGGCGAATTGTTTTTATAGAAGATTGTGATTAATATTGGAAACTACTGTAGAAAACAAGGAAGTGAGCTCAAAAATCGTAGATCATGACCAATTTGGAAGCTGCTAGCCAAAAAAAGCGTTTCTGCCTATTTTTACGATAATATTAGTTTTTACCTATTCCATGAGAATTCCTGCCAATTATTGAATTTTCAAAATCACTCTTAAAATGAAAAAAAAAATTCCCCAAATAACTCGAAATGGAATAGGGTTGTCAACGTCTCAAAATAAAGAAGTAAAAATTTTCGAAGCAAAAAGCAATAAAGTTGATTTTAATTGTGTTTTCAAATGTTTCCCAACTCAAACGCTCAACGCGAGAAAAATATTAGTTTCTCATCGAAACCTGGTCGAAATTGCGGTTCTTCCTTATTTATTGCAGTTCGATTTGCTTGGTTGTCATAGTCAATGAGAAATTTTTTCTTTTTCTTTGTTTTTGGCTGAATATCTTAACTCACTTCAAACATTTTTGATATCAGAAAGCTGATTTTCAACAAAGGAGAGTAAATTCCGAACTCCTAACTTTAAAAATGTTTGTTCAGACTAAAGAATGGGAAATAATCATTTAATTTAAGTTTTCTCTTTTCTTCGGTTTTTGGAAACTTTCATCAGAATGAATTTTATGACCTGCGTGAGGATGAAAAAGTGGGAAAAATTACCTTTAATGGCCTCATGACACTCAAAAATACTAGAATGAGACCTAAGAGCAAAAATTTTTCTTTTTCTCAAGATGCTAAGAAAAAGTTGTTCGGCTGTTTTGTGATATATCCTCGAAAGCGGAATTTTTCAAAAGATCTGCCGATTTCAAGGCTACCTTATCATGGAAAACTTAGCAAAAAAAAGGATGAGAAGATTTTCAAAATGCTGGAAAGTAGAAGCTCTTATTATTAATCGGCTCTCCAACAAAACATTTTTAGAGTTTTTATTATTGAAAAGGCTTTTCCTCGACATTGTACGATTTCGAAAATTCCACTAAATAAGCCCAATATTTTCCTTCGATGCAATATAGCATTCGTCACATTCACAGGGATAATCTGATATGGTTTGAGAAAAAAATGCTCGCTTTCGTCGATTTCCGTCGAAAAAACCAAGTTTGCATGTGAGTTTCTCGAATGTTGGATTTGAATTTTCACTTTATCCTTCCTTTGTTTGCTTGTACGGCACCTGAGACAATTTTTCCGCCGGCTGGCACCTTCTTCCCCCCTTCTTCCGAGGCGCATTTCAAACCGAAGTTTTTTTTTGCGATCCTCGCGTCGGTAAAAAAAAGTGACTGTCGGATATTCAAAATTCGCGCTCGAAACGCATCAAGTCTGATGTGATCTCTCCTCGAACTTTTCTTTCTGACGTTTGAATCTGAGAGCTCTACGGATTTATTTTTTGACTTTTTCTCGATGCTCTTGTAAACTGAATAGTCGGAAGAAAATTATCAACGATCTCGTTCAATTTATACTTTTTCTTCCTTCGTAACGACACACTGAAGTTTCCAAATTCTCGGTCATTCACCTTTGCTCTTCTACTTCAATTTTTCCCCATATTTCTTGATTCATCGAAAATGTTAGAAAAAGAGTAGTGTTGAAGGGAATCTAACAATAAAACTGAGCCACCTCAGAGTGAGAAATTTTTTTTTCCGTTTTTTGAATTTCATCTTATGAGGCGGTAGTTCCGAGGGTCTGCATGAGTTGTCAGTTTTGGAGATGCGGTTTTTCAGAATTAGAAGGAAGTTAAGATAATTTCGATCTCTCTCGATTCTCGATTTCAAGCTGAACACGACCTCGGAAAATCACATCTTAAAAACTGCAAATCGTGGTGCCTTCAGAATTTTTAATGTCCTTTCATCGGTTATTGAACCGCACTTAGAAATAAAGAAAAATATATGGATCTCCTTGGAGCTGGCTCTTTTTGTTGCGTTTGTTCGTGGAATTTTCAGTGTGAAACAGAAATTGCGCAATATAGGGCCCTTGTCTATGAGCCGCCAAACACAGAACACCGCAAAAAGGGCTTACATCCGAAAATCGTGGGAAAAAAAACTATATGCCCCTCAAAAGCCGTGCGAGCGACTCGTGGCGGTTTTTGCATGTTTTGTATCATTAATCAATAACGTGCATGGCCTCATCTCAGGCGATAGTCTCCAACTTTCGAAACTTCGAAAATTGACATTGACTTTGAGTTTATTCGCTCAATCTAGACAAAAGACTTTTCATGGCATTGGAATAAGCAAGTATCTTTGGAAAATCGGATGGCCTTCCATGAACATTTTTACCAAAGTTTTTCACAGTTGGTAGCTCTATTAGTCATTTTGAATGGGACAATTACGTAAACCAACAAAAATGTACAGTTCGACTTTCCTGGCCGATCTGCACGGCTCGACTTGACTCATCGCAGAATATGCGAGAAAACGGTCTAAACGACGCGAAAAGGTCGTGTCATGGGGCTGCCGTCGTGTGTCTGTAGAGGCGGAGTTTGCGCCGCACGGCATATTTTCATTCTCTCGGCTTCCCGGTCTCCACTACGCTTCTCTTTTTTTATGAATTTTTTAATACAAACTTTCTTAAATTACAACTTTCGTCCGGACTCGAAAAAAAAATTGATATATTTGGCATTTGTACATCTTTCCAACAAACCTCACTATCGAATCATGCTCAACCTCCGACTTTCAAATCACAGTTTGATACAAAAAAAGGGAAACGCTCTTGAAATTACCTTTTTCTGGCTAAACTTTGAAATTTGCGCATGTGAAGACTGTCACTAGTCTGAATCTGAATACTTAAAAAGACTTCGTTAAAACTTGAGAAGCTTCAAACTTCAGGCCTTAAAGACCTGCTTTCTTGATAAAATCACCATAGCCTCAGAGGAGTTGAGAAAAAAGCGGGGTTCCTCAAAAGTCGCCTTGTCAAATAGTATCCATTAATCATTCAGTTGACTTCTATCAAGGGCAGTTAACACTCTCGAGTTGAGCTCTTTAATTCAATTAATTATACTTCTTCTCTCATTTCCCGCTCTCCAGACTCTGATATTTATCAGCCATACTAAAATTTATTTATTGTGATATCGAAATCACACAGAAGTGATTTTCTTGCCCGCTCCGGACGGCTCGGCTTGACTCATCACATTAAAATAAGCAAGGAAACAATCTCTCACGACACGAAAATGTCGAGTCACGGCTGCCGTCGTGTGTCTGTAGATTCGGGATTCGCGCTGCACGGCACATTTTTTTTAAATTGATTTTCTTCACATCGCACTCCAAACGATGACCTTCTTCAAATAACAACTTTCAACTGGACTTGAAAAATATTGTAATATCTGGCCCTTGTCCAGTAATCTTCCCCACAAACCTCACTACCGCATCCATATCGCAGTTATACTCAACCTACGGGTTTTAATCACAGGTTGATTCGAAAAAAGAGAAACGCCTTCCAAATCACCTCTTCCTCGCTACAGTTCAAACTCGCGCTCACCACGAGTTACTGTAGTGTGTATCTCGGTCTTCAGAGAATATTTGATCCCATTTCAGTACCTCCCAAACTTCTCTATCTAATCCCTTTCTAGGGAACGTTTTTCACCCCCCGGTTTAACTATTGCTGAAACTTTGCTGAAGCCCGAAATAGCGCTTTTTGGTCTAATTTGCGTATTTTGCACACTTTGATGCTCCATAACTCGGAAACAAGGTCTATTGCGAGAAATTTTTTTCTTAATATGCAATCAGAAGGTCCTAAAGTACACTTCAGCAAAGTTTCAGCAAAAGTTCAACCGGGAGGTAAAAAAACGTTCCCTGGTTAGAGAACTTACCATAGCCACAAGAGTATGAAAGCGAAATTGCTCTAAAAGTAACTTTGTCAGATTTGATCCAGAGAAGACTATGAAAACATTCATACCGCTCAAGTTTAGCTTTTTGATTCAATTAATTATACTTCTTCTCTCTTTTCCCGCTCTCCAAAAACTAGCAAATTCATCAGCAATTGTAAAATTGAAGAGTGGCATCAAAATCACACAAAGGAGATTTTCTTGGCCGCTCCGGACGGCTCGGCTTGACTCATCACATTAGAATGAGCGAGGAAACGGTCTAAACGACACGAAAATGTCGAGTCACGGCTGCCGATACGAGTCCGTAGAGGTGGAGCTTGCGCTGCACGGCACACCGTCATTCCCTCGGCTTTGCGATCTTCGTTGCTCTTCTCCTTTTTTTTTGCAGCCTCTGACTTCATCAAAGCTAAGAACTACAAGTTTACTCAACCTTCTCATAATTTCCAGAAGCACACATTTTTTCCCAAGAAAAATAGTTTTATAGTTTATCAGGTTTGATTTCGGCTCGAGAAAATATCAATATCTTATTTTTACTCTGCTTTGTAAAAAAAAAGAAACTGTAACATGTCTTACTGCACTATCGCGCCATGATTACCTAATTTCTCGATCGAAAACTATAGTCACATCGTTGGTATTAAAGTAAACATTTTGGAAATGTCGCCTTGACAAGTTTTTTTCCATTAGTCATTTAATTGGCTTCCACCGAAGAAAATCATCACTCTTAATTATAGATCTTTAACTCAATTAGTTCTACTTATCCTTCTACAGCGTTTTTCCCGCTATCATAAGGCTATTTCTATATTAGTTATACTAAAACAAGGATATCCTATCACATCGGAACCACAAAAATGTGTATAGTTTGATGTTCATGGCTGCTCCAAACGGCTGCACTTATCCCATCTCATTTGGAGAAAATATGAACCCTTAGAATTTAGATTATTTTTATCACATTCCATCACGTCGACTAGTCGGTCTCATTGCCGCTCTTTCATGGGAAAATATTCCGATTCCCGTCGGCCTGAACTAGCTGGGCGCCGTACTGTTCCAACATGGAGAAGCGTTTATTTGCTGGTACTACCCACGGACCCACATAATTTCCCAACCTTAGCTTTCACGGTGGAACTTATTAGACGACGATTGTGGACCGTAACCCGCGCCAACGAATAACTCTTCGACTATACCATGATTAACCTGAGATTTTCTTCATCTTACTCTGAAGACTGAATAAATTGATATTAAGTTTAAACATTGAAAATTAAAATTTAGATGTTTTGACATAAAAAACACACGTAGTGTATAGTTTGACTTTCTCGGACGGCTCGTCTTGATTCATCACATTAGAATAAGCAAGGAAACGGTCTAAACGACACGAAAAGGTTGAGTCGCGGCTGCCGTGTCTGTAGAGGCGGAGCTTGCGCTGCACGGCCCACCATCATTCCCTCAGCTTCCCGGTCTCCGTTTCCCTTCTCCTGTTTTTTCCTGGGTTTTTTTTTCTGTCCGATCATACTACGAACGATCCTCTTCTTCAAATAAGATCTTTTTTCTGGGCTCAAAAAAATATTGATATCTGGCGCATGGCCAAGTATCTCACACACAAACTTCATATCAGTCTTGGACCGTCAGTTCAAAAAACGTTTCAAAAATCCAAGTCAATCCGACCCACTGCTCTACTTTTTTCCTCTTTTCCCTCATTCGATCCTTCTCTAACCTCAATTAAAGCGTTTTTTTCCGCCAAACACTTATTTTGCCTCTTTTTTCCTTTACCCTAATCAATTTATCATAGGGTACCTGCCTTGAAATATTCGTTTCATCTAAGTCAAAAAACATAAACTCAAAATTAGGAATCTAGGAATCTCACTCTTCCAATAATGCTGTGTTTTATTGTTTAAGATAAGTCATTTGTCCAGTTTCTTCAAATCATAATTGGCTTTTGAAACCTTGGTGAAACTGAGCCTGCAGCAGACAGTTCAAATTTTCACTTTCATCATTCTTCAGATTTTTTCCTCTCAAAGATTGAAAACCAAAATCGTACTAAATTAATTATCAGCTTCGGCCTGCGCTCGAGAAAACATCAATATCTGATTTTTGCCCCTGTTTTGTGGAAAAAAAAACTCTGACACTTCTTATCACTCTTTTACGCCATATCTCTGCCAGATTTCTTGATTAACTCGCAAAAACTGCTCCTTTCCGAAGTTTAATTTTGACCTTTTTTCCGTATTTATTGTTCTTTTTTTTTGTAAGTAAAGTTTTTTAGATTGACTTTCATCATAGTATTTTTGTATTCGTCTTCCTAGCCTTTTTTTGGAAAAGAAAACTCCTCAAAAAAATTTAGTTGGACGCCTATTGAAAAATTTGTGATTAAAAAAACTGTATACATATATTCGCCGGAACAAGATTGGCTTATTGTTTCAAAAAGCGCCGTTTCATGAAAATCATGAACGCCGGGAAAAAAATGACGGCAATTTCCAAGAAAATTAACATAAGGGTAAAGTTTTGGACCCGCCTATAAAAAAAATACAGGGATTTGACGCCTCCTATAGCAAACTTTTAGCTTTGAAGTTATGAAGCTCGCAATTTTTATTATCAGCGCGTTTCGATGAAATGTGGCTCCACTGGCATTCGATGCACGGCAGCTGGCTACGTGGTGTAGTGGCAAAGACAAAAGTCCGCGAAGCCTATAAGCAAGGTTCGGATCTTTTTGATGTGAATTTTTTGACGGATCTTTCTTGAAAGTTTTTTTAAGATGAAATAAAAACCTTTTCCACTAACAGACTTCAAAAAGTTCGAGGGACAATTTCTTACGGTTCTCAGCGTTTTTTTATATGATTCTTGGGGAACGGTAGACATCACTTTATAAGAACCCTGATCGTGTTGAAATAGTTCAATTTTTTTGAAACATAACTTGTGAGACAAAAATAACTGCGGTGAAAGTTTTTGAACATTTACCATAGGCCAGGAAGACTAATGTCTCGGCTAATACACCAAGGGCCAGCTGCCGATGAAAAGCTGGCACCGGGACCAAATCCCTTTCAGACTTTTTTACCTGTTAACAGTTGCGAATTTCGAGATATTATTTTTTCAAAATTTGGAGTTTGAGTAGAAAGCGACTACCCGGATTTCACTATTGTACCAGTAAAAAGTGATTTGGCAATTTTGTGAAAAATCCTAACTTTACGAAGTCAAGGAAAATTTGTCTCGGTGAGAGATTGCAACTCCAATGTGACTAGGACTAACTAAAACATGGTCTCTTTTCTTTATTTCGAGTCTTTCAAGCATTTTAACACGACTATGAGGCAAAGTCAAAAAGTTCTTTTTTTTTCCTGTATTCAGGAGGTTTCGAAGCAAACCTTAATAAAGTTTCTTCGATATTTATACAAAACCGCATAAAAATTATTTTTGTGAAACGGCTCTCAAATTAAATTTTCATATCAACAACCTTCAAAGTCTTTTAAAGATCAAAATTTTCAGGTTTTTCTTGCTCTTTTTCGAAAACTTCCAATATTTGTTGCGGTTCCTCAGTCCTCAGTTTCAAAACAATCTCTCTCCTTTGTGACTCTGTTTTTGTACTGATCTTACACTTTGTGCTAGCTTATCCACGATCCGCTCTTGTCAGCTTCAACCCTAACACCATTTTTCATCTCCCTTCAGTCCCGCCGTAGACATCGATTATATCCGACCAAAGAGTAGGCACAGAAACATTCTTTCCTGTCAAACCAATGCACTTTGCTCTTAGTTCATTGACTTATATTATCAGAGCTTCGAGGATAAACTGTGCAAAAACTCGTTTCTTGTGAAATTCAACTTGAGAAAAATAAATAAATATAACTTTGCGCAACCAAATTTTTCGACATGCTTTTATTTTCAAAAAAGGAACTTTTCAAAATCAGCTTTGAATTTGTTTTTTCAAGATTTTAGATGGAGTTCCTTTTTGCGCTAAACTCAGCTTTTCAACCTCTAAAGCAGCTCGAAAAAAAAACGAAAATAAGTTTTCTAAACTGTGTTACAATTAAAAATCCTGCTTCTTATTTCCAACATCGTTTTACGGGATTTAAATGCTCCTTGTTATTATTTGAAATTGTGAGGTAGAAACTTTCATTTAATTTAACTTATTTATGCAAAAAAAAATTTTATAATTTTTGAAAAAAAAACTTTTTCCAAAAAAATATCTTTTTTTCAGACTTAAAAAAAAAATTAATTTTGTAGTTAGCGTGTTGTTCTCAACTTCATTTGAAGAAAGTAGGCTACAAAAAAGTGATTTTTCGTTTTTAAAGAGAAACTTGGCCCTTTCATGAAGCACAGAAGAGGACACGGAGCACTTAGCGAAAACTGAAAACACATCGATATCTGACTTTTCAATCTGCTTTTGTTTTGAGAGCGAAACGGTTTTTTGTTTTATTTCTTGAATTCAGAGCTTTTTTTGAGTGAGCAAAAAAAGAAAGCATCACAATGTTCGTAAAAAAAATTGATGGGGCATTTTTTCCCTCAAACAAAAAAGAAATGTCGCGATCCAATCCATAAATAGCAGGTGGGCGCCGTTCTTTAGTCGCTTCCTCAGCTTTTCCTTTCTGAAAAGTTCAAATGAATGTTTTGAATCTTGCAAAAGTTTGCAGAACCGTGAAACTAATAACCAATTTAAGCTAATTAACGGACTGAATACTTGAACTTTTCATTCAACTTGTTTTGAATTATTGGCTACTTTATTATCTCGAAGTGACAAATCGTTGCATTTTTTCTTCTATTTGGCATGCCTGCGCTATTTTCGTATAAAATCCAAATCTTTTTCATATTACAAGTAAAAATTTTAGGAAGGAAATTTAGTTTCGCTCTCTTGAGAGGAAAAAAATCATGGCTCCTCAGAAGAGGCGACCAGAAGAAGAGGTAATTTTATTTTTTTATTTTTTTCGAGGGGAACATTTTTTTGATATATCGAATTTTGCTGAATTAACGGATTTTTTCAAAGTTCGGCAAACTTATATCAGCCATAAATGGGAGAAATCGTACAAAAACGTTCAGCTTAAGATTTATTTTCTGTTCTTGATAATTTTCAAGATGGAAATAGATTAAAACCTCAAAAATTAAACCATTTTTGGATTTATTTAGTTGATGATTCAATTACGAAAGATCGAATGATATTTGTGATCTGAGTCTTCACAGATCGTTTGAAAAAGCCTGAGAATATCATAAAAACAGCCCCAGATAAAGCTTTCTTTAAGGACACAATGAATACAGCAAAAAACACTTGCTGATTTTACTCGCGTTAAGAGAATTTACTCGGATGTTTCTTGGACGTTCGATCTCAAAAGTATAGGAACAAGTACAGCAGCACTGTGAACAATAACATAAACAGTCAACATGTGTTGAGCCAGATCGCTTCACAAAGCAGCGAAAACAGTACAAAAAGATTCGGCCGCTCTTTTGAATCACATGTGGCAGGAGTTGCAAAGGCTCCTTTGGCGCAAAATCATACAGTTTACACTGGTTGACCCCGTCTTTTGGGAGCTTCTTTTTTTGAAGCAAACAATCCTCAAAAGCAATTCGGCAACCATATGGAAAAGATCAAATCGCAACCTCATGAAAAACCGCGCTAGAATATCTAACAAAGTTTTTTTTGTAAGATCACAAAAATTAAGGTAGAGGTTATACCAGCGCAAAAATTAAGCTTTTGAAAAATACCGAGTAGTTAGAAAAAAAGATGAAAAAGTTGGCTTCGTGAATAGAGTTTTTGTTAAAAGAATGACTAAAAAAATGAATAATGATCTTTAACCCTGAATAAAAATACGGAAGTTTCGTAATAAAAACTTTAACTGTTTTTTTCAATAATTGAAATTTGAACAAAAAATTATAATTTTTTTTCTCTGCTTTGCCATAACCGGAATTATGAGTTATGACGTAAAAAAATGGAGTGAAAAATGAATGAAAGTGAGTTTGGAAAAAAAAAAAAAAATTATCTCCTTGGGGCGCACTTTAACCACGTCATTTTTTTCATCGTGACTACTTATTTTTTTATAGCACATTTTTTTACCAAGTTTATGGAACATTCAAAAAGAAAAAGTTATAGTTAAAAAAATAAAACTAGGGTGCATTTTTTTGACAACCCCTGCAGAAAAAAGTCTTTGAGAGCGAAGACAAAAGATACTTCAACAGGCTTTTTTGCTATTTTATACTTGTTTTCAAGGCTTCTAAACTAGTTGAAAATTACATGGAAACTTTTATTATTAGAGGCTTGAAAACCTTTTTTTTTCCAAACAGCGGTTGATGAATAAACGTATTCATTGGCAGTAGTTTTGAGAAATTTTTTATCTAGATTCTCAAAAATTTTTCAAGCTAATCTATAGTTTTTCATATTCCCTGACCTCTCTCGTCAGGTGCTTGGTTTAATGATAATGGTTGTTAAGCTGTGATAAGGAGTAAAATGATTTTTTTCTGCGAAAAAGAGCGTGTAGAGAAAAAGAAACTCCTAATTTATATCGAAATGTTTTTTTCAAGTTTTTTTCTGGTCTCCTATGGAAATTATGAAAGTACACCATCTCAAACTAACACTAATATGAAAAAAACCAAGTCTTTTTCGAAAAAAATTTGAAATTTTTTTAGTTTCTCGGAAAGTTCTTTTTGAAACTTTCAAAATTATCTTGAGAGCCGAAAAAAAGTTCGTACAAACAAGTTATTGGCGCGGTTTTGTCGAGAATTGACGTTGTTACAAAAAAACCAAATCATTTTTTTCACTCATAAAATTTTGTTTAAATCAGGGTTTGAAAGTTATCAAAAGGCGCAGCTTTCTAGTTAAAAAAATACTTGCCTCAAAAAGTTTATGTTCTCCGCAAAAAAATGATTTTTTTCAGAAAGGTTATATTTTTTTAGAGAGCTAGGAAGTTTTTGAATATTGAGGCTAGGCAAAAAATTCATATTAAATTTTCGAGCAAGTTTTCAGATAATCCCAGATTGAAATTTAGAACCGTATCTCTATTGAAATGATTTCGATGATTGAACTATAGGTCGAAGAGAATTCTCTCGAAGACGGTCCTGAAGAAGAAGAACCACCAACCGGACAAAGCGCTGAGTCTTCGAACCTGCTCGAACTTTTCTCGCTTTTTGCTTACCAAAGCCGTAAGGCTGCGGTCAAGTGTTCCGCCAAGAGTATGTTTTTTTTCCATGCTTGCTTCTTGAAACAAATCGAAAAATTAATGATAATGGCTCTACAGCTTCGATATTAGTTTCAGCGAAAATAACGCGATACCGCGGCGGAACTGCGATCTCGCAAACGTTTCGCTCTACAATATTGTTTGAAAAATGTCCCGCAAAAAAAATTTTTTTTAGATGAATCAGAAATCTTGCCAAATGTCCCATTGCAAACTTTTTTTATTTTCTAAACCACAATGCTTCAGGCTTCAGAATTATCCTTCTGAATATTTCGACCAACTTTTAATAAAACCGAAGCCCGAGTATGATTAGTCTTCTTGGAATCGCACAAAAGTTTACCACAACCTAAAAAATATTTTCGAATAAAAACCCAATAGTTTTGTGATGGATCTCATAACTTATTCCAAATCTTTCCATCATAATTTGTAGAGAAATAGTTGTCTTTATTATAGTCATTTTTTTCCCTACTCGAAAGGCGAAGCTTATAAAAAAGTTAGGACCAAATTTCCGTTTCTTCGTATTAATTCTGACCATATTCTACATACTTTCAGCTGAACTAAATCTTTTTGAAATCGTAAAAAACTGTCAAAAAAGCACAAAAAGTGATGGCTCAACTTCGAGTTCCTTGCCCAAAAGCCGTAATTTTTTCAAGGTTTCCCATCTCGTCTTTCGGTTCGGGAAGAATTGGTTATATCTGGCAAACCTGATATTATATTGTGATCGGGAAAGCTGCAAATTGAATTTTTCTCAAAAAAAGCTTGTTAAAAATAATTTATAGAAAATATTTCTTAATTTAAAACCCTCATATGATTTCAGATGCGGCCTTATTAAAGCAGGAAAAACTATGAAGAAGGCGGCAATGGAGGCGATGATGGGGCCTTTAGAAAGAAGAAGAAAAAAATCTTCGAATAAACCGCAAAAAACCGAAAATGTTCGGAGAAAGCAGCAAAAAAAGTGGCGGTAATATTTTGTTTGTTGAATCGAATTCACTAGATTTATCAATAAAAAAATCTGATAATTTTCAGAGAGACGCAGAAGACAAGAATCTGGAAGAGGACCAGCAAACTGAGAGCGTTGGTTTTTTTCTCGTAAATTATAGTTTTGGGTCAATGTCATGCTTGTTTCTATTGAAATATTGCCGCATAAACCGAAAAAAAGTCGTATTTTTATAATTATAAAAAAATTTCATCATCTCGAAAAAAATCGAGAAATGAAATTCTATAAACCCTTTTATAAAAACAAAAAAATAACTAAATATTTTGGACCAATAAAAGTTCGAATAATCCTTTCGGAAATAAATCATGATATTTCAGGCTGAAAGTGAATACCAGGAAGGCCAAACCGAGGAAGTCGCTGAAAAAAAGTTGGTCAAGTTTCATAATTGAAACTATTAAACATATTTTTCACGAGTAAAAGCCGTTGTACTGTGGGAACTTTCAAATGACCTTGGTCTTTCAAAAAAATTAAGACTTTCCGATGATAAGAGGTCTATTCAGAAATAAAAAAGCCTTTGGGGCATTCTCAAATTCTTTTTTCAAGTTTATCAAGTACGTTCTCAAAAAGCTTATAGCGCCAAAAAAAACAAATAACTTTTATCAAACTTTAATTCCGGTTATTCTTGGCGTTTTTCTGAAGTTTTTAGGTGAGTTATTGAAGGAAACTTTTCAATATTTAATCACACCTACGCAATATCATTTGGTTGAACTTCAAAAAAATCTAAACTTATTATTGAAAAAAAGGATAAAAAAAGTTCATTGATATTGATTGATTGAATAATTTTACAAACGATTCTAACTGAATAAAAAAATCGAATTTTAGGACAAGGAAGAAAACCAAAGAGAAAAAAAGAGTCTTTCTCTTCGTCTCCAGAAAAGGAAGGACCATCTAGTGTCACAGCTGAGCCGACCGTTTACCTGCGCCCCAAGAGGGCAGCAGCTCGAGACTGCTCAAAGAGAAGTAAGCTGTTTCAAGGCATCTTTAAAACCCGGACTCTTCTAAATTCGGAAGACCAACTCGAATAACTTTATTGCTTCGAGGGTTTGTCCGCTGACATAAAAAACCAAGTTTGCAGAAAAATGATCTGGAATATACTCAGATTGATTTCATGATCCTTAGGTGAATTTCGTGTTAGTCTTAGCTTTGATATTCTTTAGGCATCCTGGAGCTGGAATTTTAAAGACAGAGAAAATCAATTGAAACTTCTCAAAGATACAGTTTGGAGCCCTTATTTCTCATAAGAGAAAACTTTAAAGATCGACTCTCCCTATGGACGCGAAACAGAGTTTTGATCAAGTCGAAAATAAGTTTCATACAAAACGTAAGGTTTCCGTTCTTGGTAGCTTACCTAATTTCTTTCAAGCAATGTTTATTTTTTTTCTGGTGTAGGCCAGCTGAGTCGCTTCAAAATTCTTAATTTTCAGAGATAGATTCTTATATTATATTCATGAAAAATCTTTCAAGCATGCTATTCTTAAAAAAATTTCATTAGAAGCGAAAAAATTGCATCCGGTCGAGGCACGGAAAGCTATTTCTCCAAATGGTGAGAATGATTCTTGAAAAATTTTCAAAACATTTCTCCCGAATTCAAATAGCTTGTACAATTTCAGACAAGGACCTTTTCCAAAGTGAAGAATGCGAGGAGGTTCGACTCAAAACTCAGGTAGTTCAGTGTAGGTACTTTTGGATTTATTTAATGGTTTTTTTTGAGAATCTCGCCCAAGCTTCAAAGCTAAATAATGGCCCAAAAGGACAAAACTTCGAAAAGACTGTTTTTTGCTCAAAGGTACCTTGTCGATCCGAGAGTGTGAAGTTGTTTGCCTTGATGCCGAACAAAACGCGTTAAAAATCTCATAATTTTCAGGCAGTAGCTGAAAAGTCAGGCAGTAGCGGAGCCCAGAAAACCGTTAATGTTTGTATTATCTTATTCGCTCAAAAATAATGTTTTATTCAAAGTTTTTTTAGCACGAATCCATATCGCTTGAAATTTTCAAAAAAATCGTGAAATCTCATTATCTGGTTTATCTTGAAAAAAAGAATAACGGAATTTTTTTGTATTTTCCGATTCCTCGAAGTTAGAACCGTTCTAAAAAAACATATACCTTTCAAACTTTTGAGAACTCATAGCTTCAAAAATTGAAAAAAATTATTCTCAAAATATTCTAGATCAAAACTTCTTTTTTTCCAGGAACAGAGCGAAATCGAGAACTTGCCAACAACCGAAAATCCAAAAAGCCCAGAACACGTTAGTCAATTTTTTTTTCTTGGGGGCATTAAACATATTTTCTGCAATCAAAGTCTTTTTTTATTTTTATGAACCAAAAAAGTTTTGAAGCAGCGAGATGAGAAATCTCTTGTGGATGGTTTTGGGTATCCAATAAAGGACTCCTTGAAACAAAACAAAATTTTTTAAACATCCAGAAAAATATAAAAAAATTACCTTTTGGATTAGCTTAACGGTTTTTAAAAGCTTCTTGCTTGAACATCAAGTTTGATGATGTTTGGAACGCTTTGGGGGTTTGAGGGACACTTGAACATTCAGACAATGATTTAATTATTATAGTTGATCCTGTTATATTTTTTCCAGGAAACGAGTCAGGCCACGCGGGATGAGATCTCCATAATAAGGCACGAAAGCACAAAAAAATGACAGCGGTCCTGGAAAAACCTCTCAAGGTGTCTTTTCAGTGTATTTGAACCAAACTCGAAAAATTAAGCACTCGAAAGAAAAATGGATATTTTTTTCATCAAAAGAGCAAGAAAAATTTGTAAGAAAATCTTTATCCTGCTCTCTTCAAATACTATGATCTGAAATAGAAATAATACAATATATTTTTTTCAAATTTGAGGTAATCTTCAAGTCGAAAAATTTTGGAGATTTGGCGAGATACGTGTCCCTACCAGAAGCGTACGACGCAGTAAGTTATTTTTACATTGAAATAATAAATACTGCACCCATTCATAGATTTGCTTGGTTGTTTTCAAATTCACTGAGCGGCTTTTTGAGGAATCTCGGTTTTTGTGGTTCTATCTTCGGAAATACTACACAAAAAGTCACAAAAAACAATCAATTCTTTAAAAATTGTCTACATTTTCAAACAATATAGATTACATACAATTGTGAGAGATATAACTTTTTTTCTTTACGTTTTAGTATATAAAATGCAACGATTTTGTGGCTAACTGGGCGTGGCTTTGTCCTTTTATGTTTGAACCCGTCTTGTAGGCACAAAAACTATAAGAAAATAATTTGGTCAGAGTAATCAACAGTGTAATTTTTCAGCAATCACTCGAAAAACAGACTCCTCCAGAGGTCGACAAAGCGAAAACTCCGTTAAAAGTGTGTTTTCAGTGTTTTACAATTAAACTGGAGAGGGTTATTAAGAGAATCAACATATTTTTATCATAAGAACGAAAAGATATGGGGGGAAGTTTTTATGGAAATTCTTAAAATGCTTGAAACATTACTCAGACTCTTTTCTTATTTAGATCTTGAAAAAATCGAAAAAAAAAAAACAAAAAAAATGTGTTATAGATCACCTTCAAAGTCAAAGAACCCGAAGTTCCACAAGCACAAGAAGCAGTGAGTTGTTATTGCATTGAAAAAGGAGTACTCCACCTCAAAATGGATTTGAGTAGTATTTTCCAATCTTACTGAGCGATTTTTGGAGAAGTCCGTTTTTGTAATTCTGTCTTCGGAAATACTTCACAAAAAGTCACAAAAACACAATTTGAGCTTTGAAAATAGATCAGATTTGTTAGGCAATGTTGATTACACATTATTGTGGAGATCTCACTTTTTTCCTTTACGTTTTAGCGTATAAAATGGGGCAGGTTGTTTTGTGCGAAAATAAAAAGGCCTCATTTTTTTGTGAAGAAGTGGGCGTGGTTTTGCCCCTCTTTTACTTTTAACTCAAAACTGATCATGTAGGCAACTGAAACTATTAGAAATTAAATTTGTTATAAAAATCAACTCTGTGATTATTTAGGAAACTCATCAATCGAACACAGAAAAAATGGCTGAGGAAGCTCAAAAAAACGTTGACGAAGAAGGAGCGCAAAAGGTGTGTTCTTAGAGTTCTGCAGATTACTTTGAAAAAAGGGCTCTCAAGAGAAAGAAAATATTTTTCATGAAAAAAAACAAGGAAGGTTGGTGGGAGGTTTTAAAGGTATTTCTTAAAACGATTGAAAATATTTTCAAACTCTTCAGTTATTCAGATCTTAACAAAATCGAAGAAAGAAAAAAAGTTTTTTATAGGAGGTCTTCAAGTTGAAAAACTCGGATGTTCCTCGAATCAACATCTGCAAACCGTCAGCCCCAGCGTCTAACACCGTGAGTTAATATCGCAATAAGGACGGAAATAATCTTCAAAAAAATTGAAACTACTAGAACTCGCATAATTGTTTCAATACCAACTGAGCTGATTCTCAGTATTCGTTTATTACGGTTGAATATCTCCCTTTCACTAGTCTTTGCGAACAAGTCACTCGGACTATGAAAAATATTTTCAGGAAACGGCGACTGAAGAAACTATTACCTTAAAAACAAAAATCCAATACAAAATCGCCGCAACATATCACGGAACTCAAACAGTAAGTTTATGAATTTGATAAAACCAAGTTAATGGCTTTGAAGTGCTTATTGATGGCTCTGAACATCACCGGAAAATAAGAGAAAATTTTTTCAGGATTCGAACTACCTCAGAATCACTAAAAATTCCGTTTTTTTGTTGAAGCCTCTGAAAGGAAAAGATTCGTGCTCGAGCCGAAAAGATGCAACAGTGGACAGAGATCTGAACGTGAGATTGATAAAAACTAAACCCGAAATACAAAAAAAATTTTCGAAAAAAGGTTCATAAGAATGAAATGAGACCCTTCCTAGAGATTTTATTTAATATTGGAGAAAACTTCCTTCTTTGTTTTTATCATATAGAAAACTGTTCACCAACACATTTATACACAGCGATTCAAAAAAAATGCTGTCGAATGTCCTATAGAGTCACACGAACTTTCATTTTGAGTTCTCTAGCCAGTCGGGAAAATTCGGAATGGCGGCTCATGTAACGCTCTAAATGGTCTGGAACAAAGAAGAGTAAAAAACTAAAATTCCGTTCTTCCATGAGTTGGAAACGACTTGGCAACTAAAAAAAGAAGAAATATAGCAAGTCAAACTCAAAAAAAATCGATAATGATTGACTAAGAAACCTAGCAAATATTATTTTTCTGCCCTTTAGCTGATTATTTGAGTATTAAAAACCTGGAAAACTATTGCATTTTCAAGGTCTCTCCTGATCAAGGCTCCCCTATTGGATCTGTTGCTGCTGGCTGTCCTGCAAACAGTTTTGGAGGGCCTGAAATCAGCCAAAACCCGACAGTGAGTAAAAAAACTTTTATTCAGCTCTTAATATAGGATCCAAACGTTTTGGCCCTTGGAGCCGAGATTTCAAAAAATATATAGCAGGCCAAATTTTTTTTATTTGAGTTCCGCAACTAATTTTTCGATTATCGAACCCCGTGAAAACGACTAAATTTTTAAGGAAAAGGACCTTCCAGCCGCCCAGATCGTAACTGAGATTCTCAGCTCACCAGCGAACTTGGCGGAAAGTCAAATTCCAACGGTGAGCAAAAGAAAACTTTTATACAGTACTTCCTATGAGTTTGAAACGTATTCGCGACTGAACCCGAGATATAAACAGCAAGTCAAACTTTGAAACAAATGACTCAATAATAATTCAATTGAGAATTGTAGTGGGTCGTTGTTTTTTTTTGAGAGCGTCAATCAAATATATTTGGGTTTTATTTATTAAAGAAAACTGAATTTTCAAGATCGGTGCCGTTCAAGCTGCTTGCGATGAAGTTCGTCGAGCATCTGAAACTGCAAATGAGCAGCGACTCCATCAGAAGGAAGGAGTGAGTAAAGAAATGTGAAATGCCTAGTTTTTATATCGCAAACTTTCTGGCAGTATGAACTTTAAAAAAAATATTGTGACCAGGTTGAAAAAGATGAATTAGTAGTTCTATTTTTGACTATAGTACACTGGATCGCTTTACAGGAATTTTTTTATTACCGTAGAAAAATGTTAATTTTCAGTTGCCTGAATTCGAAAAAGATCTACCTTTTCAGTACTCATACGAAAAAAAAAGCAGAATCAAGAACCGATTTTTGACCACACGCAAGAAATCTTGCAAGCTGAAAAATAAAAATGGATCGAGGACATAAAATAATGAAAATAAAGTTTTTTCCACATCACACAATCGACGGTAAAATCGACGATTTTTACTTCAAAAAAGCTTTTGCTCATCCAAAAATTGACCTGATTCTGATGGAAAGTTTTCAGAGAGATAAGAGCCCGATCAATCGAAGAGTTTCTATCTTGGACCCTCTCCGAAAACGAAAACTGAAGGAGGCTTCGGAAAAAAAAGAGAAAAGAACGATGGAGTTGAAAAGAAAACAAAGTTTTAATGAATTCATCGAAGAAGCCAAAAAACGCAAAACCGAGGAAACGAAAAAGAGAGGTATGCTGGTTTTTTTTTTCATTTTCTCAACGAGAAAACTAATCAATCTGAAATTACAAGACTGAGAAGGTACAAAATATTTCGAGAAACTTACAAAACTTTCAACTCAGAACGATGTTTTCAAAAACTGATATTATACCTTTCAAAAAGCGCGGTTAGACTATCAGAACTATTTTCTTGCATTTTCTAAAAGAACACTTTAATCAATTTTTTTTTTCTATTAGGTGATTTCAAAATCGGGAAAAATATACGGTAATAGAAATAATAGTGATCATAAAAAGAATAGTTTGTGAAAAAAATATTTATTTGGCACTACTCGAAAAAGGCCTGGACACTTGAATGGAAAAATGGAGTTATTTGTTCCATAGCAAAAAAATGTTAAAATGTACATTTTTAAAATTTAGGTCCTTTTTTTATCGATTCTCTTCTGGCTCCGAGAAGCGCGAAAGAAAAAGCTGGAATTGTGGATTTCGAATCCACGGAAAAAGTCAGTTTTCATGAGAAAAAATTTCAAAGCTACAAATTTAGGTTGAAAATGAGAGTCTGACGATGCCGGAAAATGCCGAGGTAAGGCTATTTTTTTTAACCAACAGTAACTCACCAGTTACCCAAAACAAAATAAGAAAAAAATTTCAAAAATAGTGGATGACTTACCGATTGCTGAATGACAACTTCTTTCGGAGCCTCTACAGCAATCGCACGAAAACAGACTGCAACATTTGTTAAAATATTTTTTTAAGTTGTCAAATCTGTAGAGATTTGGTAGCATAGTTTTGGATAAATACATCAATATTTAACAAAAAATATGTTTTTCGTTCCAGATTCTCTTTGTTGCTCAGCAAGCAAAAGAAGTCGCCACGCCGCCAGAAACGGCTCCAGTCGAAACGACTGCGGAAGAACTCATTGAAAAGGTGAACATGAAACTTTTTCATTATTTTTACTTTTTTTCAGGCGCTCTTCGGGCCCAACAGCAACGGCGAAGCCTTGATGAGTCAAATAGCCACTGTGGAGGAGTTGCCGGAGCCTCAAAACGGAACAGTGCAGCCGAAAGAAAAGGTGATTAAACTTTTTTCATCTTTCGTGGTATCCAATTTTATATCGAGTAATGTTCATAGATAACGTTTTTTGCTGATAGTTAACTTTTTACTTTTCTCTCCCAGATATATCATAACAATATTGAGGAGCCAAAGGACAAACTTCTCGAAGAATCTGTGGTCGCCCCTCAGCAAGAAAAACAGCCTGGAAAAAACAAGCGCAGAAAGGACGATTCTGGTCCCGAAACGGCTGGTGAGTAAAATTCGTAAAAAAAAAACAGTTTTAGAATGATAATGAACGTTTTTTCAAGATGTTTTGGTAAAATTTTCAATGGAGTTAATTTTTTAGTCATAAATTTCATGATGAAAAAATTTTTAATGAGTTTCCAGTCGTTTTTTATTATTCATCAGTAGATTCTTGAAGTGAAAGCCTAAACAGTTAGACCGATTCAAGGAGATACTTTAAGACCTAATTCCTGTCGAACAGAAAAAGTTATTTTTCAGCTGTCCCGTTGAGAAAAAGTTCTCGGGAGAAGAGACAGACTCAGTTTTATAAAAATGAGAATATTTGCCTCCTCAAAGTGGAAAAAGACGCCATCCGATGGGTATTTGATTGTAATTTACGTCATTACGAGTTTGGAAACTTGCAGGGTGGCTTCAATCCGTTCACAGGCAAGAAGGAGCCAGCCCCGAAAAGAAAAAGAACGACGAACCCAAAGCATCCTTGAATGGGGCCCCTGCTGCATTTTCTGGCTCTTTTCTCTCGTCTTTATTGAGTCGTTCAACTTTCTTCCTCCAGAAGGCTTTTTTTGAAAGAATTTTTGTTTGAGAAAAAATATTCTTTCCATTTTTTTGTATCTCGTCAGTTCACACTGTTTTCCGACTCCGCGCACTTTTTTTTGCTTTTTCTACGTGACTTTTATTATTTCAATCTTTTTCATTCTTGTGCTGTTATTTTGTCAAACCGGGAAAAATCCGGTGGTTCTTTTCAATTGATCAGTTTATTAGCTCTTCCGAGCTATTTCTCCAGCTTTCTTATTCTCGCTAATTATAAAAAAATAAAAAAACGAAAAAAATTCAAAAAAATCCAAAAAAACGAAAAAATTATTTATTATTTTTTTGCTTTTTTTCTGCAAAAAAACCGAAGAAATCTCGGTTTTTTTCTCCGTTGCTGAATCGCATTTTTTTGTATTTTTTTGACGCTTGTTTCAGTCTCGTTATCGTTCTCACAGTGTTCAAAAAGTTTTGGAAAGTTTCGAGACTCTTCCGCTTCAGCGTTGAAATTTTTCTTTTATATTCTCATTTTCTGCAATATTCCCTTTGTTTCTCTCCTTCCTAATAATCATATACAAGTTCACGGATTGCGATTTTATATTCATAGATTTTGTCCTCCTACAGGTCCCTGACCTCCTCTTTTTTCTACAATTCACGTCCGACTTCGCCCATGTCAAATTCCATTTCCGAGTGTATATGTGTTCTCATGAAGATACTTGTAAACCTGAACCGTGATCATTTTTGCTTTTCAAACCACGATGCAAGAAAATTTCCGTTGCTCTTATCACTTTATCTCTCTTTCCTCTTCCATTTTAATCCTCCAGGCTTTTTTGCATCTTTTTTTTCTAAGTCCATGAAAACTCGCCACAAGCATCCTTTCTAAATTATTTCGTGAACTGCCTATCGTTTCCGAGATACCCTTGGTATTTTTGAAAATAGTTGGGAGACCGTTTAGAAGACTAATCCGTTGAATTGATTGACGATAAAAACTTTTTCGTTTTTCTTCAATTTTTTTTTCTGAACCGGTGTTTCCGGATTGATATCTCGCAATTTTCGAATTTCAAAACGCAGAACTTCAGAATCATCATTCTGGTTCCACGATATGGCTAGGTTTGCTGAGCAGTTTGGGAATGGGGACGTTTGGAACTCGGTAGAGTTAAGTTTTTGAGTTTCTTTGGAACGTTCTGTACAAATTGGCCATTTACCTATTCCGGCTTATCTTGTCTTTAATTCTCGTTCATCCAATAAGAATTATGAAATGCATTATTCCACGCCCTTTCGAAGTTTGAATAAAACTTGAAACTTGCAATCTCTTTTTATCACACGTGTTGACAATAAAAAGGTAGATTAAGATGTTGGAATTTTTTTCATCCTTCTCCGGTATCGCTCAAAAATTTTTTTATTAATGTAAATCCCCAAAACAAGAGTCTATAAAGAACTTGAAAGAGAATACAAATTCACAAAATTGGAGTGGTTATGATGATATGAAGAGAATTCAGTTTCTCAGTTAATAGCATTCAAAAAAGATCGTACAGCGCACAAAAGCTTGATTTCAGGACCCGTAGGCTGAGGATGGGTAGCTCGAGTCGGATCGAAGAAAGGTGAAGAAGTTCACAAACAATTGAAGGTAACAATATAATCAGATTTCCATTTTTTTTTGGTTTTCAAGATTTTTTTTGTAATGTGTGAGATGATATTTTGAGTTCAAGCAAAAAAGGTTTTTTGACATAAACTTTTTTGCAAAATATTAGGACATGATTATGAGCCATAGATGGGAGAAAAAAGAAAAAACTTAACAACACTTAGCGCTAAGTTTAATTTTCTTCCAGAAGTTGGCTCGGTGCTCGTGGTACTCGTCCTTCATCTCACATTTCTTGGCGATCGATAAGAACCTTAAATGTTGGTTTTTATCGGATTTTATCAAAAAAATCTCACTTTAGAGGGTGTTCTGGATCGGTTGGCTCCCACTTGAAGTCGAAAACGCTCGAATCCTCATATGGTCCGTTGGGATTGCTGTAATCAGCAGGTTGCGTTTTTTTTACAGTTTTTGGATCAAGAAATGTAGTTGAGAAAATATGAAAGGAAGTTTTCTCCAATAACTCAGTTGCATTGTTAATTATTCACCTATTTTGGTCTCAATTTGGAGGAGAGCCAACTGTGGTCCGAGAGCTCAAAAATATACAGATCTTGAGGGTGTTTCAAAGTTTTTAACATGAAACAGGGTGTCTTCAAAGAAAAATGACCTCGTTTAGTCCATTTGAATGACGAGGCGTCAAATTTTTCACGATTTCTGGTTTTTTGCTCTCAAATCCAGTCTGACTCGAGGAAACGAGTTTTCCTTTCGGGAAAAAGTTACTGCCTAGCTATTTGAAATCTGTGCGAAGTTTCAAGTCATTTGAGCCAATTTCAGAGAAGTTATTCTCGAAAAATCACATTGATATTCCTTTAAGGCCAATACTGTAGTTTTTTTTTAATTTTTAAGCTGTTCGAATGACTTGCACTAATTTCTGCCGATATTGACAAAAAAATTTTCAAATAATATTTCTTAACTTTTGTTGGATCACGTCCATAGCTTTTACGAATCATCATAATTTCCCGATAAATCTCAAAACCAACCCGTATTTGGCAAAGTTGGTCCACATCCTCGTCATCAGGTCGAGCATCGCCTTGTCTTCATCCGTCATTCTGAAGTTGAAGACGATCGAAACGCCGAAGATGTAAGTGAGCTCCGTGCAATGCGTGGCGGCTGAATTATTTAAAGTTTATTTTTCTTTCTGTGAGAAAAGCAAACCTTTGAAAGGAGTTCGGAGGGCCAAAAGACCGAAACTCTTGGGATTGTAGTAGTCGAAGGAGTACATGTAGACCTTGTGACCAAATTGGGTCATTTTGTAGGCGTACTTGTAGGTGCCGTTGTTCACGAACAAGTCGCTGTAGAGCTGAAAAATATTCTTTTCAGTTGTGTAGATTCCAGTTTCTAGCCGAGATGGTGTCTTCTTTAGTTAAAAAAAAACTCACTCTTATGAATCCTCGAGCAGCGGCGTCTCGGTCGTCTTCATCGCCTTCTTTCCTCAAGTAGAGGGCTCTGGCTTCTCTCCGCAGATCAACGTAGTCCTCGTGATACTCGTTGGTGATCACGAGGTCCAGCAGTTTGTCGATTCCTTTGACATCAAAGTTTGTGGGGCCAAGGGTGGCTGAAATGTGAATTCATTTGGTCAAATGACAAAAAAGAAAAAAGAAAAAGGGAAAAGCTGTGAGAGTGAAAATGTGGAAAAAGGTCGTGAAATAGGGATAATGCTTCAGGGCTGCATATTGAAGTAGTTGAATAAACTATAAACTTTTCCATTCTTCGTTTTGTCGAAGAAATCATTGAAACTTCTACAATTTTATAGCCTTATCAGCCAATCATTGAAAGCTATAGTATATCCATTATTTTTTTAAAGCATTAGCCGTAATAGCTCAAAAAGATGAGATTGTGGGGCCAAGGGTGGCTGAAATGTGAATTCATTTGGTGGAGAGCAGGTGAACCTGAAAGTTGTGGACTCGCTGTGAGTTTATTTTGTTTTCGTTCTCGTTAAAAAGTGGTAGATGAATTTTAACAGATAACAGGAAAAATGTATTTTGAAGCTTCACTGATTAGCCTTTCTTTGAAGCCTGTTTATAGATTTTCTTCCCCTTTTTGGGCATTTCAAAGTGCTTACCGAACAATAGCCCTTCATATTCACAAGTGCCGACCATGATGTTCTTCTTCGGAGCTTCCTTCCTGAGCTCGTCTATCGGCTTCGGCAGAAAGTCTTCTGGCGACTTCCCAATAACCGGAGCCAAATCGAGGCCGATTTTTGAAACGTCCACTCCCTGAAAAACATTCATTTTTTTTTTTATATTTGTTAATATTCTCACTTTTCTCGTTAAGAGCCGTCGTTCAAATTCCTTCTCCTTCCTCGTTTTGAGGTACGAAATCATTTCGGACGTGGCGTTTTCTTCTGGAAAATATGAAATTGACTTTTTTTAAATTTTTTTACTAACCACTTCCGCCGTCCCAGTGCTTCCTTGTAGCAAAATCTTTGCACGAGGCGACGAGTTTCGGTTCTGCGACCGTACTCCACTCGCATTCTCCGTTGCCGGCCATTGGCACGACTTGTTGAAACAAATCTGCAAATTTTGTTTGAGACATTGAGAATCATTCAAGTCGTATATCCTTACCTCGTGAGTGTGGGCTAATGGACAGAAAATCGACGCTCGCCCCACCAGCACTTTGTCCAAAAACGGTGATTTTTCGTGGGTCTCCACCAAACGCGTGGATGTTGTCCTGAAAAACAGTGCCATCAAGCATTTTTTCAACATTTTAAAGATTCGAAAACGAAATTGAAGCATAAACTGACCCGAACCCACTCGAGAGCCTTTGTCATGTCCCACAGTCCTAAGTTTGTCGGACAGGCGTCATCTCCAGTGGAGAAGAAGCCTAGAAGGCCAAGTCGGTACTGGATCGTCACCACGACCACGTCATGGCGGCAGAGATATCTGAAAATTATCTTTTTTGAACTTTTTTTTGAATTCCATTTTAAGGTTTCTTTGTTGTATACGGAAATGAATGATTTCTTTCTACACGTTTCAACTAACTTTGCAATCCCAACGTCTCCATATTTGACCGCCGAATCGATCAGAAATCCGCCGCCATGAACGTAGACCATCACGGAGTGAAGCTGAAAACTCAATCCTTTATGAGGCCCCTTGAAAACTCACTCACTTTTGTATCCTCTTTGCTTTTCCACTCTGGAGAGAAGACGTTCAGATAGAGACAATCTTCACTTGTCTTCACTCCCAAAGTGTACTTTTCCCAGAAAAAGTCGGCTTGGGGAGCTCTTGGACCGAATCGGACGCACTTCTTGACCCCTTCCCAATCTTCGGCGTCTACAGGCTTCTGTAAAAATACTCTTAGTTAAAACCGTCTCAAAATATAAGTTTGATCACCTTGAACCGAAGATCTCCAACAGGCGGCTTGGCGAATGGAACGCCGAGGAAAATGTCCACATTTTTCTGGTCGGCAATGTTCAACCGGTATCCTTCGACAAGGCCGTTTCTGGTTCGAACCTGGAAATTTTTCCAACTTTTTGAAACTTTAAAGGTAATTTTGACGTACTTGTCGACTTGGGTTTAAATGGTTGTCTTGGTGGCCGCGAGAGGAAATGAACGAGATGACTCCTCCCATCTGAAAAAATGGTAAATCACAACTTTGAAATCTCGAGCTTTAGTTGGACAGATGGTCTAAAGGGAGTAAGATGACCAGAAATTTATAATACATGCTTCATTTTGAAAAAAAACCCCTTGAAAAACAACTTTCATTTCAAAGTCTATGAATCATCTCTATAGGAAACTACCGAAAATGAACTTTTTGAGAGTTCAGAGAAAGAGATTGAAGGCTCCAGACGAATTAATGTGAATAAAAGCAAATTTTTAACGATAAAGGACGCCGAAATCTCCTTTGAAAAAATCTTGGTCAAAAAAAACTTAAGAGCAAACGCAAGAATACTGTAGAGAAGTGTACAAAAAAAACTCGAGATCAAAAAGAAACAGTTTTGTGTAACAGAGATATAATTTTGAAAATCCTGGATCCGATTTCCTAAATTCAAGGTGCAAACGGCTTCTCAAAGGAAGACAATTTTGAAAATTTGATTTCAATAAAATTTCAACCCAATTTTCAAGAGGAAAAATCTTTAATAATGTAAGTGAATTTTCAAAATTTTGACACTTGGCCATACATTTTTATTCATACAAAGATTTTGGAACTTATTTTAGCTTTTGATTTTTTTCAGTCAAGGCACCTTTCTCCAAAAACTGAAAAATTATGCAAATCTCTAACGCAAAAATTTCTTTTTAGTAAATCAAAGAACGCTTCCAGAAAATTTCAGACTAGAAAGTAAAATGATCTCTTCAAAAATCAGTGTCTAGTGGCTAAAAAATGGCTAATCAGCTCTGGTAAACCTAATCAAAAGAAAACGAGAGAAACGAGAGAAACGAAATCGCTCCACATAATTGAGACGAATTTTCTAGTGGCCCCGATTCAATTGGCTCAAATGGCATTCTCCATTCAAATACGTCGTATTCTTTTTTTTGGACTTATTGGTTTTAAAAATGTTTCGATTCGAGAATGAAATGAATTTTTGGTGCATTAGACATCGAAAAAGCTACTTCCGCTCCATTTATCAAGTTCACAGTTTTTTTCTAGAAATTTTAAAAATTTTTGTTCTATTTCTTTCCACCTGCCTTCAGATCAAAAAAAGCTTACTGGGAAAAAAATTCCGAAACTTAAGGTATAGTCTTTTTCATAACACTTTTTTTGTGGATCAAGCTGTCAGGTACGTGAAATAAAAAAATAAGAAGATTTTTTTGATGAATCTAAAAAAAGATTTTTTTGAAAGAAACCTCGTCGAAAAAAATGAACTATTTGTCCAAAAAAAGAAGTTTTTATAACTAAAATGTAGCTCAAAAAAATAACACTTTACTTGCACGTATTCATATTTATAAATAGGGTACCGTCAAAGCAAACATTGCAAAGAAAAGATTTGAAAGAACGCTTCAAAATGACGAAGGGCGTAGGAGGAGAGAAAAAATGGACATGACTCAGTGACCACAAATACACCGGTGTGTGATAAAAACTACTATGATTTCACTATCAATTGATAAATAATGTGAAGATAGTCCAGAAAACAGAAGTCACATTTTATTAGTTTATAGTAAGACGGATCCGCCTCTTTTTTAGTGGTCATTTTGAAGAAAAGAGCTATTTTTCTCAGAAGGAAGATATATTTCATTGCTTTTAATTTCTCTGAAGATGCATTTATTTAACCGGAAAAAAATGACATTTTTTTCCAAGATGTGCTTGCTTAAAAAGTTCAAAAGAAGAAATAATGAGATAATTTTGAAAAATATTTGAATCACAAGAACAAAAGAATGTTCTTCATCCAATTTCATCAATTCTCAAACTGAATTCAGACGACATTGAAAATATCAGTAGAACAGTTCAAATTAATAAGAATTTGATATTTTTGAAGGACATTTAAATGACGAATTGTAGTCCGGGTGAGTTGGTAGACAACAAAAGAGTACTTAGTATTTTTTTCTGTTGGAATATCGTTCGATATCATTTTTTTTAATTTTCAAATGTAGGAGGTATCATGCGATAACTCTGTAAAAAAATAACGGATATACTGTAGATTTCGAAAGAGTTTTGAAAAACGCTTTCAAATTTACTAACTTTGGTCACTTTTATTTTATACAGGTGTACTCTGAAAGCTTTCAATATTTGGCTGATAATTTTACAAAATTGTAGAAGTTTTAATGATTTTTTCGAAAAAAGCGAATAATGGAAAAGTTTATAGTTTATTCAACTACTTCAATATGCAGCCCTGAAGCATTATTCCTATTTCACGACCTTTTTCCACTTGAATGAGCTCAAAAATGTCAGTAATATGTTTTCTCAGAAAGCCTCAAATGAAAGTTCCTCGACAGAAAATGAATGAAAAACTCAATGTAGAGAAGAAAATTGAAAGAGTAAGTGACCTAACAAACGAACTAATTGTCAAAAACAAAGAAAACTTCAAACTCTGCTTTATGATTTGTTCAAGAGTTCTATTTGCCGTGTGCTTCGGAACAAACTGAACAACTTGAAAAATCGACGCAAGAAAGAGACAAAAAGTGGCAAAAGAGAAAATTTTGGAGCTAAGCTTCGAAGAAAAGGAAAGCGGCTGGGACCAATGTAACGTGTGGCGAGGCGGCTTTGAATTCGACAACAAAAATGGCTGCTTGACGAGGTTTTAGGAACTCAGAAGAGAAGTCAAAGACGAGGAGGCAGGAAAATTCGAAATCAGAGTGAAACATGGGGCGGAAAAGGGAAAAGAAAATGGGCGAGTGAAAGATTTTTCTCCGAGTTATGGCTTGAAGAACTTTTTATGATTTTGTCTGTGAAATAAAAAAATTTGATCGAAGGGTGGAATTGTTGAATTTAAAAAGTCTTTTATTTTCCAAAAATAAAAAAATTTAACAAAGGAATAAAGTTTACAATAATTTCTGAGTAGGGTAGCTTATTTCTGGAGGCTTTCTGTGTGAAGCCAGGGTAATCTTTACCAGTCCAAAAATTTTGAAAATTTCGTAATGCCACACAAAAACGGTTTCAACCTTTTCTGCTATTAGCAAACCCTGTACCCAGGAATTTTTTTCCTAAATTTTTGCTTCACAGTCGAAAGTTACCATAAAAAACGACTTTAAAATCAGCAAATTCAAAAAAGAACCTATTTCCTTCTTCAAAATTTGGAGTCTTCGAAATCATGATGAGAAAGAAGAATTGCGCGGACAAAATAGCCTCACTCTCTCGAGAAATATTGCTTGCTTGAAAAAAGAGAAGAGTAATGACTTGGTAATGAAAAAAGACAATTTATTCAGAGCATGGGATCAGGAAGAAAGAGAAAAAGAACTCTGAAAAAGATAGGTTCTGAAGTTTTCAGAAAAAAAACGCTGCGGAAGGATTTTAAAACTAAAAAAGTCTTGTTAGGACTTGTTACCGTTTTTCGTACAGGTGAAAAAAAAGGTTATACTTCGAATTCTTAAAATCAGCTGTACTTTGAATATTTGTCACGGAAAGGAGAAAAGCAATCAGATTCGAAATCAAAAGGAAAAATAAAAGT
The DNA here is from genome assembly GCA_904845305.1 of Caenorhabditis auriculariae. NCBI lineage: Eukaryota > Metazoa > Nematoda > Chromadorea > Rhabditida > Rhabditidae > Caenorhabditis > Caenorhabditis auriculariae. The sequence continues at coordinate 910,082 of CAJGYM010000019.1, read as the reverse complement.
ATGTTCAAACAAAAGGATCTCTCAAGGGCGTTCTCCGCCTGGGACACTGTAAGGAAAGAAAACATTAAAATCAAAACATTCCTACGCCCTTCAATAGAGCATCGGATAGGGAAATATGATTTCAAAAAAGAATCCGAAAATTGTCCTTTTGATAAGGTTTAACCTTTTTATAAGAATTCCGGAAATGTGAGTTTTCATTTCAGTTTCTACACCTGAAGCTTTTTTTCTTAGAAAAATCTGGTGATCACAATATTTTTTTCAACTTGAGACTTCTTAAATTTCGATAATTTAATATCAGTCTTCCAACTTTGAATACAATCAGTGGGCGACTGATTTCTTCTTTCGATCCAACAGGTGAATCGGAAGGTTCTTTTTTTCTCAAAGTCAGCTGTCCCTCGATCGAAAAAATTTCACCTGGACGGAAAAAAATAAGCTACCATCAGGAGTTGCAAAAGTATTTTAATAATGAGTTTTAGAACTCCTAAATGTTTTTGAAGGCCTGAGAATATGAAACTTCCCTCCAAAAAAAAAGTATCTGAAAATTTACGTTTGGAAAAATGGGCGAACCTACTCACGTTCATAAAAATTGATCAGACAATTTTGCATTTCCTTTGATCGAATATTGCCATTGGGTCACAAAAAACGATAAGCGATTTTATGTTAACAGAAAAAAGGGTTTTTTGAAACAAAAGGAATTTTTCAACGGCGGTTTCCGCTTGGGACACTGTAAAAAATTGAAACGTTCGGATTCAAAACGTTTTGACGCACTTCCGATAGAGCAAACGATAAGCGCGGAATGTTGATGTGATATCAAAATAATTATGACAACGTCCAAAAATTTATCGTTTCAAGGACTTTTTGCATTTCAAAAGAAAAATTTACAATTTTTAAAAACAAAAAAATATGATCAAAAATGCTACATGAATTGATTTAAGTTGCACGTATTATGCTAATCAAAAATTAATTTTTTTAACTTTGTCAAATTTGAATCTGGAAAAAAATGAGTATGGAAAAAGTTTGTGAACGCAGAGTCAACTTTCTTGTTGGTCAGACTGGTGAATCAGACGCTTTTTCTCTAAGTCACAAATTTCTAAGTCAGCTGTCCCTTGATCAAACATTTCTCATACGCAGCGGGATGTTCGACTAGAATTTTATTCTTGTCTCGATTCATTTTTGAAGAACTCGGCTAGATAAAAGTAAAACTAAAAAAAAAATTTTTTTTCTTTGTTTTTTTTACATTTTTGCCACCTTTTTCGAGAATTTATCTTTCAGCTGCCTTTGTCTGCGCCTGACTTGTACTGACGTCTATTTAGCATTTTCCTACGGTCGAACAGGTGATTCAGAAGGCTTTTCTTTGAATTTCCAAAATCACCTGTTTTCGGTTGAAAACTTTTCACTTTGAAAAGAAATCACAAAATCTGAAACTAAGTTTTTGGAAGGACCTTCAGGTACATGTTCGCTTTGGAAAATTAAACTTTTCTAAAATCGAAAAAAGTTCACCCCTATCAAAAAAGTGCAGTTAGGGGAAAAAATTCAGGAACTAAATTAAACCTGAAAATTTGTGAATTTCGTCATTAAATCATAAAAATTCGTCGGAACTGGGGAATTTCAATGAGGACTTATTATCCTGTGAAGCAAAAAAAGTCATTATTTTTTTAGTCAATTCCTTCAGGTCATGTCATTGATTAAACGTTAGTCTTCTGCGAAACTTTGAAAAATTTTCATGGCAAAATAACTTTTTAATATAAGCATTTTTTGAAGCATTTCCGACCCGAAAACTCTGATTCTAATACTCTGAACGATCTTCTCATCTATTGAAGAATGAGAATGTGCGTGGGTTGATGGTTCAATAACGGCTCAAAAGCATTTTTTTTCAAAAACCAAAAAAAAGCTGTTCAAGAGCAAAGGACAAGCGTCGCGGAGTCACGATGATATCATCTAGAAGGCAACAGCGACATTTATTCCGAAAGAGAGAAAAACCTCAACAAATAACGCCGAAGGGAAAAGCCGTCGCGCAAAAGAGTTTTTGAGGGGGATCGAAAAGGGAATTGGAGGTGACGCGTGTCCAGAAAAAACGGCATTTGAAATGCAAAATCGCAACTTTTTCGGATTATGTTTTTTTTTCGCGTCGACCTCAAAACGGAACATTCTTTTCCAAGCAGTTTAAGTACTATCCCAACGCCCACGGCATTTCTTCAAAAATAGTAGCCGCCTAGTTTTTCTATTCTAAACTTGAGTAATTGAAAAATTTCACAAATGAAACGCCTACTCGACGGTGTTTTTTTGAGCTTATTTATGTTAAGTTAATAATTTAGCAACCAAAAAAATCCTTTCTACTTGTCTATAAAAGTTTCGAAAGAAAGTTCACTGACACCCACAAACTTTTGTTAAAAATAGATGCCGTCAACTTTTTTCCATCAAAATTATAAACAAGCTTAATTGAAGAAAAAAACCATTTTTGACCGGAAATTGATGTAATTTATTGCTGAAAAAAATTCCAGAATGGCTGTTTTTTTACTCAAAAAAATGCAAAAAAATCCAATCATAATCACTTGTAAATTTTTATCATAATAATTTTTCTGAAAACTTTTTTTAACCGTTAAAAAAATTGGAAAAATTGAAAAAGCTGAAGAAAAACTCTCTAGAAAGTTGAACATTATGATCTTGTTTTTTTGCCCCCATTGGCCCAAAAACTATTCTCAGAGCAGAATATTCATATCAAAAAAACAAAAAAAGAATGAATGTGTAGCTTCAACTCTTGCAGATAAGATATTAAAGGTTTTCTCATTTCTGTCTAATTTTTGAGCAACTCCGCTTCGTCTTCGCTATATTTTAATATAGCCGACAACTCGAGATTAGCGCGAATAATACAGTAATCCGCTTTTTCCGATCAGGGTGGTCTGGCGTCCGTTTCTTCCCCTTCCAAGATCGATATTATTTGCACGCCGATTACAGTATCCGGTGTCCAGGTGAGGAAGGAATTCCTTTTTATAACTATTAATTTCTTTTTGCGTTTTTGTTCTTTTTTTGCATTATATCTGATAATTAGCATATTGGATTTTTTTCGAAAAATGGAAAAAAATAGATGAACTAGCAAGCTTACAAACTTTTTTCCAAAACTCGAAATTTTGGAGAGAAATTTTTGAAGGTCCGGTAAGTGTTTGATTGTACCTTAGATATGTTATCCATTCACTTTTTTCTCAAATTCTTGAGACTTTGTTGTGGTTATTAAAACGTTCTGTTCTCAAATTGAATAGGGAAAATTCAACTTCCCTGCAAATTACAGTCAAAGTTGCGTTATTTATCTCTTAATAGCATCTAAGTTATCTTCATTATTTTTTCTTGGAGTTCCTAGACAACTTTATATTTTCCTGTTTGCTATATCATTCCTTCAACTCCAGAGTCTTAAAGCGAAACTCTTGGAAAACTGGAACTTATCAATCAAATTACGAAAATTGTCTCATATCACCAAGTTCAAAATTTGATCCTTTTGCATTCATATCGTAGTCTATCAGATAGCTGCCAATCAGGCCTTTCACTATACTTTGTGGTTTTGTCTAGACACGATAAAGTCGCCGTTCAGGGATTATGAAGGAATGCCAGTTGATAAACATTGTTTCTTCGATCTGGATCTTTGATGTTTTCGAATGGAAACCGCAGATTGATGCCTAAGTACAAATAAAAGCGGTTTTGAAAAATGAGAAGATTTTTGCAAGAAGAGCGAAAATTCAAAAAAAAACCTTAGTCCACAGATGACGCATCCGTGAGGCTTTGTCCGCTTTCCTCTTGAGGTCGACGTCGGTCACGTCGTTTTTCGATGGCATTATCGGCTTTAATTCTGAATAAATTGTTTGTGAATAGATTTTAGAAACGTCAAACAAATTTTCTAACAAACCCAGAAAAAAATCATCTCAAGAGTTGAAGAAACCGAAAGAGAATCAAATTAGCTACATTTAAAAATGAATGAAAACGAAATCGAACGAAAATCAACTTTTGCCACGCATTTTGGCGGTCATTTTCCGGTTTTATTTCCGCTCTTTAGAGTTTTTTTTTTCTTGATGCGTCTTGAATCACTGTCTTGCGTACCTATTTATGGCATGGTAGATTTGATTTTTCTTGACCGGTGGGGTTTATCAAGTAGAACTGATTGGTCTTTCGATCAGAAGAGGGTAATTTTAATGGAATCAACGTGTTTTTTGTGCATATATAAGTTAGTTATGTGTTCGAACGAATTTTGATTTGGGAGGAGAAAATGGCATCTCTTGTTTAAAAATTTCCTACTGCTCCCTCAAATTAACATAGGCGATTATCTTACTGTTTCACAAAAACAAGTTCACATGAACACTTACTGACCCTCTGAAAAATTTTCAAAAAAGGTATTTTATTTCGAGGATTATTTTCGAGTAAAACGAAAATTTTTGAATTACATGAACTTGCTGTTTCAGGGAAAGTTTCGAAATGAGACTTTTTCCTTGTCAATTTCGTGTAGGAATTATAAAAAAATTTGAAGATTACTGAAAAATGGAAATTCCATTTGCCCAACCCCAAGTCTTTGAATTGAAAAATAGAATGAAACAGGTAAATTACTTTCTGAGAAAGCAGCCGCCGAGCTTGTATAAAACTGTCTAGAAAAAGAGTGCAGACGAAGAATACGGTAGACTTTCATGAGAGCGTTGAGCAGACCGACTGTTGGTCAACCGAGGGTCAACCAAGCATACAATGCGGCGGTTCTAGCCGATAAGAGCAAGGGAGATATTAAACATTAGCCCCTCCTCCATCATCAGTCAATCTCAGAAACTGACGCGGGAGTCACGATTATTAAATAAATAATGAGGGGAATATTCAGAGACTGTAGGTGTACTCTCAAAACCTCTAGCAAATTTTTTCCCATACTCTCTTAGAATTTGGTAAAATGACCCCCGTATGTCCAAAAATGGCGCAAAAAAAGTTTTTAAAAAAATTTTTTTAAGAACGAACAGAGAAGTTGATAGTCAATGAGAAAAAGAGAAAAATAGAGAAAAATTTTGAATTTTTTTGGTGGTTGGTTCTTCAGAATGTTTATTTTAGCAAGAAGTTTATTCGTCAGAAAGCCTATTGCAATAACTATCATGTCCGTGTCAAAGCATATAATTTGCTGAGGAAAAGTGAATTTTTTTCAGGCTTTTCGCAAAAAAACAAGCCCAAAAAAAGGGATAGACATCGCGTAGTAGTTACAAAGATGATTGCCTTTTTTATAAAGCAATTTTTCCGTTAAAAAAAAGGCAAGTGAAAAATTAACTGAAATAAAAATAAATATGCAGAAATATAAGTCAAGAAGTTTCAGTTTCTCAAAGAAAAATAATAAATTATTTCTCAGAATTTGAATTAATCAAAGACCTTTTCCAAAGCGTGGAAAAGTTTCGAAATTCAGCGAAAAAAAAGAAGAGATAAATTAAGACGGCTAATAGTCCAAAAAGTGAAACCTAACGCTTCCCTTATCTGGTCTCATGTGATAAAAACAAATCAAAGCCGGATTTCGGTCGCTTCCTTCTCCAATCAACAAAAATTTGAATCTTCAAAGAACTTCAATGAGGTCAAAAATGCATGATTTGTGGTCGGAAAAGTTTGAAAAAAGTTTCTGAAAAAAGCTGAATAATGTGAAAAAAAAAACGTAAAAAAATTGAAAAGTGTTTGAAAACTTCAAAATTTTCTCCTGAAAGTTCTTATTTCTCAATAAAAATCAAAAATCGTCTTGATATTTTTTTAAACTTTACCAAACTTTGAAAAAAATTCTTTCCAATATATTAAGAATTAGAAACAGCGATCTCATGCATCAAAAAAATAAGAGCCGGTTCTCAAATTGTCAAAACACGACTTCTCAAGCGGAAAGCAGAGAGATTGCAGATGTCATCCTCAGATAATGAAAGCGAAAAAATAAAAATAAGTTGACTGGGTCGAAAACAATGGCGAGGGTAACAACTTTGACACGATGTGAACTCAAGCGAGTCCTCGCTTCTGACTTTTTGCGACCGTCGGCCAATTCAGTCAGAACTCGTGTCACATCCGTCGGATTATCGCTTCCCCAACACCAGTCGGCCGCCAATCAAATCCGCGCCCTGGCCTCTGACACTAGAGTTCGATCAGTTATTTATGTGCCAGAGAGGTCGATGTATATAGGCTGGCGTCGAAAAAAAGCAAGATTTATGCCGTTTGTAATATTTTTTCGTTCAAGTTGAAGAGTTCCTTTGAATGGGGGTACAGATAACCGATTCAATCATGAAGAAAATGAATATACCACTATTTCCCTAACGGGAAATTATTTCAAAAAATGCCCTTGACGATCTGATTTTTTGAACTTTGTGTTGAAACTAGCCAAAAAGCAAAAAAAGCGTCTTTTCAAAAGCTTTCAAAAACTACAAGATCTGTGAATGGATCTTTCAAAACTACATTTCATATCTTAAAAGGACGTGACAAAAGATTGACCTGAAATCCATTAAAACAAAATTACGCCCACATCCGGTTGAGATATGAAACTAGACAAAGAACAATCCGCAAAATTTGAAATGAAAAATGTGAAAAATCTGAAGCATTTGGCCGAATTCTAGAGATTTTAAAAGTTTTGGAGGTAAAATAGTCGCGGAAAGGACAGCTCGAGTTCCCGCCAAAAGGGCGCTTTGCAGTAAAGTTGCTCTATGGACAACACGCTTCGCCATTTTTCAGATTTTTGCTTTTATCTTCGTTTCTTTCAATTTTTAATTTTTTCTTCTCTCGTCAAAGCTCTTCTCGCCACTTTCTTCTGATGTATGAATTGCAAACTTTGATCGCGAAATGCTTCTTTTGTGAAAAATAATGATTTTATACAGCTTTCGCGTGGGATATCGATATTTTTTATTATCATTGGGTGTTTTTTGTATTCTTTCAGGAAAGAAACCCTCAATTGAAACTGATATCCGGTTATTTCTCACAAAATGCGAGTCTAATGAGACGTTCGCAACATCGCGTGCACAGCTACTGTGAGCAGTTGTCCGTACATCGATCCAATGCATATTTCAAAATTAAAGGCGGGAAAGTAAAATCGAGTTTTTCTCCAAAAGAAGTCACTTCTGTAATTATTTTGAAAACACCGCTCGATTTGCAAAGAAAAACTATATAAGGTACTGTTTCCACCTGAAACCCCGTTTTTTACTGTTCCTATTCCTTTAAAGATGTGAAGAAATAGGAAGCAGTTAAAATTGGGAGTTTTCTTTGGATTGTTAACCATTTTCTCATCTTATCGACAAAAAATGCTTGGACTTATTTAAATCTCTCAAGCCAGCTAAGAATGGAATAAAAGTCTGTGAATATTGAAAAAAGGTCCAAAAACTGTTCAGTTCGAATGGAAACTTTCCTAAGTTCTTCAAAAAAATTAAAAAAACTATGAAATAGTTTTCAATCATATACTCATCATCGTTATTTTCATCCTTAAATTCAAACTCGCGATAAAATCATTGAAAACAGGTCTACTACTGACTTTCTTGTTTCATTCAAATCACTTGGCAAAGATCATTGAACGGAGCAGAAAAACCGGATTCTGTTATTTTATCTCTGTTTCTTTGGTCCTTCAAAAAATGGAAGAAAAGCTTTCAACAAGGAACTAAATCTTACAAAGATAAGAACTTTCCCCTGTCAATCGAAAATGGAGATAAGATGAAAATAAGATCAACAGGAGCAAAAAAGTCCAAAATCTCTTTCAAATGGGAACAGAGAGAAGAGAAAAAAGAAGTGATGCGATTGAAAAAAAAGATGGAACGAAACGAAGAAGCTGCATGGGTTACACAGCCGATTGGATTTCGAATGAATCCGACAACAAATCTCACGACAATATTTGTTCGTGTCCCTCGCCCCATGAACCTTAGTCAACAACTTTTAAGCTTCCAAACAATTCTACATGAACCATTTTGTTTACTGGTAGGTTTGTCAACAAATGGGTTGGAGTTGGAAAAACGTGTTTCGAAAAAGGTGACTCGAGTCAAAAAGAGATGTGTGAGGCTCTACTTTGAAGTTTTTCTAGAGAATTTTCAGGATTTCATGGGGAAATTAGATTCCTGATTCTGACTGTTTCTAATCAAGCTTTTTTTGTTTTTTTGATTTTTTTGAAAAATCCATTCAGATTTGATAAAGATCATTTTAAACAAAGCTACTTATAAAATTGAGACAATATCCTTCTATATTCTTAAATTTTTCTAAACTTTTTTTTGTTACATTTTTTTTAAAGAACCCTTTCTGCTTTTAAAAAAACTGAATTAAGGTGATAAACAAGCGGAAAAAAATTGAAAAATTTTTTAAAAAAATTGGAGTTTCGGAAAAAAATCCTCGTTTTGAACTTTTCGGCAATCTTTCTCGTATAAAATCCGCATCTTTGAATTAAACTGCCATTATAAACAGAAAAAAATTTATGATAATAAAAATATTTTTTTACTCGATGAAGAAAAAAACTTGAGAGGCAACCTTTAAAAAAACATTTTTGTCCAATTTTTGGATGAATACTAAAATTTTTTTAATCAAACCGCTCACCTTCAACCTTGAACGTAAATTTGAAGTTCAAAATCATAAAAAAAAACTTTTGGAACGGCCAAAGGGCAAATGAAGCGGGAAGATTGGAAGGTACAATTTGGAAAGGATCAAGGCGGCCACGGCTGCTGCGAACGACGGCAATTGCTGGTATTATCCCAAGATTTGTCAGAAAACGGCCATCGAACGTCTTCTCGACTCTTCCACCAGATGTCGGCCGGCATGGAACGCAACTTTCCCAAAACTACCAACTTTTCTTGTATACAGGTTTTTCTTTTATTTTTTATTAAATCCGAAGCTAACTTCGTTAAAAATTTTTCAAACTGGGGCGTTCTTAAAGGTTTTTTATTGAGTTTATAAAATTGAAAGATTGGACATTGAGTACAACCATCTAGAGTTTTCAATGAACAAGAGGCAAAAAAATCAAAAACTTAATAGGAAGAGTTATCGAAACAAATGGAGGAGGTCCTTCAATTCTCGTTAATTTTGAAGCTTACTTTGAAGGGTTTTCTTTTAAAAAAGACGTAAAAGTTGATTTTTTTTTTCTGATGATTTTTTTAGGAATTACTTTTTGAGATATCAAGTCGTGATTTTTAGCAACAAGATAATATTGTGTAAGGCCACTAGGAAAAAGTCATTATAACAAGTAGAGAAGGCCATTGGAAAAATCTTCAAGGATCGTAGGCCCAACAATAGCGGCCATAAAGGTATATAATTCAAAATGGTCTTTTGGCATACATTTTTTTGAAAGTAGTCCGAATTTCTACAAACAATGTAGATGTTTTGAATAGCTTTCCCATAACTCATTTATAAAAAAATATAACCTTCTCGCTTAACTGAGACTCAAATTGTGTAAACCAAAAAAATGTGGATCACTTCTAGAGAAGTTATGCCCAACAAAATCATTTTTAAATACCTTTATGACTAGTAAGTGAAAGAAATCGTTTTCAATAATTAAAAGGGGTTCAAAATTTTCTTAAGATCTTCCTTGAAACAGTAAAAGGCAACTAATTTTCGAAAAACAGATAATCTCCCCTTGTCCTTCACCCTCCCCGTCGGAATACGAGAAACAGCCGTGTTTCCTCTCGACCTCCGAGTTCGATCCAGTACTTTATCGAGAGGAACTTCTGAGACGAGCTTATTTGGCACGCTTTCCATTGGACAGGTATAAATGCTAATATTAGCTTTTTCAATAGCATCCCGTTTAGACGCTTAAAAGTTTAAAAAAGTGTTCAATGAGTTTAGAAACTCGCTTAAGCCTGGCCATGGTTTTAAAAAAAAAACAAGTTTAAATAACGTATTGATTCTCAAGGTATTTTATATAAATCTGATAGAAAACGCAAGCAAGAAGCTGATAGTACGACAATAATAGTAAAACATCAACAACCGGGAAATTTAGAAGTCAAAGACCTGATTATTTTATCGCGATCGGTGATAAGACCAAGCCAAGCTCTACAGTGACAATTGGTGAGTTTTGATACGATTAGTCAAAAACGTTTCTTGTGGTTTCTAGATCGTGAAAAATGTCTTCAAAACCATTTCTTCAGAAAAATGGGATTTCTATTCGAAAATGTTGAAGGAAAAAAGCTGAAAGATATTTTGAGTTCGCAAAAAGTTGCTCGAAATTTGCAGTCCTTTAGAAAGCGTTTTCCAACAGTCTTTGAAGAATAAGAACAGGAGAAATACTCCACTTCATGACGAAGTTTACGGTCAGCCGATTCAGAAGTCAAAGGACCCAAGGGCGACAGGAAAAAGAGCGCGCCGACCCAAGTGCCAACGGCTTTTTTGGCCCTTTCCTGCGCCATTGCCTTCGTTTTTGTACTCATGTTATTTGTATACTTCACTGGTTTTGTTCGTTTTTAAATCCGTTCAGCACAATTGTTCATTTCGGAAAAACATCTCAACTTCTGCCGAAAAATGGCTAGAAAAAAATAATAAAAGTTTTTTTAAATTTTTTTATTGCTGCTTTGTTTAGAATCAGAAGAATTATGAAAAATTCATCCGCTGCCCAAGATAAAATGAGAAAATTCTTTATTTAACTGGGACTGGGCAACGGAGTAAAAACTACCTGTGAATAGGAGGTCGCTTGGATGTTGGTGACCGTGACGTCGGTGAGAAGCAGGACGTTTTTGGAAATGTTACCTGGAAACTCAATGCGAATGTACTCTTTTTGAACTTCAAAAAATCATCACAAATCAATGGTAGTTAAGATCTTTGGAGACGCTGATAAGGAAAATAATCTCAAAAAAAAAAGCAAAAGCCCTACCGCTGGAAAAGGAAAAAATAAACTGTCAAGTCAGATACTTACATATGCAAGCATTCTTTTCAGAGTTCAATGAAGTAGATCAGCTCGAAAGTACTTCTTTTCCCATCCCGATAGCGTCGTCAGATCTAATTCTCCAACTAATCATTTCTGAAAAGTATAAGTTATTGGAGTCAGCATACTTTCTAAATGTTGTTCTGCGAAAATCCAAAACAAAAGTTGAAAATTGCAACACCCAAAGGCACTCAAAACTTTCAAGTCAAGCCACCTAGACCTAGACTAGAATCTACTGGGGGTCCTACGCTGGCTGGACGTTCTCAGTACGAACTTCCCGCCAAACAGACGTCTCTCAGTCAGTGACGGTCGGACGTCTGACACGACCAGGCCTTTGGGGCTCCATCATTGTCTGTACCCAGGAACCCCCTGGGCACCAGATGCCGTCTGCATCCTGCAGAAGAATCAGGACCGAGTTTATCATAGCGAGGAAGTCCGACAGCCGTGGCCAAATCGGCTGTCGCATCCATGGCGTCTCCGGAGCCCCGTTGTCTAACGCGCGCTTTAGCCTTCTTTTCATTCCGGTTTCATAACAACATCGTGGAGAGCTTATCGACTAGCAAGTCTTGGAACTGTCCAGGAAGTTGTCGTGCACGGATTTTAGCCTTGTGGGTTTTGCAGTTCAAAAGAAAAATGAATAGGTTGATCTCTATTTTTGGAGATATCTCTGATTTTTTTCATGAATTTCGAAATTATCAATAAAAGGAAAACGTATCTTGTTGATGAAGTCGACGAAAAAGCTGACTTGTCGACGCTTTATGAATGGTTTGAGTTTAGGATCTGAAAAAAAACGTTAATTTAGTACAAATAGCTAGTTTCCAAAAAACGAACGCGGAGCACAAACAGTGAATGAGATAAATTGAATATTTGTAAATTCCATACCTCAAAAAAATAGGCGAAAACTGAAGAAAGTTCTGAATCGAATAGTCTAGAAGCATTTGTGAAACAAAGAAAAAATAGAGTAGGTAAGTGAGCGAGAGAGAGTCAATTCGAAAAGCAAAAAATACATAGACAGCTATGAAAAATGGTGAGAAGCTAGTACGCATCACGAAACTAAGCTCTCACAGACCGAAACTCACATGATCATCATGAAATCGATAAAATCAGTGCACTAGAAGCTAAAATGCAATGAGTCAGCAAAAAAGAGGCAACGGCGGCGGGTACATGTGCCGCAGAGCTTTCTCGCCTCTCCCGACGATGATGACAAAAATCAATCGATGCCGCCTTTTTTTGTTTTTCTTGGTCCGTTTTCTCCTTTTCGAATCAAGATGTTGTTTTTTTAAGTTGATTCTCATAGGTTCATAAAATTTCTTATTTTTTTTTCTCTGCCTCACAGAATACTTGACGACTCTGAAACTATTCAGCTTGGTATTTTCCTTTCCACTAGGTCACCACCTATTTTTTCAGCTTTTTCTGTCATTCACCTTTTGTGTTCCGCGGTTTTTATCGTCAGAAGACTTTCTAGACTAAATTTTCAAAATTTCCTTCAGTTTTAGCTTATTTTTTTCAGGTACGGAATTTACAAATACCCAAATCATCTCATTCACTGTTTGTGCTCCGCGTTTGCATTTTTGGAAACTAGCCATTTGTACTGAATTAACGTTTTTTTTCAGATCCTAAGCTCAAACCACTCAGAAAACGTCGACATGTCGGCTATTTCGTCGCCCTCATCAACAAGATACGTTTTCCTTTTATTGATGATTTGGAAATTCATGAAAAAAAATCAGAAATATCTCCAAAAAGGAGTTCAAGCTATTCATTTTTTCAAACTGCAAAACCCAAAAGGCTAAAATCCGTTCACGACAACTTCCTGGACAGTTTCAAGACTTGCTAGTCGATAAGCTCTACACGAAGTTGTTATGAATGAGGAATGGAAAGAAGGCTAAGGCGCGCGTTAGACAACGGGGCTCCGGAGACGCCATGGATGCGACAGCCGATTTGGCCACGGCTGTCGGACTTCCTCGCTATGATAAACTCGGTCCTGATTCTTCTGCAGGATGCAGACGGCATCTGGTGCCCAGGGGGTTCCTGGGTACAGACAATGATGGAGCCCCAAAGGCCTGGTCGTGTCAGACGTCCGACCGTCACTGACTGAGAGACGTCTGTTTGGCGGGAAGTTCGTACTGAGAACGCCCTGCCAGCGTAGGATCCCCAGTAGATTCTAGTCTAGGTCTAGGTCACTTGACTTGAAAGTTTTGAGTGCCTTTGGGTGTTGCAATTTTCAACTTTTGTTTTGGATTTTCGCAGAACAATATTCGGAAAGCATGCTGAATTCGATAGCTTATATTTTTCAGAAATATTTAGTTGGAGAATTAGATCTGACGACGCTATCGGGATGGGAAAAGAAGTACTTTCGAGCTGATTTACTTCATGAAACTCTGAAAAGAATGCTTGCATATGTAAGTATCTGACTTGATAATTTATTTTATTTCTCACATCGCAACGCTGGGGTAAATATCTTTCCTAACTCGCTATGAAACATTCTATGAAGGTATTTGTAGTTTCAAACTTATAAGGATACTATGGGTTTCGTTGCAGTAAATAACCTTGAAATTTGATTTTCTATCATGAACTTTTGCTTTTTTTGAGATGATTTTCCTATCAGCGTTTCTCCAAACATCTTAACTATTTTTTTTTATTTCCAGTCTAACATTTCATTGACGTTGAAAAGTAGCGCATTCCCATTAAAATTTCAAAAAATAGTTCCAGATGCGACCTGCTTCCCACCAACGTCAAGGACTCCAACATCCAATCGACCTGCAATTAACAGGTATTTTTTTAATCCGTTGCCAAGCCCCGCTTCCATAAACAATTTTCCCATTCTTCCTCGGGCAAAATTTGTTTTTTTTTCGATTGTAGTCAAAACAGCAATGAAAAAAATGGAAAAAAAGTTGATTATTATTTCTTAAAAGCCAATAATTTTTAGCCTTGAATTGGAAAGATGCTTTTTGACAAGAATAAATAATCTGGACAGATTTAAAAACGAACAAAACCAGGGAAGTATACAAATAACATGAGGACAAAAACGAAGGCGATGGCGCAGGAAAGGACCAAAAAAGCCGTTGGCACTTGGGTCGGCGCGCTCTTTTTCTTGTCGCCCTTGGGTCCTTTGACTTCTGAATCGGCTGACCGTAAATTTCGTCATGAAGTGGACATATTTCTCACGTTCTTATATCACAAAAGCCTCAGGAAAAAGGCTTTGAAGGGATTTGCAGATTTCAAAAAACTAATTTTTTTGAAAATTCAATAGATTTGCATTTTTTTTAGTCATAATCTAAACCGAAGTTCGTTTTTTTTTTGCAGCGATGGTTTTTGAAAACGTTCTTTATATGATTTCATAACCACAACACTCTTTTTTGGCTGATTATCAAAAAAGTCAAAAAGGTCTTCGACTTCTAAATTTCACGGTTTTTGAGTTGACGGTTGAGAGTCCCGTGAATACGACGACCACGACGACTAGCCAGCTATATTCAAAATACGGAGTGTTTTTTCAGTTCGGTCTTTACACGTTCTCCCACGCACACACTATATATATATAAAAATTCATGAAATCCTTGTAGATTTTTGGTTTTTGTGGGGATTGATTTGAAGTTTATTTTAATATTTTTTTGCTCCAGCGATTGAAACAAAGTTATCTTCCTTGGCAACCAAATGTTATATGTTTATTTATCTATTAAAAAAATTCATGATGCTATGATGAAACACCGCAAGATTTTTACGAAATTTCAATTCTTTGTTGTGGCAATTTATTTGCGAAATATTTTTCACAGTAATGATTGAACCTAGAAGAAGGCCGCAAAAACCTAACTAGAGGGTCATGGTGTCAAGGACGCCGCCTGTACAGTGGAGCACGCTTTCCTTTAGTCTCTATGTAAACTTCTTGAAGACGTTGTATGCTAAGTTATCAATTTTATTAAAATTTATTACATATTTTCTTTTCGAATTGTTGAAAATCAAGTTGAGAAACTTTATTCTCGGTTCAATTCTTTAGGAGACAAATTACGTAATTTCATTAGATTCGATTTTTTGAAAGCTAATTTTTCGGTTTCCAGAAACTCGATGTGGTCCTTCTCCGCAACGCGGTCTCTGCATTCAAGGTCAAATCTCTACGTTCCGGTGCGTTTTTTTCATTATAATAGAGATGATTACTCAACTAACGGACCCTCGGAGCTGAAGATTTAGAAATATTGTTTTCATTTCTCTGATTTTGCCAATCTACCTGAAAACGCTCAGAAACTGGTGAAATCAATATTGCTTGACTACCAGGCGTGATAAAATTTTTTAAAGTTTGTCTACCGTTTTATATAAAAGTGTGCACGTCCAGTAGCCTGGAACACTTAATTTTACTCGATTATGAGCATTTTTACCGGCTTTATGAAATTGTGAAGCCTATAATAGAATAATTTCGCAACAAAACAAAAGATCGATTCTGTTAGGATTGGTAAGGTATCTTTGACGTCATTGTAGAAATAGCTACATTTGACATTTTAATCCTTTAAAGAAATCTTTTTTTCTATTTTTATATTTTTTTCAATATAACAATGTAACAAAAAAGGTCCCAAAGGACAGCGAAGATTTAAAAACCGCGATACACTTGATTTCCCATGACCGAATAAGCAACTGGATTCATAGTTTTCCAGGAACACAGTTTAATTTTTGAAATACAGGTAATCTTTTAGAAGACTGAGCGACTGGAAACGGAATTCCAAACAAACGGGATTTTTTCACGCTTGGATGAGAATCGATTTTCTTCTCTACAGGTAGGCTCCGTTGCCCTACTCCTCACACAAATAAAGTTTTTTCTCTTCTGGGCAACGGAGATTTAACTTTACTGTACTTTTTCATGCAAAGAAAATCCAAAGGACCATTGAACATTTTTATCAGAATCCCAATGTACTTGGTACAAAAAATTAAAGCACATTTTCCTTTGCAAAGACCAGTATAAAAACAAGCAAAAGCTTTTCAGTTGGTTAATCTGATTTTGTACAAAATGAGCCCGAGCAGAAATAAATAAGTGAACTAGATGGAAACAGATGAGCCAATGATAGAGCAAAAGTGTACATGGAATAGAAAAAAACCCATTTATCAGTTAAAGTCAAGATTTTTGTAATGTGCGCTCATACTTAACTCAAATAAGTTATTAATAAATAAAATTCGTTAACTACCGGCTAAAGAAAAACTTTCCATTAAAAGTTTTCTCATTTTCGCTTTCTAATATTGTCTTGAGCTGGTGGTGAAAAACCAAAAATAGGAAATAAACAAGGATAGGCAGGTTTCAAGAAAAAAAAATGTAGAAACAAAAGTTTATAGTGTTCCAATGAAATATGCCACACTTTGAAGGAAATCTAACAAAAAAGCATTTCACCGGTTGAAATTATTTGAAATATTGATCAGATCAAAAGTTAAAAAGCATGATAAACTTCAACCAAGTACGGAAAAATGTTAGAAATGCGTAAATAATTTATTAAAAAGGAGAAATTTCAAGATTATTTCAGAATTCATTTTTCAAGATAACCGAACCGCAAGTTTTTTCTATTTGATGAATGTGATTATCGTGAAATTGGTTTGAGGAGAGAGAAATTAATTTTTTTGAGTCGGAAAGAGGTTTGCACCGAAGTTTTGAGAGGTGCTTGGATATCATTCCAAGCTAAGTGGAAAATTAAACAAACTCAATAAGCGTTATAAAGCTCTTATCCGTTGCAGAAAGGTATTTTTAAGGGTTTAGTCTGCTCACTTTTTTCTACTATTATATTTAACTATAGCGCATAACTCGTTTCTACTCATTATTCTGATTGTGGAAAGTTTAAAACCCTCCTTTTCAAATACTTGGACATTTTGGCTCGGTTATCTTGAACTATTCTCCTAATAGAATCATCTTATAAAAGGACTCCTCACGGGTTGAACCGGAGCTTCTGTATGAGCAGTAGGACTTTCGTGATTATTATGGCCATGATTATGGCCCAAATGTTCGTGGTCCGTTTCACTTTTGGAGCCAACTTCTAGGACTCCGTGTTCTTCTTCTTCTTCACTGTGAGGTCCTCCTAGGATGTGAGGCGATAGAACCTGAAAGGAGTCGTCAAATGTTCGTTTTCATCTCAATCTCTTGCTATAAGTAGAAGGACAAAACTATTATTATTTTTAATGCAAATTTTGAAACCGGAACGACACATTCTCTATAAAAATTTGCTCTCACCTCTACAATCATTTTTTCATCACTTGCCACTCGAGGCGATAGGACATTTGGACTGAGGATCATGACTCCGATAGACTCTGGCGATAGAACGTGAGGAGAAAGAAATCCTAAATTTTTCGCTTTTTTTGGAAAAAGTTCATAATTTTACCTGGGCTTAGAACGTCGATGACAAGTGTTTCTGGCGATAGAACGCGTGGTTCCAAAAAACGAGGAGTTAGGACTTCAACCATCTGAAATAAGGGTTCTCTTGAAGGTTACCAAGTTCTGAGACAGTGAAAAACGTTTTTTTTTGATTTTTGGAGACGGAAAGCTACTTTTTTCATTCGTTCGAATTTTCTTCATTCCGTCAATGGTTCAATTCCAGTTCCGTAATTTCTCTAGCTAAATTAACGGAATGTATCTTTAGAACCAATTAACTAAATACAAATATATGCAGCATTTTTTTACAAAATCCTATTCGACTATGCAAAAAAACATTGATATTTTTTTCAATGCAGTGATAAATCAACTACGGAAGCTTTTTTTGCCATTTTTATTCCTAACCCTTACCAAAGCTTCAGGACTCAGCACCCAAGCCTGCAAAGCACGGGTGACAAAACTTCAGCTCGAAAAAGCTGCAGGCGATAAAACTCTTGCGATTAGAGCCGATGGTGATAAAACAGTAGCAATGAAAGCTCGAGGAGATAAAACAGAGAACTAAATTAAATATAATTTTTTCAAGAAAAAAATAATAAAAACTCACTTTCAAAGCTTCAGGATTTATAATCTCACCGATAAATGCATGAGGTGATAATATTTGTGCTTCCATTGATGTTCCGAGATTTATTAGATTGGCGAAGGCGTAGGGCTTGAAAATTTTATGGGCTCAATAGGAGGAATGAATAACGAACCTTCAAAGTTTGATATTCGACTCCGTTGATTTCTTCGGGGTGGGGATAATTAGGAATATTATCATCGCCGTCGTTATCATGCCCTCCGTGGGTTTCTCTCTTGCCTCGGAATCCTCAAAGCAATTTTGAGAATGGAAAAAAACGTCTCAATTGAAATTTCTACAAGAAGACGATTTTTGTTGGGGTAAAACTGAAAAGCAATTTTCTGGCGTTATTATTTTTGAAGATAAAAATTCATCGGTCAAAAACCAAGGTTTGAAATTGGACATAACTAGGATCATTAAATTTAGTTTTTAAAGCTGGTTTCAAACCCGGAAATCAAAGACCTCTCACAGTAGTTTCAAAAGTCATTTAGTTTGCAAATGTAATTCAAATTTTCTAGGTAGGAAAAGGTTAAGACTAGAAGTTTTCGAACATCTTATAAATTTCAATATTTTTATTTATAAAAGGATATTTGATAGTCAAAAAGAGTGACAGCTTCCTTTTTTCTAAATTATCAAATCGCTGCAATAAAAATGTAATCAAGTTATACGTTTTATAATTTTAGTAGTTGACAGGAATAAAGTTTGATTCCATTCCCACCTCCTTTGCCAAAATACGGCCACTGGGGTCTTCCTTTTGCCGCCAATTTCCTGATATCATTTTCCACTCGATTTATTCTCTCCTCTCTGGTTAAGTTCGCAATGTGGACGAACCTGTCAGCTTCATCTGAAAAACCCAAGTTTGAAAAAAACCTTTAGTTCAAGGACAAACCCCCATAAACCAATCGCAACTGTTGCTCATCCATGTGAACTATCCCAAACTCATCCATTTCTTTTAATTGATCGCTTGAAAATGACGACTTGGCTCTGAAATTGAAAAACTCATGACGGACTTAGAAAATCGAGAGGGGTCTCTATAGGAGCGACCTTAGGGCCTTAAAGGTGCCCGAGGAGATCAATATGCTTCCCACTATAGGGGCCACTAGGGCTTGCAAACGTGACCCCTATGGGGGGTTTTAGTTGGAGGTCCTTACAGGAAAGAATGAAAGAAACTAAAAGGACCACTTTTGCCTCTAACCTCAACCAATTTCTTTCTTGAAGGCTCATCTTCTGAACAAATGGATATTGTTCTTCGTCCATTGACTTCATTTTGGGTTCTAGCGTTGTCAAAAGCTTCTGAAAATAGTAGTTTATGAAACTGTGATTTTTCTAAATTCTCTAATTCACTTCAACTACTGATCCAGCTCCACTTAGGTCCATGATCCCTTCCAGCATCAGCTGTTGATATCGTTGGTTAGAGGTTATCATCTGCAAATTCATGGAATGATTATTCATAGGCTACTCATTTTACAAGAATTTCGTTTCGAACACTAGAAATTTTATGGAAGGTTATTTTTTGATCAACATTGACTAAACAGCAAGATGTCTTTAAAAGAAGAAACTCACATCAAAGAGCTCGGGAAGGGAGAAAAACCCGTCCTTTTGAAATGATAGAATTGAAGGTGAGAATAGTCGGTTTTTCTTGCTTTTATCAGGAAAAAGAGACAAAATTCGAGGTGACATCACTGAAAACTTGGACGGGGAAAGCTCCGAGGCCTGAATACTACTCAATTTTCAAACTTTATCTTAACTTTTCGCACCGAATATTCATTGATTATATCAATAATCTTCTCCAAAGCATCTTTCTGAGTATCAACTTGTGGCGCCCGACTGTCGATCCCAAGTCCCAAGTCGTCCAGGAACCTACAAATGTTCTTTAGAAGACCCCTTTTGGTGAATTCCGAGGCGAGGAACGCCGCAAATCACGATCCACCAATATTTCATGCTCAAATGAACAGAAACGGAGAAAAAAAGAAAACGATATCTGGTATGGGGCCTTATTATCTCATCAAAAGTGACCGTCAGCCGTCGACCCCCAGAGATCGAAAGTGCAGAAATCAAGCTGGTATTCCGGTATTTTCTAGGGGTTAAATGATGATTCCTGACAAGTGGCGTTTATCTTCTCAAAAGTTCAACTGGTCAGGGTGATGAACGATTTCAGCACTTTCGAAAGTGCGGAAAGTGAAAACTGAGCCGAAATATCTTCTTTTCGAAAAATAATAGTTTTCGACTTGACATGACCATTTTGAAATACCTTTCAAAGCGAATTTCAATCGTTTCTTTTTTTCAAAAAAAGGATGAAAAAAACTTGGAAAAATAAATAACGAAAGGCGGCGAGAAACTCATAGGCTTTTTCAAAAGAAAGTTTTAAGACGTTTTTTTATAAAGGCTCAATATTTTAATAAAAAGCGGCTCACTTTTTTTATTCACGTCATTGACCAACTTGAAGTAGCCGTTGCATTTTTTTCAGCCTTCGAGAAGTGATTTTTTTCAGCTTTCTCAAGTTCTGCACATGATGTGTTTGGACCTTTCCACCTATAATGAAAAATTATTAACCTTTTTAAAGAAACAACAAGTCACCTATAAGTTCTTGGAAATACTTGCTGGCCAACTTTTGGAAGTCAATGGCAGGGCGTTCTTCGAGTTTAACTGGAATTTTCATTGGAATGTTTTTTCTTGGCCCGAACGAGGTTTATTTTGTTTAGAAGGGGTTGCGGAAGGCGTTCATTTGAGAAAGCTATAAAATTTTGCTAAATAGGGTTCTAAAATTCATTTCAGTCAAAGACAAGTGGCGTAATATTCATCTGAAGCAAGTTATGAAGGCTCGAAATTTTCAAAAAACTTTTTTATTTTGACTGAAACGGTAGATAGAAGTTTTTTAACGCTTCTAAGTGCTTATTTCCGATCAATTTGAAATTAGGATTTTTCAGAATCCTTTCAGCAAAGTCTCATCAGATTCTCAACCGGACATCTGATCAGAAGACGAAATAGAAGCAAAGACAACAGCCATTCATAAATTCCTCACCTGGAACGTCTCTTTTCTGGCGCAATTTCGAAATGATATGGGGCAATCCGTAGTTGTTGTATGACTTCGGCCTTTTATTAGGTCTCTCCGGAATGCTTTTCCTAGTTTTTTCTTCTTTCTTTCTCGAATCTTCCATTTTCTTCAGCTGCCTCTGTTCATTCAAGAACATGTCGTAGGCCAACATGATGTCGTCAACTTTCCGTTTCTGGCGGATTTGAGACCGAACTTGCTTCCTTATAGGGTTTCGCACCCATTTCGATTTGCTCGAACTGTAGTAATAGGAATCTTCTTTTTCTTCGTGATTCAGCTTGATTTTCGTTTCAGTGAGAGTGTTTTTGCTGTCCGTATCAGCCCGATTCACGTTTTGCAAGGTGTTATACTTGAAGTCCTGCTGCAGAACTCTTTCCTTTTTTAGAGGTCTTCGACTGATTTTAATGGTGCTTTTTCTGGGAGGCGGCTTTTCTTTAGGAAGTTGCTCTTTCCGGAATCGCTTCTCGTTGAATAATCTAACTGCACATCGAGCCAGAGCAACCACCGTCTTTGCTTCTTTGGAGCATTGCTCGAAAACTATTTTTTCCACTTGAGAAACGTAGGGATAGGCGGCTCGAGCTTGTGCCTGAAACAGTAATATAAGTTAGCTCTTTTTTGCTTTCCTTATTATTTTTTTCAATTTCCGCTTCCTCTCAAAAAAAAATAAAACAGTGAAAGATGAGAAAAGTCTTCATTTCGAAAGAATATTTCGAGCTTCCCATTCCTGTGCCTTGTTTTGGAAAAGTATAACAATAACAAGAGAAATTGAACAATTTCACGGACTCTGAGCGCCAATGAACCAGAAAAAAACAATGTCAAACAACAAATTATCACCGTTTCAACCCATAAACTTGAAAATTCGAATAACTCACTTTAATTGTCGCCCTTGCCGTTGCAAACTGCCACAGTTGTCCCAGTTTGTGTTTGTCGAGTTCGAAATATTTGGAAGTTCCAACATTTATCATATTTTCAACGTCTTTGTCAGAAATCTTGTTGTCCAAAGAGGATGTTTGAAGTGCTGTCACTAAAAAAATGCAAGAATATTTGACTTTTAATGAAAAATGCTCTTTGTTTCATTCGAAGCTAATTTTTTTAAATTAAAAAGGGCTTGAGAAAGTTTTCGAATAACAGTTTTATGATTAATATCGAATTTTTGAACTCTACGGGATACTTAATCTGCTCTTCAGTTAGCCTTTCTGTGACTGAAAATCATTTTAAAAACAAAAAGAAGACTTTATTTTTTTGAAATATATGAATCGGGAAGATTTTTTTGAATTTTCAACTTAAACCTAGCGAATAACGGAGAACCTACTACCTTTAATTGAGTCTTCACATAGTTCATGCTTTCATAAATTTCAGAAATTTCAAGAAAAATCCAGCGGCACCGCCGGCAGAGAAAATCGACCGGCCTTATAGATCCTTTAATTGCGCATATGAAAAACGACGCTAAACGGTGTCTCACCAAACAACGGCTTCTTAAAAACTGTACTGGAAGTCGAAATATAACTCACTGTACAGCAAAATGAGGAAAAGTTGTTCTAGAAGGGCCATACATCCACTTGAGAGTTGAACTCTGAAATTTTAACTTGAAGAGGAATCGCAACACTTTTCGGACGAGGACTAACCAAAATTAGTAAGCTTTAAATGTTCCACAACGGTTCTCGTCGTTGTTAAATACCCGAACAGGTCGGCGAGCCGAGTAGAGAAGCAGCTGGAAATGATATGACCGGTGAAGATGACCACAAGGGAAAGCGGAAACTGACGTGAAAAGGCAAGCAGAAACGATAGAATCCATTGAATTTCGTAGGTAAGATGGCCCATAAACGTCCGAGAAAAGTTTAACTTGACAATGTTTTGAATTTGTCATTTTTGTGTGCACAAGACTGTCGCAAAAAGAAATTTCACAGTGAAAGGGGGTGCGGTCAGGTGTGACGGAATGATCAGTGGAAGTTTAAAGTTCGATAGATCAAAGGGTTTCTGTGACTCAAAGAGTAGTAATTAAATTTTTGGTGTCTGAATTTTTTGATTTTCTCGTGAAATCCATCCGGAATCGTATTGGAAGCTCAAAAATTGGGCACGTATATTCAAAAAAAAAATGGTCACAAAAAACGTAAATTGAAAAAGAATCCGAAATGAGTGGGAATTTCTAAATTCAAAAAAGGTGCTTTCAAAAAACGACCCTCGATAAAAATAAACGGATGCGGTTTTTTTGAAAGTTCGGTCCGGTATTGAAACATCCGCAAGATGAAAAAAAAATAATGATTCTGAAAACAGGAAAGCTGAAAAATGCCCTCAAAAAAATTAAAAAAAGTTTAATGCCGATGATTAAAATAATTCAGCGTATTCCAAAAATAGCCGTCAGAGAAAAAAAAGGTAACTAAACTTTGGAGATTCAAGGATAATTTTTCTTTGAACACATAAGCTTCAAGACAGTGAGGTTGAAAAAAGTATTTCACCAAACTTTGCTCTACCTTTCGATTCTAAATAATGTATATCACTAAAGTCAACTTAACTTCACTCGAAATATTGTTGCCTTGCGCTTTTATTAATTTCTTAGAAAATTCGAATAAAAAACAGTCAAATCGAAACATGAAGTCCTCATTATGTCTCTGTACACGGAAAAAGTAGTTGCTTTCAAAAAAAAAACTGTGAATTCAAATTTCAATTAAATTAGGCGTGAAAAAAGTAGTTTTTGGAATTGCACAAAAAGAAAAAAAAAATGAAGTGATATAACCAACTGCTATTGAAAACGGACTGCAAGAGTAACTTCATATTATAAAAGCATCAGATGGTATTAAATGACAAAAGAAGAATTTTAGTATAATCTCAAAGCTTTAGCTTCCAAGTGAATCAAAAAGTTTCTTTTGTTAGGAAATAAGTTGGAAGCTCAAATAAAAACGTCAAACTCAACTTGAACCTACTAACCAATAACTCTATACTTACTCAAACTGAGAGCCAATATTGATAAATTCAAACGACCACGGGTAAACTGAAGCAATAAAGCCAATGGTTATTGAAAGCGGACAGGTATCAGGTGAATTGAATGGCCGCAGGCAGTCGGGTGAAAGGTAGCCGAGCGGGTGTGAGTTCAAACTGGACACGGCCGCGTGGAGTTTGAGGGGGGACCGTCAGAGGACGTCGATTTCAGCAATCACAACAACTGGACGAGTCCTGTCAACTTTTCAGAAGCTTTGCAGACTTTTTTTTACTTTTCTTCTGCAAAAACCGATCTGTTTCCAAATTTCGAGCGTATTCTTCAAAAAATCTATTGATAAAATAATCAACTGCAAAATAATCCTCTGATAAATGGAGCAGTAAAAAATTCTCAGAATTTCGTTCCAATTCATCCAAAATTGAGATAAATTGTATAGCATTTCAAAAAAATCATTGTTGTTGAACTTTCTCGATAAATTATGTTTTTCAAAAGTAATCAGTGTGAACAAATACTACAGGAGCTCAAGCGTGAGATTGGATTTCCTACCAAAAAAAAAACCAATCTCAAGGTTTTACCTTCAGAAAGTTCATATTTGTATTTCCCAGACGTTTTGAATTTTTTTGAGATTCAAATAAATCGGAAAATCCGGCTGAGCCATTAAAAAGTTTGTTTTTATCTTTGCGAATTGGGAAGAAGATGAAAAGTAAGTTTCACGATTTTTTTGAAAAACCAAAAAAAAAACCAAGATCTCAAAATATTTATCAGTATTTTGAATCGAAAGATTTAATCAGTTAATGGGAAAAAAAAGTTAAATTGTCTCAAAAGTTTTTAGAAGCTGGTGGAGGGAAAAATCCGAAATCTTGGTAAAATAAGACAGCTCTAAACAGCACACTGAAAAAAACTACTTTTTCAGGCAACATTTGTAAAAAAATTTTCAAAAAAATTGTCTATTTTTTTCGAAAAAAAGTGAAACAAAATCTAAATTCCACGAAATAATAAGAATTTAAATTAAAAAAAGTTTGTCCGTTAGGAACTTATTCAGGGGAGACAAAAAAAGTTGGAATCGTTTTTTATATTTTTTTCGAAGAACTGATACTTCTCTTTTTAAAAATAAAGCAGCTTCAAACTACACACTAAAAATTCTTCTTTATGAGGCGAAGGTTGTAAAAAGTGTCAAAAGAAATTGGTCTATACTGTACATGGAGACGCGGAAAAAAATGAAAATGAGCGTGTAAGCAAGCGCCCAAAGTGCAGGACTAATCCGCCGCTCCGTCGACTTTATCCCATCCGTGTTCGTCCGCCAATTTTCAATGGAGGGGGGAACATCGTCGACGGCATCCATTCACACTGCAACTTAGGTTTTTTCTTATGATGACCTTGAGCTAAGCTCCTTTCCAGCAGTCTTAGTGAACTAGTAACCCGGTTATTGCTGTATTTTTTTGAATAGAATTGAAAAAAGGCGATTAAAAGGTCTGACTTTTTGAATGAACTGGATGATATAAATTTCAAAAAGTCTTTAATTTTGAAAAAAAAACTTGCATTTATAGCCACGGCTAATTTGTGACGCGAAGGGGGGCGTGGCCTGTCTACGCTCTTCACCAACCAGACGTTGCTCATTTTTTTTCGTGTCAGGAGCCATCTTTCGATGGCTCAGGCCAGCCGTAAATCAAGTATAGCTGTATTTAAAGTAATGAGCATGAAGGATAAGATTGGATTATTCAGGCGATGGTAGGGGTAGCGCCAGGATTTTTGGTTCTTATTAGGATCACATTTAAAAACCTATTTCAGGCACTTCGGTGAAAATTTTGAAAAACTATATTTGAATGAAAAAAGGGGTATGAATGAGTTTGTTGGATTAAAGACTCGTTACTGTGTTGAAAAACATTTTCCTACAAAAATTCAAAGTGTAGTCAAACCCAAAAATAAATGAACTTTTCTGGATGTTTTTTTGGCGCACTCCGCGTGGACCTGGTGGCTTGGACCCCTGGGGCAATTTTTTTCGGAAAAAAATTTTTTTTTAAACATTATGAGATGAAACTGTAGGAAATTGTACTATTGGGAAATGAACCGTTTCGAAATCGCATACGGATCTTATTAGGGGTTGAAAGAAGAAAATACTCTGCGGCTTGCATCGAGAGTTCAACACAGGGTGCACTTCCATTTTGGTTAGAGTCAAATTCTGAAAAAGTCTCCAAGAATGAGCCCTTCCTAGTCTTATTTCATCTCATCAACACTTATGCGCTTTGAAAACCTATTTGAGGACTTATGAGCAGTTTTTACTCTCAAAAATTATTAAGAAATCAAAACGTTCAGAAAGATTTCCGGGGTGCACTGAAAAAGGCAGAATTTTCAATGTATCAAAATTTGAAAATGCCTCTTGAAAAAGATTCTGCGACAGATTAAAAATTCTAATTAATCGACGTTAAATTCCCTTCTTCTCTCGAAATTTTTCTCTTTCATCATTTTTTTCAAGATCCTTTTCTTCCTTTCGACTTTCGACTCTCCTCACAAAAAAACTAATTTATTTTCGTATCCCGTTCTGGGATTCGGCTCATAAGAAAAAAACTGGTAAAACAATATCAAAAAAACGGTCTAGATTTATCATCTACAACAGAAAAAAAATTAGCAAATTGATAGTTTGGGATAAAATTAACGATTGTGGGACTCGTAGATTAGAGCTGAACGTTGAGGCCCTTCAATTGTTGGATCGAGTTTTGGAGGTACTGGTCCTTGAATGTTCGGTCGTTCACTGTCTTGTCAACCTGGAAAAGGGATTTTCTGAGAAAAATGGAGAAAGGGTATTTAGGAAAGAAAGTCTTTTCTTTTTTTTAAGAAACAGGAAGCTCGGTTAAAGAACTTTTTTTCGTTTGAAACGTTTTTTTTGAATAAATACGTGCTTTTAAAAAAAATTTTTTTTCTGGGCTCGTGGTTCATAGTTAAAAGTTCTTATTGACACTTACTTAAAAAAATATGAAAAACCAGATTTCCGAATTCCTCTTTAATCCCCATATTCCCCCAAAAAAATAGCTTCAATAGTCTACTTATCAATTTGAACTTCTTGAGAAACAGTAAATCAAAAATATATTTCGTTCAAAAAAAGCTGCTTCTGGCTCCAATCGGAAATCATTTCTTTAGAAATTTTTTTCTTCTCTTACCTGTTAAGAACAATTAGAAGACATTAACCGCTAGGAAACATTTTTTTGTGGAAACTTACTAAATATTAAAAAAAGTAATGGCTATGAAACATTTTTTTAAGCAAGTTCTGTGGCCATGGACTTTTCAATTTTATCTTTCTAATTATTTTAGCCCAACTTGGCCTTTTTTTATTTTTTTTACAGAAGTTGGAATCAAGAAACGTACTGAGTCATTGATAAGCTTCAAGAGCTGCTCCTTCTCAAAAACGGGCCTTGGTCTCCTCGGTCTGCTTCAAATAGTCCAATCGGCGCTTGAGCTCGGTCGAGATCGTCTCAACGTTCTTTCTAAAAAAAGCATTCCGTATTGTTTTTTTTAATAACTAAATAGGAACCTGTAGGTGGCCTCCAATTGAAGCTGCATGCTTTCCTTCAGGGCGTTCGGAAGAGCTTCTTTGATAGCGTTCAAAGATTCGGTTTGAGCGGCTGAGGTCTGGAAAACGATTTCATGTTGAAAAATCAAAAAACGAAGAAATTTATGTTATTTTCATATTTTGATTTTCCTGTCCTCGAAAATGAAAATAAAATAAAAAAGTATCCCTTCAGTGGCTAGATTCTCAAGAAATGGAGGCTTTCTTTCAAATTTAAAATGGAAAAAATCAAGAATTCCTACTACCTCACATTACTGATTCAGAATAAGATTTCCGTCGCTTCTCTTGGATCAAAATCAAAAAAAAAAGGAAAAATTAACCTTGCGGAACTCGACGGCGTCTTTCAAATCTTCAGCAATCAGCCCCTTGAAGTAGTTCATGCGGTTCTGGTATTCACCGTAAAGCCAGTTGTCGATTTTGACTGAAAAAAAGTATGAGGTAGTGATTTAATATCGGTTTGAAAAGAAGAGAATCAAAAAAATTAATCGAAAAAAATTGCGATCCATACATTTTTTTTTAAAAAATTTTCTGATCACTTTACTGTTTCAAAGTAAAAAAATTTATTATTTTCACATTTTTTTCAATGAGACGTTCTGAAAAATATCCCAACAAATTGCTAAGGAACTTTGAAAAAAAGTTCCAGTTTTAAGAAATATTTTCTAATTCTTTAATATTTGATAGACGTTGAAAAATTGTAATCCGAAAAATATCCAAACTTGTTTTTTTCAAATTATCTTAAACGCGTTTTTTTATTTAGAGTTTTTCAGGTATCACGACAAAGTTTTTGAAACATTTCTAGATTCCACCTTTTTGAGGTCACATTGAAATTGAAAAAAATGCTCATTTTTTTCCCAGTTTTTTTCATGAATACTTCAATATTTCTTTCTCTACTAAAATGTAATTTTTTCTTAAAATTAAAAAATTCTACTCACATCCAACTGATCGAGAGATGAGAAGGTAGAACAAAATCCAGCCGACGGTCATGTGTCCCTGCTCCTCATACACCCACAATTCCTTGTTGACGAGGAAGGCGAAGAGACCTCCGTAGAAGAGGTACGGTCCTGAAATGTTCGTATTTTCAAAGTTTAGATTGTTTTAGGAACATTATTCCATCCATTGATAGTGCTATTTTTTGATACCATACTTCTAGAAAAATAACGTGATCATTTTTAGACGTTTCTTTGAAACAGCAATTAAAGATTGCAACCAATTTTCCTTGGGAAATTTTCAAAGCCGTATATCCAAAAATATCGCTGTTTGAGAGACGTCTGACTGGTTTGAAACTTATAACTCACTGAGAGGTGAGTTTATCTTGGAAATAAGTTAGATATAACGTTTTTTTCAAACAGAAATGCCTTTGAATGGACAGCTGACATTCATAAAAAAATTTTTTTTTGAGTTTTGCCCCAATATAAAAATCAGATAAGCGTCTCTTTTTTTAGTTCCGCTTCTCAAAAATTTTTTTGATGCGATAGTTTTATTGATCAATCAATAAATCAATATTTAATCATATTCAGTCATAGATGTAACCGACTAAACGAAGCATAACTTTCAGAGCAACATCGAACAATCGCCTCAGTAAACGTACCAGAAACTCCGGTGACCTTGTGGAAGGCAGTGAACCACGAGTCAGGGATCATAAGAACGCGCGTCTTTGGTGGGTACATCGGTCTGGCCGGGTACGGGTAGTTGACCTGAAAAAGACGTTCAAAATGATAAACTTGGAAAAAAATTTCCGACAATTTTTTTAATTTAAAAAGTCCGAAAAAAAGTTTAATCCAAATACTTTTTATTTTCGTAGTGGTTTTTCGGAACAAAGGTTTTCAAAATTATTGTTTTTTTGTGCGGAACGAAAAAGCTCTACAAAAAAATTTTTTTTTGGTTTCTTACCATTCTTGCTTTTTTTATAGTTGATAGGAGTAGTTTTTGAAAAAAACAGATTTCTCTCCAAAGTGTGGAAAAAAACCTATTTTATCAGTTTCAGCTAAAAACTTGATAACTTGATTGAAATCCTAAGCTTTTTGTTAAGAAAAATGTTTCAAACAAGTCATAAAAAGAAAGCAATAAATCTGACCAAATCACGGTCCGGGTGCTCCTTGAAGTCCTTGGGGATGGCCGGAAGTGGTTCCGGAGCCGACCATTCCTTGCCGACGTCGTCGAACATCGACTTCGGCGCGTGCGTCTCGCCCTTCAACGGCACACCTGCAAAATTGTGACCTTAAATCTTTTTTGCTTAACTTCTCCAACGAGGTTAGATCTGAACGTACTTTAACTTTAAAATAGTAAAAAAAAATGTACCCTTGAATCGCAGCGCAATCTTCTGGAAGAAGTTTGGCGTGTCGTCGGCTGGAGCGGCGGTGACGGCTGAAAAATGGAGGATATTGCTCGCTTTTTTTCTTTTATTGAAAATTGCCAAGATCAAAATGATGTTCATATGGCATTCATTTTGTTCAGATTTTGTAATTCGGTTTGCTCAGAGAATACTTTAACCCCTTACAAAACATTCCAAATGCGAGGTAAAATGGATAAAACTGATAAAGATAAAAAAAACTCTCAAAACGAATTAAAACCTTAATTACAATCAAACTCAAGAATGGTTCATTTATTGCACTCAAGTATGAGAACATGATCTCAATATTTTATCACTGAATTAAAAAGAAATTAATTTTATGATAATAAAACTTTACTCACGAGTGACGGCGTGATGGGCGAAACGCGCCGGAATGATCACGATTCGCGCATTCTGGCCGACCGGGGCAAGGCGACTGAGCGACATTCTGGTACCCTGCAGTTTCATTCCATTGAAAAAAATCTAAAAAAAAATGTAGAAAACGAAAAAGAAAAGAAGGTATAGTTCCTGTAGATTCATAAACAAAAAAACATAAGTATGCTTGAATTGAAACAGTAAGTTAAGTTTTGTTTTGGATATTCCCAAAATATGAAAATATAAAAAAAATTTGAGCTTTACTTAAAAATGAAATATCTTTTTACACCATTAAACTCGACTTTCTGCACAAAAACATACATATTCAACTATTTCCACATCTCAAGGACATCTTCACATGTATTCCAAAACAATAAAAGAACATTTACATATTATAAACACCTTTAAAAACTTAAAACTTGATAAAACCCGAATATTTTCCTTCGCCGCCCGTCTCTAAAGGAGAGACGAGGGAAGGATCGCGACGGGACCCGTTTTTCAGCAACAGGCGCGGTCTTTTGTTTCTCTGCGCCCTCTGCATCTTTGCTCTCTCCCCGGCCTTTTTTTTTTCCAATTTTCCCTCAATTTTATTAAGCTCATCTCGCATCTTTTCTTGTTCTTTTTACTTGTGGGTACATGTTCGTAGCTAACATTATTCGAAACTTTAAGAAAAAAATTTGTTCCACCTGGATTTCATTCGAAATATGAGAAAGTTCATGTTAGGCCTGTCGATGACCAGTTATCCGTGGAGCGCGACTTCTCATTTTTGTCTTTTTTAGAGATGTCGATTTCATATTGAAATTCTGTTTTTTTATTTTTTGTTGGAAAGTCGAAGCTTGAAACTTTTTATCTCTTTTATCTTCATTGACATACTTGAAATATTTTTAAGACTTCTGAATTTTTTTCGTATACTGTCGCCTGTCTAAATTTTTTTCGATTTTTTTTTTTGGTATATTTTGTGGAAATCTGATTTTTTTATAAACGTTTTTCTAACAATTCTATTGTTCATTTCAAAAAGAATCAAATATTTATTTCAATTTTAAAAAGCTGATATCATACAATCAAAGAAAAATCACGAAACCTTATGGCATTTTTGGACAATAAAGATACCCGTACTTTGAGTTATTGCAGGAGATGATTTAAAAGCAAAACAAATGTATTAAAAAAAGAATAAGAATACTTGTTCGAATACACATTTGGAATGGAAATGAGCGGAAGATGGGGAAATGCACTTTTTATTGCGTGTGATATGGTTTTCAGAAGGGAAATGTACAACTTTTTTTAGGTTATTCCTGTCACAGTCTGTTCGAAAATGCTTTATGTGCCTTTCAAGACAAAAAAGCCAGTATTTCAAGTTCGGAAGTCTTTAAAAATCTTTTTCAATTAAAAAAAGAATTTTGTTGGTCTTGAAACGATAATTTTTCTTGATTAATCGTTTTTTTGAAATATTCAACAAACGCTTTGGAACAGACTATTGAGCTTTTTACAATGGAGGAATAGGAAAACAAGCAACATTTTGGCGAAAAATGTCTGAAAAGTAAGCTTTCAAATGCTACAAAAAAAAAGTTTTGAGTAAGTTTTTTTTGTGAAAGTGCCACTTCACAACCTCGCAAGTGTACTATATTCCTTATCGCTTTTAGAAATGAAATCTTTGATAAGTTTGTTGAAAGCGCCTCTAAAACGCACTGACATCAAATTATAAAATATTGGGTTCAATGTCGCCGAAATGTATTGAAGAAGCCCTGAAACATAAGAGTTGTTTTAAATTATGGAATACTCCTACTCACCTGTTATAGGATACAGAAGTAAGCAAAATATTGAGCTTTTGCAGTTCTGCTTGGTGTACTGCACTATTAATCTTTGTAGATGGTAAGGTAGGTAGCAGAGGAAAAATACGGAGGTGACCGTGACTGAAAATGATACATTGGAAGTTTTTTTAATTTTTCTCAATTTTCTGTTTCAAAAAAACAGTTATAATTTAATCAAAAGCAAGCTGGATAATAAACACTATGAATACGCTCAAATCTTTCAGTTTTGCCTGATTTTTTCAACTTTTTTTATTCAAGCCCCTGCTGGATGAACTATGTATTTTTCATTCAGAAGTTTTTTTTGGTAACCAAAAGGGCGTCGGAAATATTTCAAAGTGTCAAGACATTTTTTTCAACCGTACAACGGGTTTTTTTTTGAAGAAAGAGACACTTTCAAACTTTAGTAAGTTTTAAAAGTTCCAGACTGTTCAAGTCTCATCTTCGTGTTTATGACTTTCAGGATCTGCATGTAACGTTGAAAAAAATTACTCAGATTTGAAAAAAACGGAGTTGAACGAATTTTTTATATTTATTCAATTTATTTAATTTTACCATGCTGTTTCCAATAATCCAGTAAAACCTTTGCAAAGTGTAATCATAGATAAATCAACAAACCGAGCATTTTGATAACCATTTTCTGAGCTTGTTGACTTCTTGGAGTCGAATAATTGCGACTATGTACTGTAAGTGGGAAATGTTGAACGTTGGAATGAGTTGAGCCTCTGACAGGCAACTGGAAAGTTTTCTGAGTGGATTTTAAATAATTTCAACTCAAACATTGCCCTCGCAACAAACGAGTTGACTACTGTCGCTGTTAGTAGTCCCTACAGGAGTGTGGACGGTTGTGGCTGCGGAAACTTCGTTTAGAGTTGCTGAAATGTGAAAGAAATGGAATAAGAAAAACTATTGGGAATCTCACCAAGAATCCGGATGTAGCAAAATATGATGAATATTAAGGGAAGAACGAAGGTCACGATCATTGTGAGCTGAAATGGAGAGGTATGAACAAGTTTGAGCAGGAAAAAAACTCCCGATTGATTGATGTTTAAAAAAGTTTTTCTTCGAAGAACTACTTTGAAAAAGAAGAAAACTGAAATTTATAAAAGTAGGTGCTTAGCTTGACTTCGAAAAACTGATAAATCACGGAAAATCAATTGTTTTCTCAAAACGAGAATTTTTTAATGCTTTCCGAATTTCATGAGAATTTCGCAAGCAAAAAAGAGACAGTCAAATCTAAAAGTTTAACCTCAAAAGGATATCGGAAAGGAGAATTCGGTCCAGTCTCCAAATCGCAGCTACCAACAGGTAGGCCGACATCTCTATTATAGCCACAAAAAGTCCGGAACAACTCTTTTAAACTGAAAATTTATTTTTTGAGCAAAAATTCAATCAAAAATACCCTCAAGCCGATGTAAATCGATGGTATGGCTGCGACGATCCAAATACCGTAGATCAACATGAGAACTCTAAAAAATATTGAATTTTGCGGATTTTATTGACATTTTTTCTATCAGGAGCCTCTGCAAATCAAGAAGTTTCATTCAAAAACCAGAACTTACCGCTTTTTATCAAACAAAGTTCGATGACTGAAGGGATGACAAATCGCTTGGAATCGTTCCAAAGTCAACGAAACTATCGTTAATATTGATGCGAAAGTAAAAAGAGATATCGTGGTACCTGAAAAAAATATATTTCGAAAAAAATAATTCTACTTACTTGTGAAGGAACAATATCCAGCAATGAGCAGTGGCTCTCCATTTCTCCAAATGTGGAACAAATCAAACGGAACTCCGATGACGATCAAACAAAGATCACTGCAGGCTAAAGAAGCCAGAAAGTAGTTTGTGTGGGAGTGAAGAGAAGCGGTCTGAAAATTCAAAAATTATGAAAGAATTATGAAAAAAGGCTCAAATGCGCTAAGAAGCTGTTTATAAATTTTTTTTCAGTGCAACCGACCGTGAAACTACATGCGCTTTGAACAATGAAAAGTTTAAAATCAAGCCTCTAGAAATAGGAAAAGACTGAAAAGGAGCAAGAATCCTCAATTAAAGTTGTTTGAAAAAGAATTATTTTACCAGAATTAATTTTCTGAACCAGAACACAAGGAGGTAAAAAAAACCCAAACTCACATTATAAATAACCAAAACGGTCAGCACATTCCCCACAAGCCCGATACAGCCGACAATCACAAAAATAACCGAGAGGAACGCTTTGGCAAGAATCGGAAGGGAGTCATCACTGAAACAGTAAAAATTAATAACATTCAAGATAATGAAATGGAATGAACCTCGCGAAACTTTGACCGACGGTGGAGGAATTGGCGTGGAGCCAAAGAACGAGGGTCTGACGTGCGATCTCTGCAACGTCTTCTCGATGGCAGTGAAGTCGGATGTTGCCCATGAATTCACTAATGTTGCCCTGAAACAGGAAATTTTGAACAAATCCAACGATTTTTTCGATTGTTTTCCGTGAAGGTTGACATCGTAAGAATTTTCAAACAATTTAAGGAATCATCACCCAAAAATTAGTTTTCAATACTGTTTTTAAAAAAATTGAAGAATTTTTTTTCGAATAATGGCCAAAAAAATGCTTGATTTGAAGGGTTTTTGAAAAACTGTGATGAGTTTTATGCAAGTTTAAAGTTGAAAAATAAAATAAATTCGAAAAAAAGCCTTAAAAAAATATTCAAAAAGAGAAGTATAGTTTCACAAAATCGATTTTCAACTTCAGTTTGGCTATGGCTTTTTCAAAAATCAAGAAAAACTCACTCCTGGGTACAACTCAGTCTGCAAGTCATTCAGCGCTTGGGCCGTGGAAACACGAAGGTCTGATAGGAAATTTTCGTCAATCTCCATTTTTCCAAAATTCTGAAAAAAACTTACAAATCATTCAAAAAATAGCATATCGAATAAGAACGGCAATTCAAATTCATTTGAAACAGAAATCTAGTCAAAAAAGTTCCTTTGTCGTCTTCCTCTTCTATTGTTTGAAAGCTCAACTCTATTAGGCTAACTTCATTCTTTTCCAGGAAAAAAAAGCAAAGAGCCGACAGAAAGGGCAACTTTGTGTGATCAAAACACTTCAGTTACTTTTTCCATTGGTTGTGAAATAGATATCAAGGATTTAAATGACGTAAGGAAGGCCAATTAGATAATTAATCCAGGTTATTTTTTCAGAGTTGAGAACTTTCTATGAAATGAGAACTTTCTATAACAAGTTGGAGCATTTGGAACTTCAAACCAATTTATTTTTGAAAATAAACTCCTGTAATACTATTTTCTCAAAAATCCGTGCATTCTCAGTTGCCTCGATTATGTGGCCGCATTTGGAATGGCTTGTGAGCACATAAAAGTTTGATTTTCTAAGAAATTTGTTCGAGCTTGGCACCTCGGGACGTTTAGAGCTTTACTCAATCCCAAAAAAACGTTCATTTGTACAAAAAAACTTTGAGAATGGCTTTTAATGTGAAAAAAAATGGAAATGGATTGGCCCATCTTTTTTGAAAACCCTTTAAAAAATTGGCTTAGGTAGGGAGAAATTGAAAAAATGAATGCAATTTCTCAGTATCCTAGAAGGAAGGAGAAGCTTCTATTTTTATTTTGCAATAATCAAGGTTTCGCGGTATTCCAACTCATTTCTGGCTATTACAAAGGGGGAAAGTATTACCAGCAAAATGAAAAATTAGAGAAAAATGACATTTTTTTGACCCAGCTCTATTAAAAAAAGCTTCGAAGATCTGGATTATAGAGATTTTTCGATTTAGTAGAATTTTAATTAAATAATCAGTGATGACAAAAATCAGTATCTCCTAATAGTCAGTCTTGAAAACGTTCAAAATCAAAAAAAGGTTTCAGAGGAGATCACCTTCAACCGATCAATAAGATGAAGTCAAAAAGGAGTTTTTTCCCGAGCATTTCAAACATCGCGAGGAGTACAATTGCTTTTTTGCATTTTTATTTCTCTTGAATTCCGCACTTGTGAATTGCAAAGCAAACAACCCATCGATTTCGCGCGGATGCAAACTGATGCGTCTTAAAACCTTGCCAGATAGATGTGTACTACGAAAGTTAGAAGTTTCTTTTTTTTTCTGATCTTTGCTCACTATCCGATTTCTAGACTTTGAATTGAGGAAAAAGAGTGTTAAGTGGCTGGCTTTTGAAAGTTCAAATTATGCCACGGCAAGCACTCTTTCTAATTAATTGTCCGTTGCGCCTTCGATCTTCATAATTTATTGCAAACCAAGAAAAAAAAAATGAGAAAAAAGCCCTTGCAACACTCAAAAGAATTGGAATTTTCAAAAAAAGTTGACAAGAACAATGAATTTTCTGGTCATTAGAAGAAATCTTTCGCGAAAACTTGAAAACTTTGGCGGCATGTGGAATGGATCAACGTGTCGCACTAGGGTAGAAATTGATGCTTCAAAATTTACATTTAAAACGTAGCTGTCCGCGTCGTAGCGAGCTTTTCTTTTAATAGGGTTGCATTTGGTGAAAATTGAGCCATTCTCTGTGCGACCAAATAAAAAAAAACGGGAAAAAATAGTGTGTGTAAAAATGAATAACTTGTTCAAAGGAGTATCTTAAATAATATGGATTTTTGTACAATGTTTCCAATTTTTTAGAAAGCTTTGATGGAAGGCATAAATAAACTTCTGAAAATAAAATAATGATTTTTGATAAGAAAAACACAGATTTTGATGTTCCTTTTTGACCAAAAGATCAGCCGGGTCTTTGAATGTCGATGCTATAAACAGTTTTGCGATACTTATGGATCTAGAAAAAAACAGAGAACTAAGCAATCAGAAAACGAAGGCAAACTTTGATTGTTCCAGGACAGACGCTGGAAATTATGAGCTGAATTTGCCAAAGTGGGCTAAGCTTTTTTGAGAGAAACAAAAAGATTATGATTAAACGCTCTCGAAAATAAAATCGAGAAAGATAATTACACGTTATGCGGTGACACGAGAATGTTCTCAGCTTATGTGAAAAGGTGAAAACGTAAAATGAGGAAAAAGTTGCGGATTTAGAAAATCTCATGCATTATGAACGGGATTTCTGGAAGCTGACGAGAAGGGGAATATGATCTTTTTTCTCGAAATTCACCTTGAAATTTAAATTTTTTGGTTTCAAGATAAACTTAGAAACGGGAAACCTATAAATAGGGGTTTCGCGTGGCCGCAAGAGTGGGCGTAAGGCCCTGATTAACTGAAAAAGAACAGGGTACTCTTGAAATCGCAAGCTCGGAGGCTTGCGCAGCGGATGTTGCGATAAAATTTGAAATCGGAGACCCTGAACCTTCTGAACGCTCTTCTTAGAGACTAAGCTCTTTTTGCAGAAAGTTTCGGAGCTTCGAGGTAGGCCGCATAGACTGGAAAACAAAAAGAATGTTGAAGCGAAGAATCGGAAATTAATTTTGCACAGAGTCTATTTCGGAGGCTTTTTCTGGAGTTGAAACATTTTTGAAGAAGTTTTGAATAATGCGCGAAGGCATTAAGGCTAGTGGAAAAAAACACAGCCAAATATCCAAAAAAATTGGATTTTTTTTCAGAAAAGAAATTAAAAAAATTGAAAAAAAGTAAATCTGAAAGTATCAATGTCATAGAAAAAAATCTTTCAAGTTTCTGAAGCATTTTGAGTTGAAAGGTGCACTCATCAGGTGAAAAAATTGATTGGAACGATCTTTATACCTTAATGAAATTAAAAACAAGCAGCTAATCAACTTCAGCTTCAAAAAAAGAAACTTTGCAATTTTTTTAGAGTCCTTTTTTGTTGAATCTTGGCACCCCTAAAACATTATCGCTGAAATATTTCAAAATTAGGAAGACTCGGAGCAAGAAAAAAAAATAGAAAAGCGTAGATCAAATGTCAATTTTGGCAACAGTGGTGTCCTTGAATTGAAGAACAGATCGGAAATCTGTTTCAAGCAGATTTCAAGTAGGGCAATATTGGCAGAATATTGCAACGAGCAGCTCACGTTTTCAGACAGATTCTCCAAAGAACCTATATTTTTGAAGGATTGGGAAACATTTTACAGCGGCAAAAACAAAAAAATAATACAAAAAAACTTTTTTTGAAAAACAATCCCGGTTATGAAGAACATTCAATATCGAACTGGACCTTTCTCAATTTTTTTTTTTTCGTAAACACTCCTCTCGATATGAATAGACAATCCAGGAAAACACAAAGGTATTTTTCAGGTTGTTTTGAAAAAAACCATCAAATTCTCACAGTTCTTGAGTTGCCTCCTACGTTATTTATTCTTCTAGTGCGTGGAAAAAAAAATTAAAAATTTCTATGTTTTCGTGTCTTTAAAAGCCAAACTCATAACAGCACCTAGAATCGCATTATTCTTTTTTGAAGGCTAAAATTTACCGATAGGTGGTCAAAATTACAGACAGGTCAATTTTGAGAGCTAAAAAGCAAAATATATGATTCTTTTTTTGACTAATATCAAGTTTTTAAAAAAACTTCCAAGGTTTTTCTTTTTCTCCTGATACGAAAACAAATTTGGGTTTCTTGTTGTTTTTTTAATTGAGAAATATAAATAATAACGGAATAGTTCAATGTTCAGTACAAAACTTGTTAACATGCCTCGTTTTTCAAAACATTCATTTCTTCACTGTGCTTTTTTTAATTTTTTTTTTTTTTTTTGGTTCACAAGTGACTTCCGATCGAAATAGATGAGTGACCGGTTGAAGAAGTGTACAAAGTTTTTTTTGTTACGGACTTTAGAAAAAAGGAACAAAGCCGCTTCTCGAAAGTGAAAAATCAATCAAACCAAGGGACTCGAAAACAGGAAAAAAATTCCCCGGAAGTGACGGAGATTGGGGATAACAGTAAAGAAGCAATTTTGGCACCAAGACAAAAAACTGAGGCTAAAACAAATACACGCAAGGCGGTTGAGCGAAGGCAGTATTTTTTATCTTGACAACAGCAGGACTTTTCACGTAAATTGGAGTGGATAGATGTTTCAGTTCAAGCCTGGATTTCAAAGAAAATCATAAACTTCTCACATTTTTGAGCACATGGGTTCATGTTTGAGAATTTCGATGACTAATATTTTTTGCCCGAGGGTCAATAAACCATGAAGATAAGGAGAAAAGAACTGGCTGGATTTGAACGGAAACTAAGGGAATTTTCAAGTTTCAAGGTTTCTTTTTATAATTTGAAATTTCATCTTTCTTCAGGAATTTTCTAGACAGAAAAAAATAATTTTTTGGTTCCAGTAATCGGAAATTGCCAAGTTTTTCTGCTTTATTGTGTAAATAAGCTTTTTCAAATAAAGGAAATTTTTTTCTTGTATGGACTCAATAGACCTTAATTAAATCATTGAATGTTACAATCCATTTTTTTCAACAGGCCAGAAAAACCCCAATTTTCTTGTTAGATTTTAAATATCGGAACACTTATGAATTTTTTTATCAATCTGAATCAATTTTAATATCAGTTGATGATTTCCTTCTCTAAGAGTTCTGAGGACCTCCACAGAAATGGTCGTTTTTTATGAGTTTTGGCCTGAAAAGGTCGTGCTCAATGGAACACACGGAATCGCAACAAGATGAGCTCAAAAAGCTCGAGAAAAGAATTAAATTGCAACCCGAAAGTGGATTCAAAACCACTCCGGAACAAAATTAAAAGGGACATCTTGTATAAACAAGGGAGGTTTCATACCAGATGTGTGGAATTGAGAGCGAAAATCGAGGCCTCTCCATTCGTCGCAATGAGATCCTGAAGGATCTTTTTCCCCGCTCAAGAGAATCTTCAAGTCAGCTGCGATCCTCCAATGTTTCAAGCGTTTGATGGGATTTTTCTTGACAATTCACCGAGACCAACTGCCAACGAACATTGTCCGCCCTGCAACCAGAGTTCCTCCATTTTATTTCCCTTTTTTCCGCAAGTCATGAAGATTTTTCCAACTTTTTGCTGATTCATTCTGCTTATTTGTTCCGAAAGTTCAGAAATAAGGACGAAAACATCATTAATGAGGATCTTTTCAGCTTCCGCTCGACTGAGTTTTGAAATTAAACAAGATTTTGTGGTACTTATCATGTTTACCCAACTGGAACGCTTTTTTTCCTTGTTTATTAGTGCAAATAACAAAATTTCGAAATGTTAAACAAAATCGAAAACATCTGAATGAATAAAGTACTTCTGAAATTCAATCGCGATAACTTCACAGTAATTAATTATGAGGTACATTGACACCAAATCAATTTTACAGAATATACTGAGCCGTAGACACGAGCTGATTCGAATAATTTTAATTGTATGTGTGATAAAAAAATAAGGAAAGCTTGAGTAACGGGTATTTATTAAACCGATTAAGCGACCTCTTAATATTTCCCCCTCAATTTTTCAAGTTACAAAATCTTGAAGTGACTCTTCCTCGCTCTTTAATATATCTGATTTCTGTTTCAATTTGAAATACCAAAAAAATTTCTTGCTTCTATCATTTTTTTGTATGAAGAGTTAAAACTATGCAATAAAAATATGGGAATTGGAAAAATAGAAAGGAAATAAAAATCAATCGAAAGAAGAATGAAAAATTATTCCAAATAAATAAATTTTCTCGAAAAAGTGCAAAAAAACTCGAGGTAGGAGATCAGAAAAAACCTGGAATTATGAATTTTATATACATAATAAGAGGTCTCATATTACGCGTGTCAATAAAAACCTGGGAACTTATTGAGCTTTGCTTCGAAAGAAAGGAAGTTATTGCAAGAGGTATCGAGCGAAAGCGAAAACGGGGGGACTGTGTCCAGAAAATTTACAAAAAGTTGAATAATATGAAAGGACGAGTGAAAATTTCATTTTAAGTTGAACTTGAAACGACAAAATGATGGATAAGAAGCAGAAAAAAAAATTACAACTTTGACGAGAAAAATCCGAATTTGATTCAACCGATTTACAATTATTCGAAAAATGGAATACAATTATATCTCGCAAAGAACTTCAGAACTCAAGGAGAACCTCAAAAATAATGATTATTAGGGAGGAAAAAATGTTAAAAAAAACCTTCAGTGGCAGCCACGACTTTCCACGAATTATTTATCTGCTGCAGAACACCAGAGACTTTCAAAAATTTCACTTCTTCGTATCTGAGGAATATCTAAAATTGTCCAATTGAAAATAGTCCTGATTACTTTTTATTCGGAGAAAGAAGGCCATCTGGGTCGTCGAATTTACCGATCCGAGGGTAGCTGAGTGAGGAAGAAAGGTCCATCGAGAAGTTTTTGATCGTGAGCTGGAAAGTTCTGAGATTTCTTCTGTTCCTACACTACCGTTAGAAAGGGTTAAAAAACTTTTGTTCACTACTTTCTTCTATGGAGCTTGAATCTTCAAAGTTTCAACCTGCGCTTTTTTCTCCGAACTGAAATCTCACCATATTTACAAATAACAGCTCCAAAAGAATCACATTTGCAATAGGCTTTAAATCCCGTACAAGAAATCTTTAATCGGAAGCGTCTTTCGACGTTCTTTCAACGGATCTGTATAGAAGAACTTACATAAAGGCGTTTGCCCTCGACTGAAGTCGAAAAATTCTCCGGAGCCTTGAAAAACCGGACAGTGGAAAAGTCCATCTGGAGATTTTTCTTGTTCTCTCGACGTTCATAGTCAGAGATGCTGAAGGCGAAAAAAGGTCAGGACATTATTTGGAATTCACCTCATCGAAAACGAGACAAACGTCCCAGGAGGCAGAAATTGCGTTTTGCATGAATTTCCGGTGAGCCCCAGGATGTCCGTGTAAGGAGAGCACCCTTCGGTGAAGGCGTAGATCCGCCCGGCGACTCTATCCGGTACGTGGGAGATGACGATTCCCTCACAACGGATCGACTCTTCCTGAAAATCGTCGGTAGCGGTGATCTTGGAAAGTTTATATTTTACTCACGTTGGTGACCTTGAGCTTCTTCGGGACCTGAAAAATTGTACTGATTACGTTGAAGACGTTAAAATATTCCACAGTAAGAGATTTGTTTGAAGTTTGAGATTAGCTTTAAATTAGCCCGAAAAATCACGGGAGACTCATAATTTTGTTTTGGGAGCCGAAACTCCTAAAGTGACACTATTCGAAAAGATTCAGCTCCGAAGAGTCATATCCTTATAAATGAAAAATTTGCGCGTATAAACAAAAATAAAAAAACGATTTCTGGATCATTAAAAAGTTTTCTCAGAATATTTAGAAAAAAACTTCCGACTTCCTTCTGAAATCACCGCCCAGACACATCGTTTAATCTTTTTAAAACTTTTGTTTTCAGTTTTGAACTATTTTGTGTTAAAATGTAAAGTTAGAGGACCTGTGGTGAAGTTAACTGATTCAGTTCGTCGGACTTGAAACTACTTACGCGACGTGTCATAGGGAAAACTCAAAAACAAAGTTGAAGGTCCTGTCCAGCTATCTTTTGAACAGCCAAACAATATTTGTATTTTGACAGTTTTTTTTGTGATTTCTCATTTGTGCAGGCATTCCAAGCCGTGAATTTTCATAGCGAGGGATCACATCTCGAGAGAAAATGCCTACTCTACATAAAAATTTTCGAGACTCACCATTTGAACAAGAAATGGGGTCTCTTCTGAGAAAACTGTGAGAGGATCGAGTTTATTCCGGTAGAACTTCAATGGCGGAAGTACAATTTGGACTTGATGACTCCCGTTTTCGGAAAACTTGAGAGTCTCGTATGGATCGCCAATAACACCTAAAAGAATAAAAACGAACGCCCCACAACTTTGCAAACCGAGCACGTCGTTGGTGATAATGTAGTGCGATCCGAACGTTGCTTTGAAAACTTGGCCCTAAAGGCGAATAATTTGAAAACCGAGGAACTTCGAAAAAACTGACAGTTACGTTCTTTCCGCATTGGTAAAACTGTCTCGGCTCAACTTTGCACAGTTTTTCGGCCACGATGTTTCCATTCTTGGACCTGTTAAAAAAATCAATTTCCTCCCATAAGTTCATTAAAAATGAGTTTCTCTGTTTTCTTTAAATCACAGTGCCTATTGATTTTTCTTATATGAAACTCTAGACTTCTGAAAATTTTTAAAACTGCAATTTTTTCTTTTCTATGAACTGAAGTTTGATCATAGTGTTACGAATAACAGCCGTCACAACTCCAGCAGGTTTCAAAAAAATTTAAATACTTCCTGAGAGAAGACACAAAAATGCACACCCAATTTTGTTAAGATTTAAGAAAAAACCTCAAAATTTCGGAAATAGCCGTTAGGTAATCTCAAGCGTTTTTTTTTTTCGGGAGCTGGCGAGTTATGCAGGTTCAGACTTTCAGGAGCTTCCCTTGGTACATATGCCAAACTTTCAGGAAGTTCTTAATCATTAAGTAAAATGATCTCATTTTTTTCACGTTATTTTCTTGTATGGGAACTTAGCCCCTTTTTTTAACTTTTTGATGAAACTTGGCTGAAATGGACTTTAGGAATTCCTAATTTAAAAAAACTCTATCAGTAGAACTCTTTATTGATTTATTAGACTTCGAAGTTAGCAAAACACGCTATTTCAAGTGTTTGAAGCATCTCAACTCAAAAAGCAGAAGTATAGCAAGAAACTATTTCTTGTTCTGAAAAAAGGATTTTCAAAGTGCACATCAGTAAAGTTTCTAAAACACGTTCTCTAGTAAGCTTTCAAAAGTTATAAGACTTTTAAACTAACTTGACGTCAATGATAAGGACATCTCCAAGCCTCAGATCCTTCTCGCGATATCCCGCAGCAACTATCACGTTTCTAGAGAGAATAGCCAATTTACGAGATTCCAACAAATGGACTTGAACTTTTGGATAAATACTGAAAGAAAAGGAAGTTTGGAGGATCATGTGAAAGTTTCTCACTGAGCTTCGGACACTGCGAAGACCACGATCCCGCGTAATTTCATGCTTCTGGCGAAGTCCTCACCTTAGAAGAGCCTTGAATATAGACGCAAAAGAGGTAAATTCTAACAGCCGAGAGAAAACTTATAGGTTTTTAGAAAAATACGCTTGAATCTTTCTAAGAAGAAGTGATGCAGACGCTCATCAGTCCTTATCTTTGGAGTAAATTAGTGAAGCGAGAATAATTTTTCATTTTCGAGTTTAACTTAGCAACCACAAGGGCACA
The DNA here is from genome assembly GCA_904845305.1 of Caenorhabditis auriculariae. Taxonomy (NCBI): domain Eukaryota; kingdom Metazoa; phylum Nematoda; class Chromadorea; order Rhabditida; family Rhabditidae; genus Caenorhabditis; species Caenorhabditis auriculariae. The sequence goes on along the minus strand of CAJGYM010000019.1, from coordinate 866,129 downwards.
AATTGGATCCACGTGTTGATAAGAGGGGCGCGAAAAGACAGAGATTTTAATATTCTTGATCATAATAATGTTTGATAAGTAGAAGACATTGAATTTTTTTTCGAAATCGTATTTCGAAGTCGAAAAACGCCGGGTTTCCAAATTTAGAGAAGAAAAAATATCAAAACAAGATCTCGATATTTCTCATCTAAAAATATCCTCTTTTCATATCCAATTTACCTTTAGTTGGTATAAAAATCGCAAACTTCAATATTCTCACTACTTTTTGCTCTCTTTTCAAATCTCCTCAAGCTGGTTTGAGGAGTCACAGAAAAAAACCTGGACCACAATGTTAAACTTTTTTTTCACGAAATGCTAAAGGAAAAACTGAAAACTTTATTAATTTGAGCAATACCATGAAAAAATTTTAGTATAAAAATTTTTTTGCTTGATTGATTTTTTATCGGAGTTCGTATGATGAATCCATTTTCAAGCGTCGCGTTTTTGTCTCAAGTTTCCTTGAAAAAATTTGATTGGTGGGATTTTAAGGAAAGAAAACCCTTCGTAGCTGCAATCACTCTCCATGGGCTCATGCCTTTAAAGTCTGGGCCGCTAACTTTCTCAAGTTTGATCTCTTCGTACCTGAAAAAAGAAATAGAGAGTTTCACAAATTATTTTCTCACATCCGATTTGGAGCAAGGATCTCTTCGGGGTCGTCAAATTTTCCTATCCAAGAATGTTCAAGTTGAGGAGAGGTACCAAGCGTGCAGAAGTCTTCGATGATTACCTTGAAACTCATTGTTTTCAATTATTTTTCTCACGGCTCAAAAATTTTTTTTTGCTAAAGAATGCAGTTTTTTTTTACTTAGTTTCCGCCTTTTGATTGAAATCTTTCCAAACGGTTTGTTGAGACTGAGCTGAAACCGCTACAAGTCGGGCGCTTTTATGGAGCAAAAAAATCAAAAATAGGCCATTTTTTTAACTAAAAAAATATAACGACGACAAGGAATTTAGTTTCAAGATTTAAAAAAGATCTCACATAAAGTTGTCCATCCTCCAGAGACGCCGACAATTTTTTTAGGCGGATTGCAAACTTGGAGCGTAGAAAAAAATCGGCCTGCAGGTTTTTTTCTTATAAGCCCGCTTTTTGGAAATCAGAAGCCCTAAAAACATGTTTTCTACAATAAAATCTCAATTTTTTTAAATTTACGTCATCAAAAAAAGTTACAAAGGTTCCGCTTTGCGGGAGTTCATGACTGTAGTCTCCGGAAATCAAAGCCAGAACATCGGTATAAGGAGAGCAGCCCTTTGTGAAAATGTAAACGCGACAGTTGTTCTGACTCCGGAACTGGCTGACAACAACTCCTTCGCAATGAATCAATTCTTCCTGAAACTGTTAACTTATTGGAAACCGAAGAGAACAATTACCGTGCTGTTGTTTGCATCAATTACTGCTGGAACCTGGAAGTTTTAAGTTCAATAATTGAAATATAATTTATTGGAAAATGTTTCGAAAGTCACCATGGCTGCGACAAAAGGAGTTTCTTTCGAGAAAACCGTTGTAGGGTTCAATAATCCGGAGTAGAACGCGGGTGGCGGGACTACAATATCGATTACGTGTCTTCCATCTTCAGCTTTTTTGTATATTTCATTCGGGTCCCCGATTATTCCTGAAACCGTAAGGTCAAAAAAATATTGAATTTTCCGAACCTAAAACGTCATTTGTCAACCTGTACTCGGTTCCGAATGAGCTTTTGAACACTTCGCCCTGGTAAAAGCATTAAAATTTTTGGAGTTGATCCAAGTAGTATCAAACGCCTCATTGATATAGACTTCTCTTAGAGTCGCTAATATAGTTTGATGAAGTTTTTCCAAAAATTAAAAGTTCGCTTTTTCCATTTTTCAAACAAAACTTGAAAACTTTTTTGGAACGAACGAAGTCCGTTTTTTTTATGGTTATAACTTGAGGCTCCATATCGTTTGCAGCAGAATTTATAACAATAATGAAAAGTTTGAAAACTTCCTCTTTCTGAACAATGAAAGAAAAACCAACAGTAACAAATCTTCCATTACGGCGAAATGTTTTCTCTTCAACTTTCCGCAATCGAACAGCAACATATCGCTTGTCTTGCATAGACCTTAAGAGCACCGAAAAGTTCAAATTTGTCAGTTTTCCAACTTACTTGACATCGACCACGACAACGTCTCCCAGCTGTATTTTTTCAGGGTCGTAACCGGCCTTTTTCGTCACATCCTCTGGCAACCATGCTCTGTCGCAAATTTCCAGCAGATGAACGAAACATTGTTTTGGACTGTAAATATACTTTTGAGAAAGACAAGTTTTTTTTTGCTATGATTGAAACAAGTTCTCACCTCTCTACACTGATCACAATGGCTCTCAAATCATCTTGACCTTTGACGTCCGTGAACATTTGGCGCTGAAATTTTAGGCATTGATATCATCCAATGAATTGAAATGAAAAATGAGAAAATAATAGCGATGATTACTGACAAGGGAGGTCATATTACTTTGCGGTTGTGGATTCCCTGAAACTTGGCCAGACCACTCCTAAGTGGACCAAAAAAGATTCTGAGGGTCTCAACCCTCGTAACTTCTTAGGTTTCGAGTAATAAGATTTCAAAACTCTAAATAAATTTTTTCGAAAGTATTCGAGGGTTTTAATCGACTTTATGGTGTCATTTTTCAAAACGTAGAAAGCTGTACAAGTGGAAAAATTCAGGACCTTTGTCTGGTACATCAATGTCTTTTTAAGAAACTTCCAATCGAAAAATGAAAAACAGCTTCCTTGTGAATAATTTCTTTTTTGGTTTTGATCCCGCGCAGAATTTTTACCTTATTCAGTTCAAATTTTAAAAAAAAGAGGATAAAACGTTTTCATGGACCTAAAATTGCGAGAATCATGTTTTACAGATCACCGATTATTCTTCTATCCTGCATTTCATTCGAAAAAAAGCTTTGAAGTCAAAAATGTGAAAATAAAAGCACTTCGGCATTTCTGGATCGCCGCAACTCGAAACTTTCTATTGAATTGAATGGAAGAGATTTCAAGAAACTGCAAATTTTCTCACGTTATAATCAGCAGCCAGAAAAAATTATTTGCGTATTATAGTCTGTGTGCCACGACTTGAAATTTCACGGAATCCGCTGTGCCGCTGCAAGCCTTTGCGAGCCTCGGTTGCGTTTTTCTTTTATTTTTTATCAATTTTCTCTACTTTCCCGTGCTACCACAGCAATAACAATCATTAGAAAGCGTGACCTCGATTCGAAAGACGCTTCGCGAACACACGCATCGGAACAGCGGAATGTTGTTCCGTGAAATTTCAAGTCGTGGCACACAGACTATACCAGATCCTGAGTAATATCCTAAAGCTTTGACTTTAAAGAATGAAAAATAAAAAGACGTTGACGTCTCCGAGTTAATGTTCTTCCCAATCAGAAAATTTCGCATTCCCATGCCGGCATGGCGTATGACTGATTCACGGATGTTTTGAGTCACCGATAAAATGGTCCTGACACGATAATGGAAGAGACAGTGCCTTGTTGATAGAGAGCGCAGACAGGCCACGTCTTTTACAAGAGAATTTACTAAAGGGAAAATTGCAGATCTGATAATAACTTTTATGGTAGGTAGTCCCAGACCCTCTGTCCAAGAAACAGGTGCAAAGATTCGGATTTTTTTTCTCAAAAAGAAGCTTACGAAACAAACCTTTTCACAGCTTGAGACGTGCGAGTGACTAAAAAGTTGATAAAAGCGAACTTATTTTATTAGCTTCGCTTGTGATAAAAAAAAACATTGATCGATCGAGGCATTTCCCGCTTTGAGATAACAAACGCACACGATAGTTCAAGATAAAAAACGGACAACGCCGTGATAAAATTGACTAAAGTGTCGAAAATTATTGTAAAACAAGTTATTAGTGATTAGAAGTTTCGTTGGCCAGTAAGGACACAGAAAAATAAACAGTTTATCTTTTCAGAACCTTATGGTCGCACAAAAAAAAACCTCAAGTCTTCTTAATTTGTCTGAATCGCGTCTATAGTTCATTGAAAGCTATTTCGAAACGATCGGAGCAATACATTTTTCGAAATCAGAAGAAAACTTTACGAAAAAAGATTTTTTAGGTTGCTAGGCTGTCGAGGGAATAGGCTATCGAGGGGAGAGTAAAAGAGCTTCCCTCGGAAAAAAAACGTCATAAATTCTCTCGATTCAAGTTAAGAACTGGCAGTGAAACAGCAATATTGACTATATTCTATTCGTGCGGAGCATTTTTGAAAAATTATGAAAAACATCTCCGACAAAACCTGAAAACTTTCGAGATTTTTTTTCCGGATAAAGGGGAACTTTTCGTAGAATTGGCTAGTCAGATTCGGTACCCAAGGAACTTTTGAACAGTTCTCTCTGGAATTCGATAAAAAGCCTCAATATTTGAGGTTTATGAAAAATCTCGAAATGCATTATCTGGAAGAGAAATTAGAACTTTTTTAAGATCAAGAAGACAATGATGATTAGCCTATTAGGTGTTTTTGGGATCAGAATCTCAATAGACCTCCATATTCGCGGTTTTTAGAAGAATTTATCGAAATTTTTTGGCCGAGAGCATTATAACAGCTAAAATTTTTTGAAATCTTAATATTTGAGATTAGAAAGACTTTTCGGGACCCATTTTCTGACCGTGGTACGTGATAGGCAAACATTTTTGATTTTCGAACCTACTTTTCCCGGTCAAATAAGAATGAGGGCTGGCGTATTGTAGGTTCTCAAAATCAGTAAAAATCACTTATCTTCTCGAGATTGTTAATACGATCAAAAAATAAAGACGATTCTCGAAAAGCAGCTCACCAGTGGGCAAGAAGGTTTGAAAAGTGATAAAACCAAAAAAAAACCTTATCATTTCGGCTATTACACTTAACACGACCTCGGTGAAAGCTTTGATGCTTGCAAAAACGCGGAAAAGTTATCTGAAAACGTGCATTCAAACAACTTGGTTCTAGAAAAAACAGGACACAGAAAACTTTATTGAACTTCAAAACTTCATTTTCCGAGTATTCTTATCATACGCAAAAATTATTTTTCATTGGTAAGAAAGGAAGAACGATGTCTACCGGCCTCCTACACCTTCTCATCATCAAAAATATCTTTAATCACAAACACAAACATTTTTATTTCAGTTTCTTCACAAAGCTTCAGAAAGTATCAGCAATCGGAAGTATGTTGAGGAAGTACACCGGTCACTTCGGAAACTTAATTTAATATTTGCAAACTGGTCACAAGTTAAGAAAAACTTTTCTCAGCGAGAACAAATCCCCTGGCAGCTTTTCCTTTCAAATCCGGGCCGATGACTTGACCAGAACCGTTTTCCGAAGAAGTTTTCTGATCTCCCTAAAGTATAAGATTTTATTCGATTCAGGATTTCAATAACCCTGATATTATTTCTCATTTTTTGCTCAACTATACGCAACCGCACAACCACATTTTTTTCAGAACGTCGGGTCCACTATCTTTTGACTTTAGGACACAATTTATATTTTCCGTTGTTCTCATGATGCTTTTTGACTGAAGTGGCATCGACTACAACCACATCTCCACGATTAACATCTTTTATTTTGTACCTGGTGTCCTGCAGTACTCTGTTTGACAGGCGCGCGTATTTTCAACTAGAAAGTCGATGAACACCTAGACTTCAATCCAAATAAGTCCTGTTTCTTTTTTTTGTGAAAGTTAAACCTATTCAACAAGTTTTTATATATTACTACCCCGCGAAGCCCTTTCATTTCATCGTTGAAGTTTGACATTGCTTGAAGCTTTTGATTCTTTTGAACTTTCCTGTTTGTCAGAAACATTTTTTACAAACCAACGGTTGCCAAGAAAAAATTGATAAAACTCACTGGACTCTTCAAAAACCTATTCATTTAGGAAATCAGACAACCAAGACAAAAAAAGATTCATGAACATGAATTTGAGATTTTAAAATTCTTTTTTCTTCGAAAAGATTGGCTAGACTTTTAAAGAAAAAAACCTCAAAAAATGTTATACCTGTGAGAAGCTTTTCAGAAAAAAGATGTGAGATCTTCGTTTAGCAAGAAGAAAAAGAAAAAATTGAAGCTGGAAAATTTCAATCTCAGAGCAAAAGTTCCAGAAAAAAAAACAGGAATTGATCAAAACTAGGACAGCTTTGAAAAAATGAAAGAGTCCGAAAACATCTCAAAAAGAAAGTTTTGGCTTTTTCATCCAAAGACTCGAACGAGTCTGCATGTATACCTAACTAAGCCGACTCCGCACGACAAATAATTGAGAATCGACACTTTGTGTAGGCAAAACTCAGAGTACTCGGAATCAAAAATGAAATTCTACGAAACTCCACACGCAAGTTAGAAAGTTTTAAAAGAGCTTAAAACTCAAAAAAAACAACAAAGGGATTGTCGACCATGGAATATGAAAGGTACTGTTGAATTCCTTTTTTTTTTTCGTTTGTTCGTACAAATAGTGTTACAAAATGTTTATCCGTTCCATTACACAGAAAAGATAGGCGAAAGTCGAATGTTACACAATTTAAATTCAACTGGTTGCGTGATGAAAGCGATGCAAGAGCGGCTCGGCGAAATTCAGGAATAATACTGAATAAATGAATTATATTCATGTTCCAAGCTACAGAACCAACTTCTTGAACGAATACAACCTCCCATGGGATCATTCCGATGCTTTCCAAATCATAGACTTTTTTCAATTCGACCATTGCGTATCTGCAAAAAAAGGAAAAGTCAACTAAAATCTGAACTCACAATGGGTTGGCTTTGAGCATTTTATTTGGGTCTCTGAATCCCCAAGGATGACACTTCTGCAAGGGATCAGCCGTTGTACGGTAATAAATTATTGAAATCTGCAAATCCATGTTTTCCTTCCGCACTCTTGTGTTCTCAAAACATACATTGAGTTTTTCGTCGGAAGCGATAGAGAAAACGCCGGATGCCTGGAAGATATTTTCGATGCAACTCACACTGCAAGTTTTTGATATGGCCTCGTCTATCGTAGTCTTTGACTCTGAAATTAAGGAAAATGATAAAAAAAGTTTCAACCTGTCTCACTTCATATCGAAAGAAACGAATGTGCCAATTGGCGGTTTCTGTTCTGAAAAACTCTCCGGTAAGAGGGCCAGAATGTCGGTACTCGTTGTGCAGCCTTTCGGGAAGATCGTGAGCCATTCTTTTCCGGCGTTCCAAACGTGATCCACAACATTCCCTTCGCAGTACTGGAGCTCATCCTGTAAAATGATCAAATTCAATACAATGAAAAACGGGGTAAATAATCTAACCGTTTTGTGGAGTGTGGTGGCCAATGCCTTTTTTTGTAGTGGGTGGTTCAGTGATATAAACATGTTTATTAACAATAGGTGGTTTCTCAGTCCGTCTGTAGATTGGAGACGTTGAGAGTCGGAGAGCGCCTGGTGAGGACGTTGGTGTCGCTTTTATAGGGGGTTGGGGGTAGGCGGAGCTTCTGCTCACGAAATGGCCGCGACATGGAGAGCTTCCAAGTTTTGATGTTTCTTGCAAATTTGGAAAAGTCAAAATCATTTATCTTAAAAACAAAGTGCAAGAAAACCTTTTTAGCGAACACCACTTCCCAAGAAATTTTCCCATCGTTGTCGGCGCCTTTCACTTTTTTCAGTGCAATCTCTTCATATCTGAAATAAAAAATAAGAAAAAAACCAAATCTAAGCTTACAATTCATCTTTGTCGAGTATCTTATTTGAATCTTTAAATTCTCCAATCCAAGGATGCGACATTCGGGAAAAATCCGCCGTTTTCTCGAACTCACAGATTTTTACCTGAAATTGTTTTTGCTTAATTCGTGTGATCTTATAATCCACAATGAGATTTTTGCAAAATGCAACTGTTGAGACGCCGCTTGGAGGAGGAAGACCTTTGATGGTGGAGAAATCGCATTGAAGATTTTTTTGGAAGATCTTCTCTCGTAATCGCTAGTCCCAAATTTGAGCGGCCGATGTAATCAATTTTCAAGGGAAATGGGCGAGATGCGTAGCGTGTGCATAGACGATTCTTTGCACAAGTTCAATTCAACACCCAGGGACTATTTGGAGAGTTTTTTTACCGCTCATTTCCCTTTTTTTTTGAATACTTATTGACTTTTTTGAATTTGTGCATCAAGATAAATAGTAGAATTGATAAAAAAAGAGAGGTTACCGAGTTTTTCAAATAATAGATGGCGCTTGAATTGAACTTTGGCCAAGAACCGGGTATGCGCACAATACGCGTCCCGCACACTTCTCCCCCTTTTCCGCCTTACAAGTCAGGTAATGGTTATTCACTCACTTCATCATGAAGGACACGAAGCCGCCAATCGGAGGTTTCTTAACTTCCAAGTTTGGAGGAACGAGCGCCAAAATGTCGGTGTACGCCGTACAACCGTTGGTGAAGATATACACCCAGTTTCTACTCTTGTCACGCACATAGTCAACAACCATTCCTTCGCAAAATTGGTTTTCATCCTGTAAAAAACGAAATTTACCGAAATATTAAGATAATGAGACTCACCGTTCTGATGGAAAGATCCAGCCGTTGAGGCACCTGGAAATTCATCAGAAAAGCCACAATAACCTTCCTCAAAACCCACCATCGCAATGAGAAAAGGCGTTCTTCTGGAGAAAACTGTGGTAGGGTTCAACGTGTTGAGATAGAAGCGAGCTGGGGGAACGATGATCTCCATTTTTATTTCTTCGTCCGGAAGGTTTCTCATCATCTCGTTCGGGTCTCCGATTACTCCTGAACAAAAAATAAATAAATTTACAACTTTGGGCTTCCAACCTAAAACTTCGTTCATCACAATGTATCCATTCTCCGAAGAGATTTTCCGAACATTTCCCTAAAAAAAGCTTTTTTATCAAGTTGTTTGCTTACTTCAAATTTATTCCAGGCAGTTTGAAAAAACTGTCGTGTTTCTACTTTGCACAACTCAAGCGCGACATTTTTTTTAAAACGCTGATTTCGGTTGGATGTGTTCTGAAAAAGACGTTACTCGGATGTATGCAAAAAATACACTGAGCTCACATCACATCTACAATAACTACATCCCCCAGTCGGATGTCCTTAGGTCGGTACCCCCCATCCTTGATGACTTCATTTTGTAAACGAGCTGTTTCCAACGTCGAGAAGAGATGGACAGAGCAAAGGCTAAATCAAGACTTTTTTCCGAACCATCCAAAAGGCGTTTTGCTCACTCTTTGACGTTATGCATGTAGGTAACAATACCACGAAGGCCTTTTCTGACGACTAGGTTATCCGACATCGCCTGCAAAAATAACATTTTCAGCTTTCTTTTCAGTCGAAAAAAAGCTTTGAAGTCGAAAATGTGAAAATAAAAACACTTCGGCATTTTTGGATCGCCGCAACTCGAAACTTTCTATTGAATTGAATGGAAGAGATTTCAAGATACTGCAAATTTTCTCACGTTATAATCAGCAGCCAGAAAAAATTATTTGCGTATTATAGTCTGTGTGCCACGACTTGAAATTTCACGCAATCCGCTGTGCCGCTGCAAGCCTTTGCGAGCCTCGGTTGCGTTTTTCTTTTATTTTTCTTTTATCATTGTTCTCTATTTTCCTGTGCTACCACAGCAATAACAATCATTAAGTAAAAGATCTTTGTTCTTGCGAGCTAAAATCCTTTGTTGGAAGAAACTTCATTTAAATGCGGTACGCGGAACAAGGATTTGAGTGTGAGAATATTCATTGAATTGATCAAAACAAGCAAAGTTATAAAATGGTAGGTGAGAGAAAGAGGACGGCAGCGCGTCCGCGGCCGGATGGATCTTTTCTTTGGCTCCGTGTCGCTTGGTTTTATAGGGGCTGGACGGCGACGTCTGAAAGCTTTACAGTTAGAACGTTCGAAATAACTGCGTGGGAAGTGGTAAGAAATTGTACCGAAGCGGAGGCTCAGAGAGGAGCCTTCGCTCGGGGCTTTTACCGGTCGCGTCTGGTGATGCGGCGCGCGGTATTGAAAGGCTTTTAGCGTGGGTGCTTTTAGATGACGCTTTGATAAGGAGCCGATTTCAACGAAATCGAAGTTGTTTGTTTGATCGGTCAAGATCATATTCCTTACACTATCGAGTGAATAGGCTCTCGAGGGATAGGCTATCGAGGGAAAAGTATTAGGTTGAAACGGAAATGTCAAGAAACGGATTTTGTTGTTTGATGTTTCAACTTTGATGAGGAGTTCAGAACAAAAAATCTTTTTTGATACCGGAATATTATATATCATTTTGAAGCTCGATGTCTGTTTTTCAAATTGTACTTAAAGATTTTCTCAAAAAAAAAATCGAGTGATTTTTTTTCGCCGTTTAAAATTCGCATAAAAAGTTGCAGTTTTGCATTACTTCTTTGTTCGAGCTTAGACAAAACGGCAAAGCTATTGGGAAGGCTTTTGATGCTCAAAACGTGTGCAACAGAACTTGAACTAATAAAAAAATTAATCAATCAGTTGTCGTAAAAATTCCGATCAGAAGATATAAGACCGCGAAATAGCCCGACTGTTTTTCAAATGTCTCACTTTCGTTAACCATTTCGAAGTTTTGATGATTGCACCTCTGAGAATACTTTTTTATTAAACATCTACAAAGCTTGTAGAAATCAAAAAAACTCATCTCATATATTGATAACCGATTATCAGACAAAACATGTCAAGGGAACATTTAGCGCATAAAAACGACAATTTTGGAAAAAAAAAAGTTGACGCCTGCATGAAAATTTTTTCCTTAGTTATTCAACAAATACCGCATACTTCTCAGCAAATAAAAAAACAAAAATAAAAAAAGTAAAAGTTCTTTAAAAAAGCCGCAGCGTGAGATCAATTATTTGACTTTCCATAGACTTCAAAAAAGTTTCCCGAAACAATCCACCAAAATAATTGATTTTGTCGACTTTTCGGTCGTTTGAGGCTAGTTCACTAACTTTAGCCAGCTGGATTTGAGCTCTAGTAAATCGGAAACCCCGATGGTTTTGACTTTTATTTTATTGATCAACGAATTGAGGTTCTGAAAGTTCAAAAAACTTTCCGTATATTTAAGTTTTGAGTGTCGTATAGTCTGTGTATAAGTGAAAATATAAAATTTTCGGCTTCTTTGCGTATATTTTTGCTCAAAGAAACGACAATGGTGATTATAGCATAATAATGAAAAATTTGCTTCTAAAGCTAGAAACTGATAATCTATCGTGAAACTATTATGACTGGCTTTTGGTATAGCCTGTGTACCGCGACTTGGAATTTCACCAAACGACATTTCGCTGTGCCGCTGCGCGCCTTTGCTATCCTTGGTCGCGCTGTTAATTTTTTTTTCATTTATTAAGGTACTCTATTTTCCTGTGCTACCACAGCAATAACAATCATTTGAAAGCGTGACTTAGATTCGACAGACGCTTCGCGAACACACGCATCGGAACAGCGGAATGTCGTTCCGTGAAATTCCATGTCGTGACACACAGACTATATCAATGGAAGCGTAAAAACAATTTCTCTGCGAATTCAGGGGATTGTGGTGCTTGTCGTTTTGCTTACTCTGATGAGTTAAAAAAACCTCGCCTAAGCTCCTATGAGCTTCTTCAGAGAAAAAAATTAAGATAAAGTTCGTGCTAAGATCAATTTGTTTGGCGGGGATTTGAAAGGTTTTTCCTCTTGTCTTTCAAGACGTTTGTGTTTAATTGACATGTTTTCCGTCTTCAAAGCTCTGACCTCAGTCGGAAAAAGCATGAGAACTTTCTTTGCAACAGGCTAAACGAACAAGGGTTAGCCTGAAAAACTTTTTCTTTTTCTTGTCATTCCCGAATTCATACCAAAAGCTTTTTAGATGTTAGTGATAACAAGAAAAACCTTGATTACAATAACTTTATTAACATTTATCGCAGATAACTAAACGTTCAAAAACGTTTTTTTCAAGTTTAATTCTGGGGTTCAGCCATCTTGGCGGAGACAACATTCCAAGGACATCTTTTTTTCCGTTTTCCCGACCACTGACTTTCTCCAGTTGAATTTCTTCATATCTGAATAAAAAAATATCTCAAATATCAATCAGACGGTTACTGACAGTTGATTAGGAGATAGAAGTCTATCAAGGTCGTCGAAATCACCAAGCCAATTGTGCGAGTGTAAGTCCCCGTCTGCACTTCCCGTTTCGAAGTCTTTAAGTGTCACCTAAAAAATATGTTTCTCACTTTAATATTCGTTTGTGCGAGTTCTCACGATCAGTTTTTCATTAAAAGAAGCTGATAAACCGGCCGGAGGATCAATAATCTCTAAAGTCGATGCCTCGCAGTTCATGTCCGTTGCTTCCGCTCTTCGCTGATAATGATAATCACTATAAAACCATTATGACTCATTTTTTTGCTCTTTTCAGAAAACATCATCTTGAACTTCACAAACGTCCCAACAGGGATCACTTCTTTTTGTAGAGGGAACAGTGCCAAAACTTCCGTATAAGGGGTGCAGCCTTTGATGAAAATGAAGACTTGCCGAGTGTGTTCTTCTTTGATCACACAAACAATTCCCTCACAAGTCATGAGCATGTTCTAAAATTTTTTTGAAACAAAAGAGTCTTAAACCAAGTAAAAAGTAAAAATCAAATTCAAACCGATTGTGTGTCGAAATCCTTTGGAACCTAAATAAAACGGTAATTTAGAGAGAAATCGCTCTCAATTATTCACCTCCGCAATCAGGAATGGATATTCTCTAGAGAATTCAGTTCCGTTGGGATCAAAATAGAAAGTTGCTGGTGGACTCAAAATATGCAAAACATATTCTGCGTCGGGAAGGTTGGTCATGACCTCGCGATTATCTCTGATCTTGCCTAAGAAAATTGAGGAAGGTTGTGTATTTATTGATTTTTGTAGTTTTTAATACCTAAGAACTCGTTTGTCAGTTCGTAGCCGTCATTTGAAGAAGTCTTCTTTACTATTCCCTGAATAAATTAGTGTAATTCATTAAATTTTTACTTGTCTTTCTTCCTAGCAACGCTCTCCTTTTGCGCCCTTATTTCAGGTTATAATCCCTTGTGAGAAGGAAAAAAAGAGAATATAGATAGGTCAGAATCTTTCGAGATGGAAAAATCGGTGTACGCCGATTTTTCACACGACTTAGACCGAAATCTAAGAAAAATAATTTTTTTCCAATTTGTTGTAATGTTTATTTTTTTCGTTTTTGCCACTAAGGATTTTTTTCGGCAGACTCATGCATGCTTGAAAGTTTGCCAAACCTCAATCTTTTGGAAAGACACTTCACGGAGCTTCGTGTCGTCCACATCTCTAACTTGCACGATTTCCGTTCTTGTTAGAGCATTGCTGTTTTTAAGATCCGTTCTGAAGCGATTAAAACTTTTATTTTTTTTTTCAATCAACTCACTCAACGTCGACTGTGACTAGAGTACCTCTATGACATTGTGAAAGTGTGTATCCAAATTCCTTCAATTTCTCTTTTTTTAGGAACGCACCTTCACGGGTTCCGATAAAATATATAAAAGGGTCCCTGGAAAACAGAAGAAAATAGTTTTTGAGTGAATTTTTTTTTCACCCGCTATCTTCGTGCTTAAATGTAACAACACCTCGAAGACCTTCTCGTTTGAAAATTTTCGGCATTTTTTGTGGTAGCTTAACTGTTTTTGAAGAATATTGAAACGGTAAACATCAATGAATCATAAAACGATTTAGTCTTATGGCGATTATACAGAAAACTGTGATCTAAGTGAGAGTTCAGCGGTTGAATATTAAATTTAGTGTATTTAAAAATGAGTTCTTCAATTCTTAACGTGGGTCGAAGATCGATCTATAAAAATTTTTCGATGGTAACTTTCAAAATTCTAACAAATGAAGAGGGAAATCTATACGAAAGACTCTTGACAGTTTCAATCACATCAAAGCTTGCAAACAGAAGTGAAAACTTGAAAATTCATTCAACAACAAGCTCAGTCAATTCCATAGAGGAAAAAAAAGCTTCATAAAAGGGAAATATTACTAGACTTTCGAAAGAAGTGATTGCTATCGGCATTCTTCCCTTAAATAGGTCTCTGTCCCAAACGTAAGGGGAGATTAGAGGAATGATGCGATTGCACTGACGTTGCTTGTTCAAACTTTTGCTTAGTTTGAGCGGTGCAGAAGATTGAGTCAGAAATAAATTGTTACGGTGCTGTTAATGGTCGATTATGAAACAGTTTTTGAGGGAGTGACAATGTTTTCACTAATAAACACTGCTATGAAACATTTCGAAAGGCTTTAAGATGCAAAACACGTTAACTGTGACTTTCTTCCAAAGATTTGAAAGTATCCCACAGTTGGTTATTCTGAAAAATACCGAAAGTATCAATTCAGAGCTTGTGAAACTTGCTAAAAGCACGGCGAATTTAAAATTCGAGTAGCTTTTTTTCGCAGACGGCATCAGATTAACTTGAGGTGCTCAATATCCAAGTGAATTTAGTTTGATCTTTTCCAACATAATCAAAAAGCTCTGGTATAGTATTCATAATTTCGACGGACTTTTACAGTTTTTACTGTGTTGATCTTTTTTTTTCATTGTTGGATTTTGTCTGCAATAAAAATTTGGATTCAGATAGCAAGTGTTTCTATTCCATTTTTTATTCCGCACTTCAAAGATCCTCAGATATGCCTGACGGCCACCGTTTTCCTTTTTTAATGAAGCGAACAAGAATTTTTGAAGTTGATAGCAGTAATTATTTTTTGCCTAGACGTTAAATGTCAAAGGCATATTAGTAGTAGAACAAGGGTTTGAAGTGAAAAAAGTTACTTGTAGAGCTTTTTACCTCGAATCGGACGGTTCACGCAGAAATTCCGAGATATGAGTACTTTTGGAAACCAAACTCTTCAGCCATTTGATTTTGAATTAATTTTCAGATCGGTGTACAGAAAGTTTTTTTTTTTTTATGGTAGCCGCGTGCGCGAAGTTGAGGACGTTTCATTAGACTCGCAGTTTCTGTGAAAAAAACGGACCAAAAATCAAATCAGAGCTTTCTTCTCTGAAAAATCTCTCTGACGTTCACACTTCTCATAATTTCATACTTTTCTGTTTCTGACTTTCAAATATTTTGTTTCTCCGGAAACAGGGAATTTCGCACATTTTCAATGAACCCATTTGGCTCTACAGTGGCATTTTCATAAATCCCGTTTTTTTTTACCGCATATAGTCCTTATAACTTAACAGCCACTTCATTTCACCAAATATCTGCTGATCATCGATATTTCAGTTATAAACTCAATTGGAGGGAGTGTGGGCGCTGCAAACTAAGCAATCCTTGTGTTTGTATAAACTTTAACGATCAAAATTAGTCATATCGTGATAACTTATCATTCAACAATCACATAAACATTTCTTCTTCCCGTTTTCATCTTTGAGATGAGAATTATTGCACTTTTGATGACAAAACCATTAATCGCGAAATGATGTATCCATGAAACTGCGGAAAACCCTCTGTATGGAAAACAAAACTAGTTCATTTATCAGTTCTTCCCAAAAATATAACGGCACAAATATAACAAGCACCAATAGTCGTAATGCCGTGACTGCATATGACTGAAAAATACACGAAAAAGTCTGGATTTGGACGGAAGTGGATTTACAAAATATATCAAATGAAATTCAAACTTAGGCGAGTATATTGAATTGGAATTAATATTAAAAAGTTTTGAAGAAAGAGATTTGAAACTTGCTGATATTCATAGATTGTCTGGTGACCTTGAAACCTGAACCTAAAAAAGGTCATTTTTATATACTACTCGAGTCAAGCGCTCTTTATTATTAAATTCTACAATTCAATAAAGAGAATGGAGTTTCTCAGTTTTTTTGAACATCAATATTCTGATCAACAAGAGAATCAGTAAAAAAAACTTTCTAGGTTAGAGTACGTACTTTATATTATACTTGAGCGAATTTCCTGCAAGTTTCAAAACTTCTGTCATTCCAGAATAAAAATCTACAAAGCATTCTTACAAATAGAAAACTCGGAAATATGTCACAGAACTGTCAGTAAGGCAAGGAAGAAACACGTTAAGACATTTTTTGAACCAAAATTAAACTTGTTGTACTTATGAAAATCAAATAATCTTGTACAAATAATTATAATAAATCAATTTTCCAGAGACCTTCTCAGCATGTCTTTATCATCTCAGAAAATAAGAGTGCGCCTCAAAAAGTCTAACCAAGTTGAAAAAAAAAACGAATTTAGGCTTCGGAAGTATAGAAAATGGGGGAAAAAAAAATTTAAGAGCCTAATAAGTAGGAAGAAAAAAATTTCAAAAGTCGGGAAATGTCTAATTATAATAATTTAGCCAAAACAGCTACCCACGGGTTTCTGTCAGGTTTATCGGGCTCGCTGAACTCTCTCAGCTTGATTTCTGCGTATCTGCGAAGTGATGCTCTACTCATTCAAATTCATTTCAGCTCACGTTTTGTCGGCTTCGAGAATTCTTTCCGGGTCGTCAAAATTGCCGAGCCAATAATGCCAGAGCACGAAAGGACTTGTTGAGAACCTCCTCAGAATGATCTGAAAATTAGCGAAAACTCTATTTTATTCTCTTGTTCAACTCACAAACATCTCTCCATCTTCAATGATCGACGCGACATCGTCCGGAGGATTGAAAACTCTCAGGCTTGCATAATCGGTTCGCAGATTCTTCTTATAACTTCTTCTATTGTAGTCACTTTTCCTGTGAGTAAACATTTTTTGAGTTTGAAAGATTTTTATAAATCTATCAGAGGGAAATTTGAGCTTTTTATAACGCTGAAGCCAGTTTTAGTTAACATCAAATAATGTGCTTACACGAAAGATAACCGAAGCTGCTTTGAAACCATATAAATGCATTCGACTAATTTTTTTTTGGTGTCATAAAGGCGCAAGGTGATTACTTTTATGCTCAAGTAATTCAATAAAATATTCAATTTTTCGTTTCTTTGCAATTTTTTTGTTGAAATAAAGCCTATCTGTTCATTTTTCTTGAACTAACAGAGAGAACATAATCAAACTAACGTCATTAAAAACGAAACAAATGTTCCGCTTGGGAAAACAGAACTACTGCATCCATCTGGAACCACGGCCAGAATATCCGTGTAAGGCCGGCAGCCTTTGGTGAAAATGTACAACCGGGATCTTTCCGAGTGATTGTGTTGGCCGACAACCACTCCTTCGCAATACACCACCTCTTCCTGGATAAAAAAAATGTCAAAAATCAAAAAACATTCAAGTTAAACCACAGAATTGTTCCTGTCAATCGTCTTCGCTTTCTAAAAAAACACGTTTTTTGAGCTAGAATGATGCTTATATAAACTCACGAAGGCTACAATGAACGGAATTTCTTTGGAAAAAACAGATGTAATATTTGAAATGTTTCTGTAGAAACTGGAAGGCGGCATTCTAATGTCCACAATATGTGTGCCATCCGGATAGTCCTTCAAAAATCTCATCTTGATCTCCCACTATTCCTGAAAAAAAAATATCGAATATTCTCCTTTGGAACTTTCTTTTTTTTTTCATAACTTTCAAGACAAAAAACTCCGTCACCACCCTAAATCTGCTTTTCGGTTTTTCTTCTTAACTAGGAAACTTTTTCTTAGCCCCCCGTTGAGCTTTTGATAAAACTTATCTGAAACGTACATACTTTAGGACTTCCTGACTTCTGAACAAGAAAAAAGTTCTTGCAATAGATTTTGTTTTCGAGTTAAAGCATCGAAGGTTTCAAAACATGCGAATTATGACAAAAAACTCTACTGCAAACTTTTGAAACCTCTTAACTCGAAAAACCAAAAGTGTTGCAAGAAATTTTTTTTATTTTTCAAATACGGGGGAATCGATAGCACATTTGAGCAAAGTTTCATCATAAATTCAACGGGGGCTAAAAACGTTTTTTTTGTAAGGGGAAAAAAGTAATAGAAAAATGAAACGCGAAAAAAAAAAATCAAAAATCTACTCCAATGAATAAATTCCAATTTTTATTTCCGCTACTGGAAAAGGCGATTTTTCTCTGCGCTATCCTCGTCATTTGGAGACTCTCCCACATTTACGCGCTGTTTTCATTTTTTTCTCTGAACACGCGAGACTCACAAACTATAAAAATCTTTTAAGTTTAATAAAGAAACGCCTTTTGTAATCCGAAATTCAAAAAAAGAATACCCAGGACTTCATTTCTCAGATAATATCCATAGCTGTGGCTAATTTTAACGACTGTTCCCTGAAAGTTAACAAATATAGGACTTTCCTGATAAGTTTAAGTTTAACCGTGATCCATCTGCCGTTTTGCTGAAAGCGCCTTTCTTCCACGAGGCATAGTTCAACAACATAAAACTTTTTCAGAAGGTCACTCTCATTATTACGTTCTCTGAAATTTTCCATCAATCTTTGAAATTGCTTAGCTGGACTCACGCAATTCTCACGACGACAATGTCTCCAACACAGAGACTTGTGTCATCGTATCCACGATTCCGGGCAACGCTTGCCGGAAGACAAGCAGTCTGGCAGTTTGCAAATAAATGAACGAAACTAAACCTGGAAAGATCTTTATGAAATTGTGAATTCGGAATATTTGTTACTCTCTGTCGTAATTTTGAATAGCGATAATACCCCTGTAGCGCCTCAGGTTCTGTTGGTAAGGCATTCTGAAACGCAACAAAATGATGTCGAACTGTGTGAAATCATCGAGTTTAATTTGAGCTTTAGATTAATCGATGCCAGAAGTTTTAAAACTGTCAACGAGAGCGTTTATAATTTCAGCACACTTTCGATGTTTTCCTATGGCTTTGATGCTTTTTTTTTCTAAAAACAAAAATTTTCGGCAGGTTCGGATTGCTCGGGACTGGCTCTAGTGACATATCCGTGTAGATTTGCTCACGGATATGTCACTAGAGCCAGTCCTTTGATTGTCACTGATCAGGATAAGACCTCGGCTAATCGATTTGGTGCGCTCGAAGCTGCTCAAGCAATACAAAAGCGTAGGAAAAAGAAAAAGAAGAATATGGCTGTTCAGAAAGTTCCTAAAATCATAACGCCGTGTCTCTCTTCTCTTCTTACTAAAAAAAGCGACCTGAATTTTCGAATAAAACATGATTTTTTTTGAATCGGCATGATAAGAAGGACCTCTACAACAATTTTCGAGCCCTCTCTTAGTGGATAATCAAAGGCGCCGGTTTCAATAGTTCTCCGAATGTAAATTATCAAACAACAGCGATGTTCTACAGCTGATGAAACTTTTCTTTGCCGAAGTTGCTAATAAAAATCTTAATTTTGATTTTTAAAAAAACAAACAAAATGAAGTTCTTTTTACTTTTTTTTGGACCTTAATTTGATGATCAACAGCTTTCCAAACTTTGAAAATAATTTTCACGCAAAAAAGTGAACCAAAATCGGAACCATCTCAAAACGGACCTTGAAAGTTTCAACGCCTCAAGTTATTTAGGATTTGATTTTATCGACTGCGTGTTTTGTTTTTTTCGTTGTCAGATGTCCTATCCTTCATACAAATTTAGTTTTGATCAAAATTAGTAGCTCTAAGCGGAGTTAGGATCACTTGAAATCGAACAATAAAAACCGCAATAACTTTTTGAACAACCTAATAAACAGTTCTGGGCAAATGCGCCACTTCTTGTCAAGTTTTTGTTACTTTAGAAATTTCTAATCTTGTTAGTTAGAAAGAAAAAAAGCTTGGAATCAATTGTCGTTTTTTTAATGGCAGAAAAAAATTGTTTTGGCAAAATGCGCCAAAATGAAAAAGTGTTTTAACATATTGTTTTTGTAATCATATAAAAAGTGTAGGAAAATTGAGACGGTTTTATTGAAAATACATTGGAAATTGAAAAATCAATAATGAAATCAAGGCAAACGAAGGGAGCAGCAGTGGCAACAAAAAAAAACAGGGCCACGACCTTTTTTTACACACTGAAATAGGAAATTGCGCTCCATCGCGACTCTATCTGACATCCAAAAGGTTTTGTGTTCGATAAGCGATTGCAATTGAATCGAGGTTCAAAAAAATATAAAAAAAGTCTTAATAAAACGGTTTGAAAGCAAAAAAATCCTTGCGGAGTTGGAATAACATCAAATCGGCTCTTCTCATCAATAAATACTTTAAAAAAATGCCCTTTTATTAAAAAAAATATTTCTTTACAAAACTATAAATTTTGAAGACAAAGGCATTGAAATTATACGACAATTTATTTTGATGCCAATAAAAGTCAAGAAATGGCGCCTGTCATTCCCTTTCTTATCTTGAGGTCACTTTAAACACTTTATTGCGCTGAAGTTTCGTTCTACGTACTACTTTCTAGAGTTCACCAAACCGATCGTTCGACCAAACGTTCAACCAATATTTTCATGACATGTTACCAAAAATATGATTGATTAACATTTCTTGCTACCGAACAATTAACATGTCTCATGATTATGATCTCTCGTTTTTTCGACATGTCAACATTTCATTTGAATGAGAGATCATTTTGAATCGATCGTTCAGTTTTCGATTGATCGAAATGTTGTATTGAAGATATTGGTCAAAAAAATGATTGATCGAAATGTTGTATTGAAAAATATTGGTCGAAAAAAATGATCGATCAAAAATTTTATGCCTAAAAATATTGGTCGAAAAAAATGATAGATCAAAAATTTTTGTATTGAAAAATTTTGTCAAAAAAATGATTGATCGAAATTTTTTTTATTGAAAAATTTGGTCGATAAAATGATTGATCGAAATGAATTTTTTTGTTAAAAAAAGTATGTTTAAAACTACTGTTTAAAAAAACCGCTTCTCTTTCAAATGTTCATCATAATTTCTTTTTTTGATTTTTTTCGTAAAGAAATATCATCATCTTTTTCTGTTTCTCTGTGTTCACTGGTCCTAAAAAGCAAAAAAATTTCTACAATGCCATATAGACTATAACAAATAAGTTCAAGAAAAAAATGCAAAAACTTCAATTTGTCGAAAAAAATGAAATATTTTCACCTTTTTTTACTAGTACTCCGAAAAACCTGCCACGTGTGAGCGATCTGTTTTGAAAAATCGATCGCTCGGAATTTCGATCGATCAAAATTTTATGCTCAAAAATATTGGTCAAAAAAATGATTGATCGAAATGTTGTTTTGAAAAATATTGGTCGAAAAAAATGATTGATCGAAATGTTGTATTGAAAAATATTGGTCAAAAAAATGATTGATCGAAATGTTGTATTGAAAAATATTGGTCGAAAAAAATGATTGATCGAAATGTTGTATTGAAAAATATTGGTCAAAAATGATTGATCGAAATGTTGTATTGAATATATTGGTCGAAATGTCGATATATCAAAAACGTTAAAAATCCAATGATTGATCATTAATGTAAGAGATCAAAAAAACTGATCTAATAAACGATCTCTCAAAAAAATGACATGTTAAAAATTTGGTTGAACAGTGACATGTCAATAGTTTGATCAATTTAAATGGTTGAATGATCGGTTTGGTGAACTCTACTACTTTCTGTTAAAAAAAAAATTGAAGTTTGCAAAAACTTCAGAAATCAAGTCTCCAAAACGAAATAAATTTGAGAAGGTAGCGATTAAGAGGAATCTTTTTGGGAATTTTGATAGAGTAACTGAGCAAAAATTCTCAAAGTTCTCAATTTTCCCAGTTACATAATTTTTTGAAAGTTTTCTGTTTTTTTAGCAATTGAGGTGATTTTTGAATCAACCTTCATTTTCAACTTAAAGTGAGTCACTCAATAACCTTCCTTTTTTTTGACGCCATTTTATTGTCTTTTTTTATCAACAAATTTGATAGGTTGCTTTCATAATCCTTTGGGTAGTGATTCAATTCCAAAAAAAAAATTATTCTTTTCCGCCATTTAAATTTCAACACAACACTCTGACTTTTTTTCTGATTCAGAAAAATTTCCGATACTATATTCATCTAAAAGCCAATTGTGAATAAACTATAAATTTTCGGGCGCTGCATTCTGACCTTTCTCACGTAAAAGTAGGAAATTGCGCTCCATGGCAACGACCCGATAATTTGCTTTAATTACGGCGTCTTATTTTATTATTACTCTCATTATTATTAAAGAAAAATCTAGCGTTTCTAATGAATTTTACCTTCGTATAGTGTTAAACACAGCTTTGGCAGTTATGAACTTTCGAAAATGACTCTTAAAAATGCTGTCGTTTCAAGTGTCGTGTTATGTATTTTTTTTTCGCTTGTCGATGTTTATTTTCCAGTTTCCCTTGATAGTTGTCTTATTGCAGATGGAAGATGGCGATTCAGGCGAAGGAACTTCTTACAAACGAGAAATCCTGGAACGACTAGAAGAGAATAGCAGAAAGGTGAAGAAAATCCAAAATTTGTTCCATAATTGTAAGTTTCGTTCATTGAACTTTTATAATAAAAGAATTGAAGATTCCATTCTGGCGAATGAAGTGCAGAAAACAAGGACAAGAAAACAGGAATTCTTCTGTCAGCGAGTAGGACTTTTCCTGGGCAAAAGATTGACGAAAAAAACATAAATTTCGATATTTTTTTATGACTCCCACAAATTCATCATTTCAAGATGTTTTTTTGTTTACTTATTTCAAAAATGAGGGGAATTTGAGTAGATCCAGTTGTCAATTTGATTTTTAAAAATTTTGCGATGATTGCAATCAAAAAAATAGATTATTCGCTAATTTTTAGAAGCTCTGAATTTTCTTTTCAAGTTTCCATAAAAATTATTTGGAACTTGAATCAAAAAGAAAAATTGAAAAACCATGTTTGCAGATCAATAAACGGCGCAGATGCAGACGAAGTATTGCGGCTAAAACAGGAGATTGGCGAAATCTACAAGTTGAAGAGCAAAAATGACCAAAATCTGATCGATGCCAACCGGAAAGTCACCGATTGTGAGGCTCAGATCCTCTCTGTCACCACTGAGTATGTCGTTTTTTTTCTCATCAAAACCTGATGATCATTTTTTCAGAAAGCAGAACTTGAGAAAAGAATTGGATAAATCTTACGTGAAGATAGCCGGAATGGAAGTGGAGCTAGCGAAATTGAAGACGGACAACGCGACTGTCAATGACGAGCGACTGGCTCTTGCAGTACGTTTTCTTATTTTATTTTAATATTTTTGAAACGAATGTTTTCCTCAAAATCAATGATTTTCAGGTGTCCTGCAATGCCCTGACTGAGAAGAAGAAGCAACTTGAAGATGAGCACATGCAACTTTTGAACCGAATACGAGATCTGAATGAGCAGAGAGCCGAGAATATGAATGCTGAGATCGCTTTGCAAGAACAGTGAGATTTTTTTTGATAGAGCCGAAATTGTAAATTTTTCTTAAAGATCCTTGGCAATCTTTGCCCCTAAATTATTTTTCATTAACTGGGAAACGTTTTTTAGCCTCCACTTGAACTTTTGGTGAAATTTCGTTTAAGTGCAATTTAACTGAAGTTATTACTCTCTGTAAAGATCAGCATTGCTAGTTGGTTGAATTTTTCATATTTTCCAATTGCCGGAAAGTATTTCCATAATGCGATTTCCAGTCAAAAGCGTTTGAAATCATGTTTTTTTTTCTTAGACCTCCATTTTCATGAATTTTTTTGTTTTAGAAAAAAAAAAGAAGAAAGCATCATTCTTATTTTATAACACTCTTCACCGCTTTCCATCACAAACACCTCAAGTTGCGTTTCCTGTACTTTCGATCAATTTTCAGACGACGTCAGTTACGAATTCAAGAAGAAATAGCCAAGGCAGTGAATGACACGTCGCGTGATGCCCGAGCGTGAGTTTTACTTGAGTTTTTTTTAATTAAAGCATTTTTTTCAATTAAACGATTAATTCTTTAGGAATTCGGCTCTCAAAAGTATGCCTGCCGGCTTGGGAGAGCTCAACGATGTTATGTACGGAGATCATCTTCCAACTTTTAAAATGCTGAAATTTGTTAGTTTTTTTTTGATTATTTTATCACAGAGTTTTTTTTTTACAAGATCTGTCTTTTTTCGTTTTTAAAGCATAAAATTGAATGAAAGCTTATTTCTCCCCAATAAGTTTGATAAAAAGAATCACTGATAACCAAACTTTTTAAAATTCAAATGCCAATTTTGTCTCTCCATCCAAGATTTTTTCAGCAAGCGGATGAAGGAGAAGTCAGCGAAATCCACTGGCTTACAGGCGAAACTTTCGCCACGGGTGGAAGTGACCGCCATATTTCGCTTTGGCGCTTGGGCCACGGTGAAGCCCAATCCAGAATGTTAGTTTTTCTGGCTCATTGATGATGATTTTTTTTCTTTCAGTGGAACTCTGGCTGGATGCAATGCTTCAGTGACTCGAATCGATTTTGATTTTGAAAAAAGGTCGCTTTTGGCTTCGTGCAACGATAAAAATGTTCGGCTATGGAATATTGATACGAGAAGGCTTTTGGTATGTTTTTGTCATTTTTTGAAGTTAAAAATTACAAAAATTGCAAGTTTTTCTCAAACTTGACATGAACGTATTCGAAGACGCTTGGATTTGAATTGTTTACGAATTTCCTAAAAGTTATACCCTTTGAAAAAAAAACTGGACACTTCCATTAGTTTAAAAATTCAGTGTATGGACTTTGAATTGTTACGAGTTGATGACAGAAGGCGAAAACATATTTCCGGCTTTTAGAGGATCTTCTCTTGATTATCTGATAGTTCGAATTGATTAAAAATTATCAGCTCCGGATTAATCATTAATCACTAAATCATTATTTTTTGAAAAAAATGTGTTTTTAAGCATCTTAAAATAACTGCAACTTTGATAGTATTCTGTAAAAAAAAATTACAGGTGACCCTTTCTGGCCATACTGACAAGGTATCCTCCGCCAGGTTTTTGCAGTCCGGCAACGCCATTTCCGGATCTTTTGATAGAACAATCAAATTGTGGGATCTCGGCAACCAAAGATGTGAGTTGAAGTGAAATAGAGCCGTGATAAAAGTTTTTTCAGGCAGCCGAACTTTCCTGGCCGGTTCCACAGTTTTGGACATCACGAGAAACTGCATTCTCGGCAACGCGTTATTTTTGTCAGGTATTTTTGATTTATGAGCGGTTTTGAGCGGTTCATCGGCTATTGTTGAAGTTAAATACTACTTAGGGTATATACTAGTTTCAAAAATATTTCAAAAAAGGTTACAAAACTTGAAGTTTTCGAACCTTTCACTAAAAATTTCATCATTCTAACGCTTAGATTCAAGACAAAGGCTCCTTTTTAAGGTAATATTTACATCTGTTTTTTATGGAAACACTTTTTCCATAACCTAGAGCTTTTTATAGCTTGAAGAAAAAAATGATTTGGGCTGTTCAAAAATTGTTTTTCAAGGTCATATGGATAAAAAAGTCCGAGCGTGGGATGGAAGAAGCGCCGAGTGTATCCGATCCTTGGAGTTCAGCAAACGAATTACTTCTTTGGACCTTTCCACAGGTATAAGCTTTATTTACTTTCACACTTTTGGGAAGCGAAATTGTCTGAAAAATTAAAAATCAGGTTTTTTTTTCTGTTTTCCCTTATTGTTTTCGACCCTTAGCAGTTTGAGCGAAATGAGGGTATTTGATTTTTTGTCATAAGTTTCCAAATTTCAGATGGTCATTACATGCTCAGCTCGACCAGAGACGACACCTTGTCCTTGATTGATTTGAGGACATTTGGCATCGTTCATGACTACAGGTTTCTCAAACTTATTCGCAGTTACGCGTAAAAATTAAATATTTAATTTTTTTGATGTGCTACTGGAAAAATGCTCTACAGTCAATGATAATTTCCGAACTTTCGTTAAAAATCCCAAAAAAAGACCTGGATTTTTTTAGCCAATTTTATTCATAAAAGTTATTTTTTTACAGTGCTGAGCAGTATCAATCGAGTTCCGACATGGCGAGATGTGTAATTTCTCCGGGAGGCGAGTACATCGCGGCTGGGTTAGTTGGACTTTTTAGTGAAAGAAAATGAAAAAGAGAAAGCTGTACTTTCTTTTTTTCCTGATGTTGAGCTCTGATATTCTTTTTCGAGCCTCTTAAAAATTGTTCCGAATTCGAAGCTTTTCAAAATGTTAGGATTGAAGTATTAAAAAAAACATTTACTTGATTGATCAATAATGAATTGAATTTTTTTAAGGTCGTCATGTGGCCACGTCTTCATTTGGAATACGGATACGACAAGGCTGGAGAAAGTTCTGCGTGGAGGGAATGAGTGAGTTTTATTTTCTATGATCTTATCAAAAAAAAGCAACAGGGCAACCTATCCAAAGAAGACAAACTTTTTTAATTTTTCCTACTTTCAGGAATCCCGTTCTTTCACTCTCTTGGAATCCAACCGGCGTCGGCCTCTTGAGCGCCGACAAAATCAAATCAGTTGTATACTGGAAATAGATCTTTATGTATATATTTTAACTCCCATGAGAAACATTGCGTTTATTCTTGAATCGGGTTACCCAGCATGAATCATTATTATCACTTCTAACGAATCTGATCTTTTTATTTCTTTGTGTCAATAAAAAAATCATAAGCCAATTGGTCTACCTAGACTTTTTCTCTTCAAATGAAAAATGTTTTGAAAAATTCTTTCGGTGACCGTAATCTGCAGAAAACCTTTTCAGATTGCTTCCGTCATTTTCTTTGCATTATAAAGGACTTTTATCATAAACTTCGAAAAATCTACTGAAAACGGTGACATAGAAATCAATGACATCGACCGAAGTTCTGATGAGAAGAGTAGAGAGAAATAACAAAATGGACAAATTCAGTGAAATTGGAGTGTGGAATCACATTATGAGAAAATCAACCGGTGGAGGTAGGAGAGTACCCGTCCTACAGAAACGGGAGAGTAAGAAGATTAACAGGGTTTGAGATGACTCGATTAATATTTTTCCAAAAGCTTCGTCCCGGAAAAAATCAGTTTATTTTTGATTCGTTTAAAAACGAAGCTTTTGATAAATACTAGTAGCCGTAAATTGTCCGAAAACCAGATATTAAAGCATCACAGTTGTCATGAAAATGGGGAAAGTGAAACCGCTAAATGATATGATCTACAAAATATGTCACTTTTGCGATTTTATATAAGAATGGAATGATCTATGAGATGATATAGGGTAAAGTTCAGAGGGTCTACATGAAGAAGAAAAACAGGAAGTGAGATAAGTTATTTTTTGTTTCTGAAGGACTTGTTAAGATTGGGAAATTCATACAAAGCGTAAATTCAATATCAAGGGCATCCTTTAATTTGAAAAATTTGGCACAAAGATGGCAAATGGAATAAATTTACACATAAGTGAGATAAAGCTCACTTTCTCAAATGTTTAGACGTCGTCAAGGTCGACGCACGGCGCCTGGACATCAACGGCCGGCAGATCGAGAGTGTCCAACTGAAGTCCTTCCAATGGCATATCCACGAGGTTGGCTCGCTCTGAAAAATAACAGGTTTATATTTATCACATTTCTGTTTCAAAAAATGTTTATTCATATAATAAATCTTGAGTTGAGTACCCTTATAAGCTCATTGCTGGACGGTGTAAAAAATTAATGAAATTAAATGCTTTCACAAGGCTTTTTGAAACTTTCTGTGTATTTTTCAAAGTAGCTCTTAACGGGTACTTCAATTTATTAGCCTATCAAGAAAAGCGGAAATTTCATTTAGTTAGTATGAAGGTTAATCAAGCATTTTCGCTACTGGCTGTAGATTGGAAGATCTCCCGAGTTATTTATCAAAGTTTCTTCTTTGAAGAATGTTTTCAATTAGACCATTGAAAAAATGTGTTTGGAAGAAGCCTCGAAAGAAAATTTAGGAATGAAATGAAGGAATTCCAAGAAAAACATCAAAAAACGTTCGAAAGTTTCTGAAACGAATCACTAACCAGTAGAAACAGCCGATTCATGCGACGAGCGGTTCCTCTTCAGACCGTTGCCTTCTTCAGCAAAAACGCGCTCGCGGCGATTGAGGCGGCTTCCACGGTCATTTCCTCCCAGCGACAAGATAACCGGAAGGAAGATCAATCCGTGCGACGCCCCAAGGACCACAGTAGAAAAGACCATCCGGAAGAAAAAGACCTGGGGAATTATCAAATTACCTCAGAACATAAGATAAGGTTGTTACCTTGCAAATTTGAGAGTGGGAGAAGGCCAGGATGACAGAGGCACCTAGAAGAGTAGAGGTGAGGCCGGAGAAGATCTGAAAAAGTTGATTTTTTCAAACAGAATGAACAGGCGTATTCGAAAGGTCGAATCATTGCGGAATCTTTTCATCCGGTTTGGAACAAACCACAGGTCTATCTGACTGATTTCACAAGAAGAACGCGAATTTAATCAGAAAAGTTTCCTTTCATTTTATAAAAATAAAAAACACATCTAAAGAGGTTTCGAAGAAGATGAGGCTGGGAACAGAACTGACCGTGGATCCAACTTTCACAAAAGATTCGGTCGCTCGGTCAACTCTCGTGACTCTTTCTGAATAGCAGTAGCCGCGAAGAATATGGACGACGAATTCCGCAGAGATCCCGAGGGCCTGAAGTAGAATAATATCATTTCTCAGCATCTGTTTGAATATAAACATACCATGACCAAATTGGCGATAGAAATGGCGTTCAGTTCGATTCCCCAAATGGCCATGATCCCGATCAGGTCGACGACCACCATGGCGATTGTCATAACTGAAATATTCGATAAGAAATACTCTACTGATAAGCTTGAATGATAATCAATTGAGTGAAAGTTAGGGAAAAGGCTCACCTCCGAACAGAGCACTTTTATAGTCGATTCCAAGAAGGATTCCCGTGACCACGAAATTGACCGTCAACGACAGAAGAATAACACTAACCGCAGTTTCCACACAGTCTTGATAAGCTTCATAAAAGACGTAGAACGGGCTGAAAGATATTTTTCTATTTATTTTTAGAGCTTCAATTTTTTGAAGATGAAGCTTCAGAGATTCAAGTTTTCTTCAAGAAACGGATTTTCTAATTGATTTTTCGAGGGTTACTAGAAGCTATCTGAATACATCTTCTGATTTTAAGTTTCGAAAAAAATGCCTTTTTTAAATATTTTCTTTAAC
The DNA here is from genome assembly GCA_904845305.1 of Caenorhabditis auriculariae. Lineage (NCBI taxonomy): Eukaryota > Metazoa > Nematoda > Chromadorea > Rhabditida > Rhabditidae > Caenorhabditis > Caenorhabditis auriculariae. The sequence goes on along the minus strand of CAJGYM010000019.1, from coordinate 837,077 downwards.
CTTAAGTTATTCCTGTACGCTGAAATTTTTTCAAAAAAAAGTACCTGTAAGGAAAAACGTCCACCGTATCGTTGAGAGCTTTTCTCAGGTGTCCTGCCAGAGTCCTCGCCATGGTCATCGCGTCTGAAATTTACATTTTCATATTCCTCCAGTTTTTCGAAAAACCAACCCATGAACTCCTGAGAATTGCTGATTCGGATCTTTCTACCCAGGACCATGAAATGCGAAGCGCTGACTCGTCCACGAGAATTGAGGCTGATGGCGTCTTTGAAAGCTGCTCGACCGCTAAAATCAAGGAAAAATTGGAAACTTGTAAAATTGATATACTGTAGAGCTGCGGGAAAAGGTAAAAAGCTCTAATAAAACTTGAAAGGAAAATTTTGAAAGTTTCGTTCCTAGATTATCGAAGCTACCTCCAAAGGGAACCGGAGTAATTTTTGATGAAGCCTGATAAAAGTTGGTGCAAATAAATCACCGAAAATGAAAATCGGAAAAAAAGAAAGAGAATCTATTTTATGATTAAGGTCTTTAAAATCAAAAATTGTGTCACATTTGCGTAGTCTTCTGTACATGAATGCTTCAAAGGAAAAATCAATTTTTCGAGGTTTTCTTGGATTAATTCATCAATTTATCGCGTATGTACATGTAATTTTTCTTTAGGTTTGTTTTCTGTACTCTAATCTGGTACCTTTTCTTAAAATTCTTTAGAAAAACTAACCCTTTTATGCAGCGGAAATTCGGGACGTCTTCCATGAAAGCCGGCAGATATTCATAGAAAGTCTTCATCGAAGGCCGGTTGTAGATGAGGCTGGAAGTGTTCTTGGCCCTCATGGCGATGCTGTCGAAATTGAGACAACTTGTGCAGAATTCGGCAGAACCGTTGTAGCCTCTCACTGAATAAAGTATTTTGAAAAGGTCAAGAGCATTTTTGAGCACTTTCAAGTTCTTTCTGACCACATAGCGTTTTTGGAGAGTCGGGTCGAACTTTGCAGCAATTTCCGTCACGGCTGATCCATTCGAGGTAGGTGTCGACCCAGTTGAAGACTGTGCCTTGGACCACTCCTCTGCAATTTTTTTGAATTCCTTTGGCTTCACAGGCCGGGTCTAAACCGACTCAAAAAGACTCCGAAAAGAAAAGTTCAAAGCTTCTTATTGCGTTTCAAAATAGTGCCAAAAGTTTCACTGAACTTTCTTTCTTCATTTTTTGGCCATCTTATTCAATTTTTCTTCTGTTACTTTTTGAGGAATCATTTTCTCTGAAAGCTTCTTTTTAGGTCTTCCTGGACTTTGCCGTAGTTGCTATTTTCTGGTTCATCGTTATAATATGGCAGTTTTTCAGATGAACAAAGTTTTCTTTCAAAACATTCAGTTTAACATTATTTTGAGACAATCAATGTGTATTGGAGAAAAAAAGTTAATTTGTGAGCTAATGAACATTTGAAATCCATCAAACCTTCTTTAATTGAAAAAAATTGATTTTTTTTCTTCATTTCAACAAATTTCAAGAAGAAATTTCTGACAATCAAAAAAATACACATCATGTCAAGCTCTTTTTTTCTTTTTTCCGATAAAAAAACAAAACTAACTTTTTGGCATTCGCGGCATCGATAAGAATGTTCCCGAAAGAGTTCTCATTACATCCAGCGCCGGTGCAAAACGAATTCTTAAAAATGATATTACCAATGTTTCCTTTATTTTTCTTTACCTGTACATAAGGGTCATGCAAATCGACTTCTCCTCTCACGACAAAATAAACGGGAGGCCCAACGTTCATATACAGGTCGAGGTACTTGAAGTGCTGGCTCAAGTAGCTGTTCTGAAATTATTTTACTTAAATCAGATGTCGAACAATCGAATAAGAAAGAGAAGAGCCAAAAATATTTTTTTCATTATGATCCAGTCTACAGTATCATTATCCTATATGTAGATCCAATGATTTATATCCTGACTCCTATGCCTTTTCACCATTGAAAATCCAAAAATGACCTCAGAAACAGCCATTGTCTGATCGAATCCAACTTTAATGGTCGTGGCGGCGAACCCGGATAAGATGAAAAAACTTCCGAAAATCACGATCTGAAATTGGATATTTTTGAAGATTCCCTTGTTTCAAAACGAACAATAATAGCTCTGGTGCTCTTTTTCATCAGAACTGGGGCCAACGTTTTTTCATACACGGCCATGACGTAACCTTCAGCTTCAACGACCTCATCGATTTCGACCATCTTTTGCTGGGTTATTTCGATGCGGCCATCCTGAAAGGAAGATTATTTATTTTTGAATCAAAAAGTTTATAGTTGTATAATAAAGTTTGGGAGAAAAAACCAGTAGATACCAAGTTGTGAAATTCTCAATCAAAAACCGTTTCCTTCTTTTTGAAAATTCCGACTTGAGTTCATTTTTAAAGTTGATAGATTATATTACTGTTTTTCAGACATCGACTTTAAATCCTCAAAAAAAAAGACAGAATAGAGATCACAGCTGAGGTTTGAAAATTTTGAAAAAAAACTCGAGGGAGAAAATTTTTCAAAAAGCTTCAAAATGTGTTTTTCTGTATGATCCAAGTAAAGTTGGTAAACTAGCTTACTTCCTCTCTGCGGATATCGAGAAGCAAGGCTCCAAGGAGGATTGTGCTTTGCAGAATGAAGTTGAAAACCAGGCCGAGACCAGCGTAGGGTGAGAATGAACTGACAGCAGGCATCGGAGTGAGAGCTCCTAGAAAATATGTTTGTATTTTTTCCAAAGTTCAAATTTTGTTACCCATGGAGAAGCAGAAACTTGAAGAAACCACACTCAACAAGATTGTCGGCATGGTTTGGCCACACAGAAGGCCAAACCTCTCTTCCAAGGAAGTTCTTCCGTCTTTTCTCCACCATCTCTGAAAAGTTATTTTTTTTTTTGACTTAGGATGATTTTCGCACTTGATAGGTTTGCACGTAGATAAAGATGTGATTAATTGCCACACTCATGACCATGAAGAAAAGGACCGGCATGGCGTTTTTTGTGGCCTTCACGTTCAGGTAACAGAAGACGCCGACGGAGCTGTAACTTTCAGATCTCAGATCGATTTGAACCATTTTTTGCGACATTAGAGCTTTCTTAAAGCTTTTCAATATTCCGGAAGTTTTCCGTCAAACAGTGATGGTTTCAAAGTAATGCGCACGATTTTTTTTTTAATTGTTCGGCCAATTTTAATAAAATCTCATGCAAATACAAACAAGAGCATGAGATTTCTATCCGCATGGTTCATGAAAAAAGTTTTAAAAAACAGTAATGTATACAAGCTGAAAGAAACATGAAACAAAAAAAGTTAACATTCGGAAAAAAAAACTTTCTGAAAAAAATCAAAATTAAAACTCACCAAAAGGTACTGATTACCATGATCAGAATGGACAACAAGGCAATCAACCCTTTCGAATGGACCAAAAGCGTTGCCAACTTGTTGTCGAGCACTCTGTACTCGCCGAGGTTGACGATAATCAACATGAGAGCCAAGAACATGGAAAGAACGATGGTTCCAATGTCGTCAGTGGCTTCATTTGTCAGTTCGTCCTGAGGTTTGGAAACTTTTCATGGGTCTTTCTTCCTAATGTCTAACCTCGATAGATCTTTCAGCCATGAAGGAGATAGTGATGTTTGGATGTCTGACCTTGTAGTTTTTCAATTTCTCGATGAACCTGTAAAATAAAGGAATTTGCATTTCAAGGGATTTTTGACGTACGCGGCCTCCCAAATCAGCGCTTTTTCACGATCTTCTTCGCTGTCGATGCGATTCAAGGTGTAGGTAACGGTGGCGACATGTGATTCTTCTACCTGAACAAAAGTTGAACTGCATTCTGTTTTTTTTTCCAATTTTTTTTGGACCTTAACCTACTTTTTCTGGAATTAAAAACACAAACACTTTTTCTAACCTACTTTTTCTGGAATTACAAACACAACAAATCAACATGAAAGCCAAGAACATGGAAAGAACAATGGTTCCAAGAACATATTCAAGAGCACAGCCTCACGAAACTTTGAGTTTTTGAAGCCTGTTTATCACTTATCATTCAATTTCCGATTATTCGATGCCTACTCAAGAAAAAACCTGAAGTTCATGAAAACTTCACCAAAAATAAAATGAAAAAATAATTCAATAAAAAACTGACACTTCGTTCTGGATGCTGACCAAAGACCATATTTGGGAAAATCGGTCCTCCGTAAAGTCCCAGACAGCTCAAGCCAGCTTTCGTGTTGATGTTCATTGGAGTCCTGAAAAAATAAACCTTGAACTAATCAAAAAATCAATTCTCACGTTAGGCATTCTTTGATGTGCAAAGGAAAAGCAGGACCACTTTCCGGATCGTCGTAGTTGAAGTCGTCCTCACTTTGGATAGGCGTGAAATTCAACTTCATTTTTTCCAAATCGTCCTAAAATTCGCTTTTATTTCGAAATTCAGAGATCAAGACGAACCTGAAAGTATCCAGTAGGAGTCATGACAAGGCAATCAGCCTTTGGACCCATCGGTCTGAAGCAAACGTCCTGCAGAGTGATGCTTCTAGCTGAAGTCCTCTTGCTTCCAGGCCAAAGAACCGTGATGTTTTCGATTTCCTTGACTACGTTCAGAATCTGAATTTTTTTTTTGAAGGAGAAGATTAATTTACAGCTGAAAACCTCTTCAAAGTGAGCTTGGTCGAAAATGGCGCCTGGGAGAAGTTCATCACTCCTTAAATCGCTTTTCGTGACAAACGTGACTTGCTCGATTCTTTGGAACGATCTGTAACGTGGAAAAAGAATTTCAGCGTTCTTTGGGAATTTTTTTGGGTAATTTCAATTCTAGCTTCTTTGATTTTTCGCGCTGAAAAGTGCTGCCGTATTTATCAACTTTACGGCCGAAGGTAATTTGAACTTCAAAAGTTTCTTGTTTTTGCAGATTGGGCAATTGTGAGCCTCAGAAACCTGAAAAATCTTTTACGTTTTTCAAAGAATCTACCATTCACTTTCCCAATATTTCTCTTCTTTCTGAGGCCCTTCAGTAAATAGGAAAAAAATCTAGCAGTTCAGAACCATCCAACTGACCCAAATTTGGCGTCAAAAAAGTTCTTTTCTTGACGAGCTCTGGAGTTCGGCGAAGACCAAATTTCAACTGGATCCGATACCAAAGAAAAATGAATCATTCCACTGCAGGCGATCATTGCAATGACCAAGCCTGTCGCGATAGCGTTGTAAGGGTTTCGAGCCACGAGCTTAAAAAATACTTTTTGTAAGGAAGACCGTTTTTGTTTCCCAACCCGGCCGTATTCGGTACATCCGCTCTCGAGTTGTCGCTCGATCCAGGCTCCAGTTCTATGCAGCCGGCCGGGAGCATAACTCTAAAATTGAATTGGTTGAAAATTCTTGTAGATGAAAGTGCAAAGCTCGAAAAATGCAAGATCGACATGCGAAAAAATGGAAGGATAGAAAATAAATCCTTTTTTGAATATACAGTTTCGAGCCTAGAATTCTAATTGATTTGAAACTTTTAGCGAACCAAGTTTATTACACCTTTTTTGATAACTCAAGTCGTTGATTCGAGCTTTCTCAAGGCCCAAAAAAATTTTTTTCATGCCCTAACAAAAAAATCGAAAAAAATTCTGAGCTCAGGTTTTTGTAAGCTCCAATCTTTAATTTACGATTTTTTTTTTGGTTTCTCCATAAAGCTATAATTTTGGTTATTCTTTTTAACAATAATCCTATCCTGTAAAATATTATCATAAATAAGTGAACCCACCCTTTCCTCTCGTCTGGCTTTTTTCCTCCGGCTCAACACGCACCAAACACAGTAGAATACCATAATCGATAGAATAATCGTAGCTCCCAGAAACAACCTCGACGTATCGATAGGCAACAAGATCGAGAAGCGAACTTCCTGAAAAAAATCTTTTTTTAAAAATTGATTCAAATCATCAAAAAAACTTTTTCATAATTTCAAAAAAATCTTCTCCAACTTTTTTTTTCCTCAATCTGATCATTTTCTCGTTTATGATTTCTGTCCCATTTTTTCCCCTGTTTCTAAGCAAATTCACAGAGACAAATCACAAAAAAGAGCCCAATTCAATTATGAGTCATCAAAAACTGCATTGTTCTCTTTTTTTGCAAACAGTTTCAGCAAACAAATAACGTTTTTTTTTCTCTGAAAACCTTTCTGATGCATCATCAAAGTTTGTCTGTGGTTCGGTTTTTAAGAGTTACATTTATATGTGCCGCTGTTTACATGGCTCTCGCCCGGCAAATCTTTTTCCAAAGCGCAAAAACATTGGGGGAAGTCGCTTAGTGGGTCTTCTTGGGAGCTGAAAAAACGAAAAAAAAAAGAAGTTGTGGGAAAATAACAAGTAGACCCTAGGCAGAATATGTGATTTTTTTGAAAAAAAGTTTGGTTTGATGGAATTTCGGACATTGTTCTATGAGCCAACATTCCCAAAAATTTTTTAAGTTGAATGATTAATTAATTTTTTTATCCGTTCTGTATGAAAGAAAAATTTTTTTCTGGATTTTTTTAAAAATCATCTTCGAGATCTCTACAATCATTAATCCAAAGCTTATTTTTTTATCTGAAGGCTTAAATTATAATGAACGTTTTTTTAATTCATTTGAAAAAAACAAATATTTGAAAAAAGTCGCTTCAGGACTTCAATGAGCGTATAACCTCAATTAAATAAAAAGACTCCAAATCTTAAAGTGACCACTTTGACCTCGAACGTCTTTTTGAAAATTGGGAAATCTTAAAGGCTGTAACTATCAAAACCATTTTCGAGTGAAGTTTCAGAATTTTCAATATTTACTAGCAGTAGAACTTCATAAATGAGTCAAGCACTCAAAATAAGTATTTTTTTGAAGGAAAGTTAAAATTTTAACCTTCATCTGACTCCAACTTTCTCCTTTTGTCATTTGCTACTACCGAATGTACTTGCCCCCGGAAAATATTGACGTTAGCAGTGGCGCGCGAGAGACGCGTGAGGCCGGTCCCAAGCTAGCCTAGCGCCTTTCTATTTATCTACTCTCTTAGTGGCGGCAACTTGGCTTGCAACTTTTGCCCCGGTTTGCAAATCCCCTCCAAACGACACCAAACGTAAACTAAGTGACAAACAGTCTGGTAACACCCGAAAAAGGATGTTTCTCCCAAAAAATGTCTCCTGGGAATTGATACTTTATAACCAGTCAGTTTTTTTGTTCCTTCGAGTTGAGCTTCTTTTGAGCTGACTTTTAACCCTTCTTTGTTCGAAAATCCCCTCCACCTTTGAAAATGTTTGCATTGAAGATAACCATCGCTCTACATCGCCTCGACAAAAGTGAAAGATAGATGTGCCACTTAGTTACGGGAAGGCCCAGAGAAAGGAGGAAAATCGCAACAAAGAGCCGTTTTTTGGCTCACCAAGATCTCAGCACTTTCAACGGTCAAGTGAGAAGATAAGAGGATCCTTCAAATATTTTTCTTTTCGGAATGGACAGAGCTTTTCAAACCAGCAGAAAACTTGAACTTGAAACTGTAGAATCCGTTTTTTAATTCCCGATTTTTTGCAAAAATATCCGCTCAACCTAAAAATTCAGTTTTGACTTCAGAGTTCGCTCAGATCAAATATTTGACATGCCCAAAATATAGGTACAAATAGGCTACACATCATTGTGGATTTAATGAAAACCAGTTTTCTATGAGTTGTGCGTAGTAAACGAATTTGGATTATTCAAAAGAAGAACTATCGAAATTTATCAAAAACTCTTTTTTCTTTTTTTCTAAAGATGACTGGTTTAACGGAAAGAAGAAATAAAAAGCGTAGAAATTTTTAAATTGCATCTCTATACTCGCAAACTTAGATGGCCTTTTCAATTCAACAAAAATGTAAAATCGCTTTTGAAATTACGTGAGATGAAACAGTTCATAACTCACTTCTTCTACGGGAATGGTGTAGTCGATGATTTTCTTTTCCGGATATTGGTCACAGTCGCTTCGCGGACACGCGTCGCGACCCATTCTCGGCGACACATTACACGGAGTTGCCGTCTGGTCGTTGAAATCCTCGCGAGAAGTTTCGTTGAACTGCAACTTTCAATCAGCCATTATATAATGGATTTGAAAAATATTTTAAAAAATATTCGAATAAAATATTTGATAGGATTAAAGGAACGCCTATAAAAAAAAATGAATACCAGGTCTAAAGTAGTGTTGTCTGCCGTTGGTTTGTCGATAAGGTCGAACTTGATGTTGATCGGGATTCCAGCACTAGGATTTTTGGTTCCTATGAAGTTCAGCCAGGTCTGCACGGTACATTGTGATCGACCCAGGCCTTGGCACATCAGGGAGATGGCTGGAAGGTCACCGAGCATCACCTGAAAAATGAATCTTGAAAAATGTTCAAGAAATCGGGAAAAGAATTTGAGAGGTTTACAAAGCGTCATTAAATCTTTAAAAACTTTTTATTAAGACTATTGTTCCAGATTTGAAGTGAACCATCATAAGGTATACTTCGCACTTTTTCTGAGCTCTTCAATTTAAAAATCGCAAACTGAAGCTTCTCCTGAATGTATGACTGATAAGCCGTCAAAAGCTCAAGCTATCGGTTTTTTTACCATTCCAAATCTCGAAAGTTTATTGAAAAATTTAAAACTTGGGCAGTTTTCAATAATGATTCTCGATTACAACGCCAGAAGAAAACTCACACTTCTGCAAGATCTCAAAACTCCTTCAGCGAAATCTTTGCTGAGCCTGTACTGCGCATCTGTCACATATCTTGTCCCATCTTTTTCCGCCGTTTTCAGGACCTTCAAAAACTTTCTTTTTTATTGATATGATAAGATTACATATGATTCATCTTATCACTTTCAAATAACGAACTGTTGCGCCACAAATAAGGACACATTTTGTTGATTCATGACGTCAGATTATTCAGTATTCCTTATCGATGTAAGCAACACGTGCACTGGAGGAAAAAAAGTCAATCAAAAAGCAACTGATTCAAAAAGCAAACAACAAAAGAGTTATTCACGTTGCCGTAAATGGTGTTCGGAAAGTTTGGAAATCTTTTGATTTGTATGATTGAAAGGAAAATAGGAAAACGTGGGAAATTCATCGAGATGGCCTACTCAAATCCATTTGCAGTATGTTTGGAAAGCGAAAAAACGTCATATCTGATTCAAAATACTTTTTTTTTGGTGTCGGTTCAAGCAAAAAAAGGTGATCAAATTGCTTGAATCCACATAAAAACAGTTTTTTGTAGCGGATTTGCTATTTTTGTCTCGAAACAATTTGAGAAGGTGCTTTCAGACACAGACAAATGATACCCATGATGACCCTTTTAAAAATTGGAAACCTCCGTTCCAAGCCTATTGCTCCGTTTTGAAAGTTATTTCACGAATTTTATTTGCAACCAACTTTAATTGGTAATAAAACCCAATAAAACACACCTTCACAAAGTTTTGTTGATTGGGAGAACAGGTGAAGTCGCACCACAGCTTGGCAAAGTTATCAACACAGCTCGAACATCTTTGGAAGACGGAATTAAAAGATTCGAGCTGCTTGACCAGACCCCGAGCTTGCGGTTTGTTGCAACATACTTCGTTTCCGTCTGTGAAATCCGATTTTGATAAATATTTGTGTAAAATTGATAATTTTAGTGTAATATCTCAAAAATATATTATTTTTTTATAGTTTTCAAAAGGCTGTGAATACATTTTTTCCTTTTTTCTGTGTAAGTGGCAGACTGTTTTTTATATGAGCTTGCCGGAAAGTGACAAATGTTCCCGATTTTATGAGTCATCAGCTTGAAGGAATTTTTCTCTGAGTGGTCAGAAACACAGAAAATTTTTCAAAGCGCTACTTTTTGCTAACAGGATAATTTAGCTCAAAGAATGGTTTGAGATTTTTTGAATTTGATATCCTCAAGAATGGAGGTTTGCAGAAGTTCTAGCGGTGGAAAATATTTATTCAAACCTTTCCTCGAAAAAGTTTGAAAGAAAGTTCAAATCTAATGATTTTGATCCAGTCTTGAGATCAGTAGAATAACAAGTTCTGGGTAAATTTCAAGTCTTCTTATTAAGATTTTTATTTTGAATTGAATTTTTTGGAGACTTACAAAAGTTGCATGGAAATAGGATAAAAATAAAAATGTTGGTCGTAAAATTCTTAAGAAGATAATGAAAACTGACCAGTAAAAAGATGAGGACAGAGATCGCGGAGTTTGTCGAAATCCTGGTCCGAGTGGGGAGCTTCGACGGTGGTGGCGTTTAGGGGAGCTGGACAAGGTGCGGAGATGGAGCCTTCTTCGAAGCAGACTCCTTGCATCTCGCAACCAGCTCCAGACGTCGGATCTATCAGCGCTGCCCATATTTGGAAGATGAGCGCGAGCCTCAGCAGCATTTTCAGCGAGTCTCGCGGTCCAATGATTGCATGCCCTGGAAACAAATCGTATTGTACCGCCCCACAAGACCCCGCCTCCCCGGAGTTCAACGAGGCTGCCGCGAGAAGCATACAGAAAAAAAGAGAACATAGACATTTAGCACAGTTTTTCGTGGCGATTGTGACTCACTAAGTGATTCGAGGGCGATTTATCGCTGATAAGAAAACATTTCTGTCTACTGTTCATATTATCGAAAACATGTAAATGTGCTGAAAGCTTTTCTAGACAAGGATTGCATCGTTTTTTCCGAATAATAGATGTTTCACAACAAAAAAAAACGAATATTGGTATTTTTTTATTAGTCATAGATCAAATCGACCAGGACTTCATTGCAAAAATATTATTTAAAGTAGGAATTTCGGAGAAAATGTTGTCTGGAGAAAAATAGCACTTTTTAGTTGAATCTTCCGGATTGAGTGTTTTTTTACCATGAAATTTATTAATCCAGTTTTTTTTCCAAATGGTCAAATCAACTGAAAGTTAAAATTTCCAAACAGAGAGCAGCAAAAAAAGTTTTTGTGCAGGCGAACAAATATAGTATGTTAAATGGTTATAAGAATGTTTGGTTTCTTCTTTTCATAAATGAATATACCGTTTGAAAACTGTATTTGAAAAAAATCGTTAAAAAAAGCTCCTCAGGAAGTTGAGTAGGACAAGGGTTTAAATTTGGTTCAAAAATTATCCTCAAAACTTCTTTTTCCAAGTTCTCAAGTCAACAGAAAAAAATATTCATACAAACATCTGTGTGTAGTTTGGTCATAAAAATCGAACCTTCGATCAATTTTTTTATTTAGTGGAATATTCAAATATTTTAGTGATTTGGAATGAAGTTCAGAAAAAAACATCATCAAAAAAATCTGTTATAAAAAAACGACTTCCGGAGTATTTTTGCATGCTCATTAGGTGTTTTCTCATTTTTCGTATTTATAAAAAATCTTTGACGTTCAAAAAGGAGTTCAGATCGTCAAAGAGCCATTAGCGTCCGACAAGTGACGATTTGCGCCTTCTATCCGAGGTAAATCCGTTTGAAGTCAGGCGCAAAACGCATAAATCTCGAGATTTATGAAGTGCTGATGCAAGTTTATGGAAAAGTTCTTGAGTTCGAGATCTACAATTTTTGGATTTTTCCCATCAAACCAGGAAGGCCAATTGTCCAGTGAGTGAAAGAAACCTCGTGAGCATGGGAAAGTAATCTTTTTATCAGGTTTTTCGAAGTTCAGACTTATCCAAAAAATGTTTCCCAATTATTCACCAGAGAATTAAACAGAAGTTAGCAAAGAAATTTCCTTCAGTTAAACTTTTCCTTCATCTAGAGAAAGAAAGTATTTCAAAAAGCCGGAAAATCGGAAAAACCAAACTATGAAATAAATCGGATTATGGCGAACGGATTATAGTAGTGCGTAGACCTTCTGTGTTCAGAAAAAAGGAACAGACACGGATTATTTTATGAACGAGGTTACTGTATAATGCTGTTCATTTTGGTTTGAAATACAGCGAGACGCTAAAAAATTAAATCGGCGAAAGTTGCGATGCACTTTTTGAATTTTTCTGAAAATGTTTCAAGCGTATGCCTAAAGAAAATTAAACTAAAATGACCAAAAAAAAACATCGTTCCTGGCTTTGGGTTCGGGAATTTTCAATAAAATTGTTGACCATGACTTAACATTTCCAGAGTTCGAATGGGCTTCAGCGGATTCGAACGTTTTTGATAGCGTTAGAGGGTGTGTGAATCGTTAAAAGTCTTTGAAAAAAAAAAATTAAAAAAATTATTTTGTTTCTATCGTTTAATTTCCTGGAGAGCAAAATGATCCTGCAAAAATCGAAAAAGAAAAAAAGGTTAGCCTCCTTGAAGTACAAGGTACAGCTTAGTGACGGACGTCATTAGTGCGGAGCCACGGAATATTCATCAACAACTCTGGGAATAAATTTTCTTCTCATATCTTTCTCTATAGGTTTTCTGTATGAGTACGAAAAAAAATCTAAAACTTTTCCGTTCTGCTTATTTCGCAGTGAATTTTTTAGGAAAAATAACGTATCTCAAGGATATGAAACAAAAAAAGTGAGGTTGAAACAGGTTTGCAATTAAAGAAGTCAAACATTTTTTTGTTTTTTTGTTTTATTGGAAAGAATTCCTTTTTAAAACTTTTCATTTTTAATTATCTCAAACTTTTTCTTGACGACACAATGGCCTCCCACAAAGTTTAACATCAAATAACGGTCAGGAATTATAGCAGTCCGTGGAACAAGATTATCGTATTCAAAAGTTTTTGGGTGGTCGATTGATCCGTTGTGTGATACCGTATAATGTTGCCGATTGGTTTGAAAAACGGCAAAAAGCAAAATGAGAAGTTGGAAGGTTTATTATTATTATGGGGAAAATGTTCAGAACTCTCATGAAAACTCACGAAATGAAGATTGATAATGAAAACCCTTTGAAACGAGTTAATCACTACTTTCAACGCCATGCTCAAAATTGGGCTTACAGTCCACTTACTGTATTTCTCTAAGGTATCTAAAACGCGAGAGAAATCTCAAATACTTCTTCGACCAATCGCACAAAGAATGGCTCGATGGCAGAAAAGCTTCTACAAGACGCGATTTGGGTTGAATTGAACGCGGAGACATGTAAAATGAAAAAAACAAACTGTTCAATATCGAAGAGCAATAAATAGACCGCAACGCAGCCGCGACGCTGATAGTCATTTCACGTGCGACCACAGCTTTAAAATTTAAGGAAAGAGACGTTTATCGGAGCAAAAAGCTTTTCAGTGTATCCCTGGACCACGCCCACTTTTCTTTTTTTTTATCGTCTTGAAAACTTGAATGGACTATTGTTCTCCATTGAGATTATCGAGTCAGCATTTTGCAATCGCTTCCTACCAGAGAAAAAATACTACTATCCTTTATATGGACTTCTAAGAAAATTAGAAAGAGGGTTAAGTTGATTTATAATAGAAAGTTATTGGCCGACTTCATCAATGTGGAGCTATGGAAAATTGATCAACAACTCTGAGAATGGAACTTTTATTTCGAGCTATATATTCTGATGCCAGTCACGACTTTCTGAAAAATATTACATCAGAAACCCCCAATTGACAGCAAAAAAAGCTTGATATATTGCAATCCATTTTCTACACGTTTCAAAGACATTTTCTGTTTTGGAAAAATGGCCATAATTTGAAGCGCTTTTCACACATTTTCCATTTCTAGGTGTTTTTCATTTCAACAATTTTTCGGAAAGAGAAAAGAAGGGATTTCCGGCCACCCAGCTGTCCTTTTTGTTCTTAGTTTGCAACAACATTCAACACCAACTGATAAACCGGGAGAGATAAAAAAAGTGATAAGATCAACGCTGCAAACAAAGAACCGATAATATAATAGGCAATTTTATGCCAGTAGTTCTTCACTACAGATCAATTGAAAACGTTACGGGAAAAATTGAGATAAAAATCTTACTTTTTTTTTAGGACGCTGTGGTCGCATTTGGAATGGCCACAAAAATTGTTTATATCTGCAGTTTATGAAAATACTGACGTTTAACAGTTGGGTTTAGAGAATCCTGAGCGAAACACGCCAATATATTTTTAGGAGCTTTTTAATACGGTTATTTATTGTAGAATGTCCGAAATTTACAAAACTGCCTGAAGCCTCTTTCTTTTTCACATCCACCTGTACTTACACATTTTTTTGAGTGACGTTATTTTTCGAGAAGATGCAGTATTAACTGAGATCTCTAGAATCTTTCTAAGGTCTCTCAAAAAAATTTTTAAGTTTAATTAAGAAAGAAACGATAATTAGAGTAAAGGAAATTATTTTTTTCGAATGAGGTCGTACAAAAAAGAAACGAAAACATAGCCAAGAAAATTAGAAATCAAGTTCCGATAAGTAGTTTTTCACTTACGTATACCAGAAAAAAATGAAATTTTCAGATGTTCCAAAAATTATAAAAATCCGGATGAGAAGAAGAAAATAGGAAAAAGGGCGAATAGCCAAGTTGCTTTCAGGAAAAAGGGAAAGAATCACTGCTTGGCAACCACGGCTTCTATCCGAAAGGATGCAAAAAATTTATTGGTTTCCGTTGTTTTTTTAACCAATGGTTAAAGGATTCCATTGTTTCGGGATCGGTTTCGGATTAGTCGGGATCAGGTTTCTGTGTTTTCGAAACCTTTTTGGAGGAGAACAAAAATAAAAGGGATCAGATTGGTTGGATCAAACTCTGAAGACAGCTTCCGAAGGAGAAATCGTTTTTCAGAAAGAAAGGCTATTAAGAAAAACGTGTATGTTAAAAACTGAAAAATGAAAAAAATTTCTGATTTATCAAAAAAATCCTAAATACTGATAAATGTTTAAACGGCTCTCATAGTTCTGAAAAAGTTTCAAAAAGGTACTTTTTGATTTTTAAAAAATATAAAAGTTTTTATGGCGAGTCGTGAAACTCTCAAAAAAGTACTGGTCTTAGTTCTTCCTTTTCGAATTTTAATTCGACCCAAGCCAGAAATTTTGGAAAAATATATTCTCGAGTTCAGAAAAATACAAAGAAGAGCCTAAATATACGAGGAAATGTCCACAAAAGACGGTTTCGTGGTTCCTTCGAGTGACCTTTCTCTCGTCATTGAAATCGCCTTCCAATTATCCGAAAACGACAAAAAAACTGAGTGACGTAATTTCGATGTCCCCCTTCCAAAGACGAAGTGTGAGGTGAATTGTGGAATATCAAAAGCCCAAGTAGAATAACATAAAGGTAACTACAAAAACATTCATTGTTTTCCATATGCATAAATGCGAGAATTGAAGTTGATATAAGCAAAAACAAAAGACTGAAAAATTTGGATCATTTCTGGGTTTTTTTGGTAATATTTCATCTACTGAAAGTACTCAACTTAATCGAACTAGTTAAACAAAAATAATTGAATTTTCCATAGAATAATGTGGTTCATCGAATCTTCTCTCATTAAGAATCAACTTTTGAAAAAAAAATTTTATTTCATGGAAGTTACCTTATAAAATTTTCTCTGAATTTTCATTCTCTGTTTTTCATTGTAAAATTTCAACATCCAAAACAAAAAATTCGAAAATCTGGAAAAAAAGGTGCGAAAAAGACGAAAGGAACGTCTCAAAATCAATTTGCCTGGAAAACAACTATCAGGGGAATAAATCTGGAGAAAAATGTCCTGAAAGCAAATTTTCAGAAGAGTTTTGGTCTGATGATGACTTTGCCAGCTTCATTTTCCATGAGAGTGAAATTTGAGAAGCCAAAACAAGCGAGCCAATTTTGAAGATCACCAAAAATTGAAAACAATCCCTGAAAAAGAGATGAAAATCATTTATTCCGTGAGCAAAACGTTGAACTTCGAAAAGAGGCAGCTTCAGAAGATTTACTTTGCAGGAGCAGAATCCGAGGCTTTGAATGAGTCAGTTTCAAACTTCAAGGGCTGTTTCGCAATTCCGAAAAGGGCGGCTGTTTTTGTGTAAAAAAAAATTCAACGAAAAAAAAAATCAAAAATAAGCGTTTTTTAGCGAAAATAGAGAAAAGAAATAGAAGTCACCAAGTGCAGGAAATAACCAATCTCCTATATACTCTAGTTGTTAAAATTTAAAAAATTATAAACATTATTTTTTTAAATATATTTCTCTCAGTGATAACATAATTCAAAAAAACCTAAAACAGATGAATTCAAAAAGAGTTTTTTTGTTAGGAGAAAATGACTTCGAGAGCAATCGAAAATTTGAAATTCGAGAAGCCCGCTCGAATGGAAAATGATCAAATTGTTGATTAAAATATTCTCCGAGTTGATGGGTCTCGAAATAGTTTTGCAGAAAAATTTTTTTCGTAGGGTTTTTCTCTTCATAAAATGATCTTGATGACTTGAAGAGAATTAGCATAAAAACTAATTTTACGTCAAAAACTTGGATTAGTTCAATGACGATTTTAGAGTAAATTGAACGAAAATTGTTTGACAATTGATCGAAAAAAGTTTCGTATTTTGAATGAGTTTCAACCTTCACAACCTAGAAAAAGATGCTTCAAAATGCAAGCCAAAAGCATAAGGATTGAGAAAATTGGCTTTGAAGCGTCGACTCTTCAAAACCGCAAATCTGTGTAGTTTGAGGCTTCAAAAAGATTTTTTTTGCATTTAAAAGCGCTCAAGCCAATTTTGGAAAAGTTCGAAGGCAAAAGTTAAATGACCTTCTCCAAAAGTTCTTTGATGGAAAACTACATAAAATCTGGATTTTAACGTCGAAAACCTGATTTTTCATCAAAACTCCAAGTTGAAAAAAATAAGCTAGACAAAAAACTAGGCATGAAGGATGAAAATTCTAACAGAAAACAAAAAGGTTCCGCGTTTCGATAACAAAAAATAGGTTGACGGAGGGCTCTCCCTAGGAATTCGAGGCTAAAGAGGCGTCGGCCCAAAACGCGGAAACGTCGGTCGTCTCGGTCCCCCTCCACGTCCTTATTTTCTCTCTGACTCACCAGGGCCTTTCTCGCTCAATATTTACATAATACGCGCCCCGAAATTGTAAAACTGACCTCTTTTTTTTCTGAACGTATTAGCCGCCGCCGTCGCACTTCCCTTCAAAAGGAACCCTAATACCTCCGATTTTTCTAGATTTTTCCGATGTTCTCATGTTGTTGTTAGTTTTTGGAGTGTGTAGCGTTTGGGAAATTTTTTCCAGAGTTTTTTTGGCCCCAAAAAGTAAATAGGATGATAAATAAAATGTCTTCCAAATTCATGTGCTTCCTCAACCTTTTATCTTTTTTTTTCTTCGCCAAAAGTTTTGAAGAATTTTATTGGAACCGTGAAAAGACCGTTTTTCAATATTTCATGAAAGTTTTGAGAGAGAAATTTTGATCTTTTGCTCTTATCAAACTCAGCTCGGCGGACTCAAGAACCAAAAATACTCTACACTCTCTCGTGTAAACTAATCCTCAAAAATTTAAGGTTTCCCAGCAAATTTCATTCATTATTTCTACAGAAAAAAAGACAAATTTTTTTGTTCTAATTCCGTAGATCTTATTGAATTTCTAGCCTTTTTATCAAGAGAAAAAAATAAGATTTGTATTTCTTCCAAAAATTGGTAGTATATGATGTAATCAGTAAGACCTTGAGAATGTGACTTTTTTTCAAAAATAACTTGAAACTCAGCTTACAAGGAGAATTATCCAAACTCAAGCTTGAAAGAACATAAAAACAAGCCCGATAGACTTCAATTTTACACAAAAAAAAAACTAAGATTTTTTTAAAAAAACAGTTCAAGTGTTAGATAAAAACTTATGAGCACCGAAAGTAAAAATTTCCGAAGAAACACGAGTAATATGAATAAAAAAGAGACGCTTGAAATAGGAAACTCAACTAATGCTCTCATTTTTCCCAGTCTTTTTCTCTCCCGAGTTCAAATAGATTGGAGCTTGCCGAGCAGCGAAACTTTTTCAATAGAATCAAGTGAGTGACCAAAGATCTTGGGACAAACAAGCGTTCTCTTGTTTTTTCGGATCCACGGCTGGCAGCTGGAAGCCGGGTGATATATGTTCGATCCAAGGACGTATTGAATTACATTCAATTTTTTTCTTTTTTTCCTAAGGACAATCGAAAGCGTTTCCAGGCTCTACCTTGCCATAATTTGCTCAGAAAAATATAAATTTTCCAAATTTTTTTTCAAAAGCAAATGAAGACCTTTCAGGGCGCAGTAAAAGGTCTGAAGAAAACATATGAAAAAAAGTTCATTTTGCAAGGCGGTGAGTAGAACTAATAAAAAAAGTCTAAAAGAAAAATTGAGTCCTACCATTATTTTCTAAGCTCGGAAAATTGGAAATGAAAACAAAACTCTTGATAATTTTTCCCGAAGCAAAAATAAGGGAAGGCTGTTCGGATTCAATTATTTTTCTGAATCAATCAAAACCGGTTCTGGAGCGTTTCCAGGCCCTTGAAGAATAACCAAGAAAAAAACGATGATAAGATAACGATTAGTTTAAATTACAAAAGAACTTATTATTGATAAAATTATGCTTAAAAAGAAATTTTTTTGAAACCCTTATTTTTTTACAGTATCACCTTTTTTTGAAACACTGAAAAAAGAAAAATTTTCCTTTTTTTGGAAAAGGGAAAAAACCAAACCGGTTTCACAACGAAGTGAAATGAAAGGAAGGCGTCCCAGAGATTGAAATCACAATTTTTTTAAAAAAAAATGTATATTGAGAAAAATTCGAGTTTATTTTTTTACAAAGGGGTCCAGGTCTTCGAAAAAAATTGTTTTCTCTGACTTAAAGAATAGTCAACCGAAAAATCTAAAAAAATTTTTTTCAAAATTGTAATTTTTACCCTCTCAAAGTTAATCTCAAGTGTTACTGCATTTTTTTTGAAACATAATTATGAAATCAAGTGTTTGGCGCCTGAAAACCTTTTGATTTAATTATTTGATTAACGAGTGTTTCCTTGTTCACTTCTGAGACCAAAGGACTGAATTTGTTAAGCTTGTTGGAGTAGGTGTTTGAAAAATAACACAGAAATTTCAGAAAAATCCTTCAAAAGGGTAGAGTCGAGTTTACAGAAAATTAACTCTTTGGTCTTGAGGGATATGGATTCAGACGACTTGTTCAAAAAGAAGAGAGGCATGGAAACCGCTCAAAATAGATGAAACAGATTAACGGAAGAAAAAGGCTGAAGAAAAGGTTGGGAATGAGCATTAGTCGCGACGAAAAAGGCCCAAATTGGGGGAAACAAAGCTTTTGCAGAGCCAATAAGCATGAGGAAGCAAACGTCAAGCTGTATGGTTGCACCAACTTCCCTATGGATGTGAGGGGAAAATGGCGAGGAAAGCTCGCTCCATTGCAAGGCTGCCGATGTTCGATTTCCGTTTATTTTCCTCTCCGTCATCCGACTTTTCCCACTTCTTTCTGTTTTAATATAAGAGTTTTTGAGCCTTTTTTATGGTTTTGAAACAGAAAAACCTCTGTTTAACAAGAAGGTATGTAATTCCATAAGTCTGTTGAGAACTTAATGAAAAAAATTTAATAATTAACTTTTTCTTCAAATCACAAATGAAGTATTCCCAATTCAGCCTTTCAGTTTATTAATGAACTTTCAAATTTTTGAGCGCTAGTTTAGTTGAAAAGGGTAGAAAAGGAATTATTTGCTTTTTAATCTTTTTTTACTTAACTAGGAGGCGATAGTGTAAATATCCCTTTCGTTTTAAAAACACGAACCTTTTCTCCAAATTTTTCAGTCAATTATTTTTTTATTCACATCCAAAATAAGCAGAATGAACCTTCATTTGAAAGTTTTCCAAAAGTTAAGTTCGAAAAAAAATCCTTCAATGGCTGCTTACGCGCTAAATCAAAAATTCCTACTTAAAACATCTTCATAAAGAACAACCAGTCCTATTGAATTAGGCCAAAAGATCAGGCTTATTCAGTTTGCGACACTCTGACGCAGTGAGATTAGATTAAATTTTTGTTCTTATCAAATAGTGCAAATTTGATAACGCAACGGGAACATGATAATCTGATTCGATGTAGGTATTATACACCTTGCAAAGCTCTCACTGGATTGGTGAAAAAATCGAAAACATTATGCAATTTTTAAAGCAAAGAACTATCTTTGAAACAGGTTTCTCCTTAAGTCTATGAAAGATAAACTGCGTCATAATGCTATATTTCATTCTTCTTTTCACAAGAAAAAGGTTGGCCATGGTTCGAAAGACTGAATAAATGTCCTGAAACTGAAAATTGAAGTATTAAAGTACTAAAATATTCAATTTCCTGATGAAAAGTGTAAAGTTTCTGTTCAAACTTCAATTTCATTCTTTTTACAAAATTTGAGGTTTTCCCTATTTTCTTGAGAGTCGTTAAAATAATTGAAATATTTTTTTTTTTAATTCTGAGAAAGTAGTACACATTTTGAATTCAACTCATGGAGCAATTTTAACTTTTTTTTGTGAAACAAAAATTTTCTTATCACGGACAAATTAACAAGGCAGGTGCAGTAGAGTTTACTATTTTTCTCACGGTCGCAAGGGATTTAATTAAATTCAAAATTACTTCCTCTCTGAGCTAATGAGAACATAAAGCCGAAAGATCAGAAAAGAAATTCTGAAAAAACTGTGGAGAAATATTGGAGATCAGTTTTCAGTAACGCAGGAAGTTCTGGAAAGTTAATTTCAAGACGCACTTCTTGAGAGCAAAAAAACTTGCACAAATTTGATTATTTTCTAGGAAACTTCCGTCTTCAAAAGATTTCCGACTTTTCCTGAACTTTTTTCCTGAACATAGGCGGTGAAGTGTGAAAACCTTGTTGGGGTTGAATATCTTCACTAAATTAGTCTAATTGATTTTTTCTGTGCAACTATTAATTTCTCAACCTTTTTTATTAAAAAAAATACACAAGATATTTTTTTGCGATTTGGAAAAGTTCTAAATCGAGCGACCTACAACAGACACTACAAATGAGAGATTATTCGTTTAAAAAAAGCAATAATGAAGAGTAATCAGCAGAATTGTGCAATCAAATCTCTCACAGCGTAAAATCTAAGTTTGTACAAGCGTGATTTTCGCGGATGCCAAAAATAACGCCAAAAAATGAACGCCGGAAAGCGTAAAGTGAGCTATCGTCATTTCAATAATGTGATTTTGGGCCGGAAATCTCTCTCGAAATATGGGATTTTCTTTTCAGCCAGAGCGTTCGACGATTCATCTCCGAACGCCTTCATTCATGTTTGATCGGAGCAGGAGGATTTGGACAATGAGTTCATAAAAAAATTGGCTCAAAGGTCTTTTTCAAAAAGATTCACAAGAGAGACAAAAAAAGGAGAGGATGAAGTTCTGGAAAATAAAAGAAAGAAATGGGGTTGTACGAGTGATGCGATGGAGAATAAGAGAAAATGCAAAATGAAAAGAAATTTTTGAAATTGCTTCTCACCTGATTGTTAAAACGAACAAGGGAATTCTGTACTGGCACACCCTTTATCATTCAGAAGGGGACGTTTTCAGATCAAGGCAAGACTTTCGAGATCAAATAGGTCCTAAAATGGATTCTTTAAGTTTTTTGAGTTTTCAAGGGCTGTAAAGAAATTAATGGAAGTTTAAAGACATATTGTTATTCTTTTGAGCTTCAGTTTGGTTTTCTTGAGCACTTTTTTATTGAGAAAAACAAAAAATCTTCCAGAAACTCTTTTCGAGACGAAACGATCAGGATCCGGAAGTTGTCGTTGACCGCCCTTTTAAAGTATACTGTTTTTCAGCTGTAGAAATATTTTGAATAGAAACTCTCACCATTTTCAATTTTCAGCTTCTCAAGCCATCAATTAAACATCTATGTCAAACTTGATATTCACGGTTGGCTTTGGATACAAAAAGATAACACTTAATGTGTTTCCAGTAATCATTTTTTTCATCTTGATAATAGCCTCATTTCAACTGGCTGAATCCAGACGTGGATCGGGTATACGGTCGTTTCTCATCTTACGCCAAGGATCTGTCAGCTTTACAGCTGCTTCAAGTTTCATTTGCCGGCGCGGCCTCAGCAGCCGCGGTCATTTATTCTGCCGATCCTCACAGTCGCTGACACCCGTAAGAGTCGTCGCAGTTGTCGAGATTCAGCCCGTTTTGTCTGCTGTTGGCATCGCAAATCATATATTCGACGGCAATTTCGAAAAAACCATCAAAAAAAAGTTTAGTACCAGAACCTTTTTTGGGAAACCTTCCCCGGCTCACAAAGCTTCATCATTCTCATTCAAGGAAAACTGTTCTTAAAACGATTTAAAACTGATTTTCTTCTTTTTTACATCTTCTTCAACCAATCTGGAGCAAGGATTGAACTTGGGAACAAATGCTTACAGACCGTATAAAACGGAAAATTCCACATTCATCGAAGATACTTGGAATTGT
Source organism: Caenorhabditis auriculariae (assembly GCA_904845305.1). Taxonomy (NCBI): domain Eukaryota; kingdom Metazoa; phylum Nematoda; class Chromadorea; order Rhabditida; family Rhabditidae; genus Caenorhabditis; species Caenorhabditis auriculariae. The sequence continues at coordinate 814,783 of CAJGYM010000019.1, read as the reverse complement.
GGCGACCAATAGAAGCTCGAGGAAATAGATCTGAAAATCCGCTCTGAAAAAAAGAAGCTGAAAACTTGACTCAAATGGATCAACTATAACTAAAAAATTGAAAAGTTAGACAAAAAAGAGAAATTAATAAATCAACACCTCCGTCTCGGTTCACTGTGGGTTGCGCCTAGCACCCACGAATCTTGAAGTGAAGACGAAATTTACTTTTAAGGGAAATAACGTATCCAAATCTGAAACAACAAAAAAAGTCTAAAAAATGCAATGAAAACCATGATAATCTCTTACAAGTGAGAACAGGCAGACGCTCATTTTCAAGCAGATCCCTCAATCATCTTCTTACAAATTTCAGAATGAGAAACCTAAAAAATTAATGTTTCTCGAAAAAGTTTAAATTGTCCCAAACACATTTTTGAGTTTTCAATGGCCAAAAAAATGTTTTTTTGACGGATTTCAATGTAATAAAAATACTCAGAAATAGAAAAAAAGGCTTCGAAAATGAGCGATTTCTTTTAATACATTTTTTCAACATTCCTGAAAGTTATTAAAAGGCCTGCACAATCTTCTTTGATCCCATGTTTTTCGCGCGCTGAATTTGACCTCTGACGCCGGCGCGCCTTTGCTCCACGAGTTGTCCACCGGCTGCCGCTGTGTCAATTATCGTACGCCTTCCCGCCGTTCTGAAACCTGTTTTCCATAAATTTTAATAAGCTTCACGTTCTTCTTTAAAAAATCTGGAAAAAAGGAAACGTAAGAAGGTAATTTGGTCTATAAGAAGCATTAATTTGTGCTGCAAAATACGTTCTTAAAGGTTGACCAGGTTTAAGTATTGTTGGGACTTCTGGAAAAGAGCACCAGGGGGAATAGTTCATGGTGATTTTTAGTTCGTACTAAAAATGTTGAAAAATCGCTCAAAGTTGAAACATTTGATATATGTAAATCAATGTGATCGTCGAATTAATCAAGCTTCTGAAGTCGTTGGAATGCTTTGAAAAAAGTTCACAAACTGAAATTTAACTGTTTTTCTAAAACCAAAAAGCAAGATATGTCTCCACTTCGGGAATGAATCTCATCTAAGCAGTTTTATGACTTTCATTTCCAATTTCGGACACTGAAAATGCTCCACTCAATTCAGACAATCAATTCTGCCTCAGACAACAGCTTTTTTTTTTCTCACGGATTGTTTTTCAATCGCTTTCTGTCTGAATCAGCGTAGCTCTGATTGGTGTTCTGTTGATCGTGTTCTCCAGCTTTTTTTCATTTTTGCGAGGGACTTTTAAGGCACAAAAACAGAAGAGCTAATTTGACTGAAAAAAATAATAATTCAAGGCTTCAATCCAAACTTTTAAAAAAAGTGTAAAAATTTTTGTTTCATCAATTTTTTTAGCGTTTGTGGAAGTAAGCGCGTAAATACCATATGTAAGATACAGTATTTCCTCTAATATGATATGCTTTTGAGATTATAAGAATCCCATCAAAGCTTAATAAAACTAAAGAAATGTTCCGGTCCTAAAAATCGGTGTGATCTTACGATAATTGCAGAAGCGGCAGCCGGCAAGCGAAAGAGGGAGAAAATCTGGGCAGGCGTCAAAAGTTTACCGCTCAATAAAGAGAAGGAAAACTTTATGAAAACACGGAACAGTGGAGAAATATCATCTCATGAAATTAAAAAAAAATCTCTTGATTGAAATTCGGTACCGAACTTCAAAAAAGCGGCTTTTTTGAAAACCTAAACTTCAGTGGAAATATCGTCATTGCAGAAATCAGGAATAAAAACTCTGATTAGAATAAAATTCAATGAATTAGAAGAAGATATATTAGTTACCCGTTCGAAACAAATTATTTCAAGATTTTTGGAAGATTTCAGGAGAGTTGTCGATCTGCAGCGCGCCGTTTTTGCGTGCCTGTCTGCCATGCGAAGGGTCACAGGTTTGATCTCCGCCGCAAAAAATATTGTGGGGAAAGCGTAAAAACCATGGTTTTTTAATTTACAGCCGTCACATACAACGACGGTTATGTCACTAGAGCCAGTCTACTGATTACCACTGGTATCAGGGTAGAACCTCGGTTAATCGACTAGAGGCCGACGCCACAAAGCAGTAAAAAGGTTCAAGAAGAAGAAAAAAGCCGCGGATCTCATGGAAGTTTTTCTTATATTTCAATTCATATCTAGAGGACTTTTCCGAATAAAATGATTGCGATCAAGATTTTTAATCAGGCTTATACCGCCAAAGATGCCTTTCTCCTAATTTTGAATCTTACAGAAGCATTTAGGGATATCAAAGAAAAGGATATTGAAAGCATAAATGTCCGAGACGCTACGTTTAGATTAATCACCTCTGTGGCGGCATAACACAAGTGTTCGGTAGTTCATTGCGTCGAGACCCACGAATACGCGACTCTTTATCATTCGTCAAATGAATGTTCTTCATTTCTTTGTTCGCCACCGAATTTTCCGCTTATCTAGTTTTCCTGATTGAAAAAGACGAGATTATCATTTTTCCTAATTACACCAAGGAAATTGACAAGCTTATTTGCTTTTTCCACGTGTCCTTGCAGAATTTCGAACTTTAAACGTGTAAGGCTGTTCAAAGGTCCTCAATTTTTTTCACATTTTTCAAATAAATGTGTTTCGAAACCTCCGCAGTTTTTAGCCCACATCTTTGAATAGGAAAAATAAAAAAATTATTTTTTTCTCAAACTAGACCCGTTTTTTTAGATAATCATTTTATACACTTATATTGATATTTAATTGTGGGCCAGGTTTTCATTTTGAGACCGAAGACAAATGAGCTCTAAATTATTTTTACTGAATTTTTTTATTAGGCTCAGAAGCTGAGATTGTACAAAATCGCCGTTTCAGATCAAAAATCAGTATGGATACAGCTCGGAGACGGAGCGTACTTAACAGCTGTCACCTTTTTTTGTAAGAAGAGCTTCTTCATTGGAATTCTTCGCTTTTTTTAAGATAACCATCTGGAGTGGCTTCTGTCCATTAAAAAAACAATAAAAAAAGATGAATAAAGCGATCAAGATGACTAGAATCTTTACACACCATTTTTCCCAATATTGATAACTTTTGATAGAAAAATATTAACTCTTTTAAAAAAACAGATAAAAAAAGATGATGTGATATAACTTAAAAAGACCCCCAAATATCGTTTTTTTCGGTTCTCACAGCTTTTGAGAATACCGGTACCCTCTCATGACGGAAAAAATTCTTTTTTCTCCAGATGGTTATAAAGTAAGAAAGCTGGATAGTTGTTTATGAAAAACAGTGAGAGTCGGTCGGAAACTTCTTCTGAAGCTCTGCCGCTCCCATATGGTTTTTTTCGGTGTGGTACGTCTTCTGAAGCTCCGCCGTTCACATGTGGTTTTTTCCCGACCCCGACGCCTATCGAAGCTCCGCCGTTTACAAAAGGTTTTTTTGGTTTCCGCCGTCTTCTGAAGCTCCGCCGCTCCCATATGGTTTTTTCTTGCTGTGCTACGTCTTCTGGAGATCCGATGTTTACATGCGGTTTTTTTTTTGGTCTCCGACGTCTTCTGTAGTTCCGACGTTCACATGTGGCTCTTGGACCGCGACCTTATGAGTCTACTGTCTTTGGTTTAGACTCGCCCATCGGTCTCCTTTTTTCATTTTGCGCGCGTAGGACTGTTTACGCCGTAGCTGCTGCGCAACTTATATTCTCCTCATTTTGGACTTAATAATCACTCGAAAAGAAGTGAAGTTTTCGAATAGATTTTTAAAAATTATTTCTCAACTTTTTTCGAATGATTTTTCTTGAAAATGATGATTCCCATTCTTTGTTCTCTTGACACATTCCACGATCTTTTTCGAATATCATCACGGCATAAAAATCACTTATTTTTTTGAGTAAATCACAATATTAGCTCAAAAACGTGTTCATAAGTCTATTGAAAACGTTTTTAATTCATCTTCAAATTCCTCATTGCCTAAGTTTTCTCAAGGCCCTCCTTGAAAATGATGATTCATATTATCCATTTTCTCGACACATTCAACAATTTTTTTGAAAAGAGTTTACTCACTTTCCCATTCCAAAAATGGTTGCGCCATAAAATCGTCGTTGTTTCAAAAACCGCCATCGCATTCTTCTGAGGCTCCGCCGATCAAATGATTTCTTTTTTGCCTCCGACGTCTTTTGAAGTCCCGCCGTTCTCGTATGGTTTTCAGTGGACAACCTTATGAGTCTTTCGTATTGCGTTTACATTTGGCCAGCGGCTCCTTCCTTCATCTTTCGCGTGGGTGACTGTTTTCGGCGCGCTCCAGTTTTTGCAACTCATTTTCTCCCAATTCAAATTTATTTTAGACTCTTTTCAAAATTTCAACTAAACTTGGCCCAAGTCTATTAATGAATTCCTGATTGAAAAACAGGAAAAATTCCTTGAACTTAATGTTGTTTTAGAGTTATCACCCTTGAAAGCCTGCAAACTACAAAAATCAGGAAAAAGTGCTATTTAAGAAGTTCGAAGCCCCATCGCGAGAAATTCAGAAAATCTTCCGCATGAGCAAAAAAAAATGGGAGACTTTTTAGACCAGTTTTGAAAATTCTCATTCCTCAGCTGCCCTTTTTTTCTCATGGATGTTTTCCAATGAAACGGTCGTTCGGCCCATTGAAATTCCCACACTTTCCCATTCCCAAGAAGGTTTCATCATAGAAATGCTCGTCGTTGTTTAGACGCGTCGGTCGCAGCACCGTTCTGAGGCTCCGCCCCTCGTATGGGGTTCGGAGCAGAACCATTTGGTTCTGATCGGTCCAGTAGTTTTTCTCACTCTTTCACAAGGTTTTAATATATGAGTCAATATAATTAGTGTGTTTGGCTTTTGTGCGAGCCACGAGTTTTTGTGAAATACCTTCCAAAAAGACTAAACGAAAAGATTTATGTACTTTACTTTCATGTACGAAACTCAATCTTACTAATATTTTCCTAGTTGCGTTTTTTTTTCCGCTGAACTGAAATATAACCAGAGGGGTAAAAAAAGTCATCCTAACTTCGAAAAATTCGAGAAGAATTAAATTCCATACAAGCAAGTTTTGACCGTTTCTTATGTTCTTTTTCCGACTCAACTGTAGTTTTTGAATCTGTTTAAGAATTCATTTTACTTCAAAGCCAAAAAAGTTTTATCACTTCCTTATCGCAATTACAGTGAAAATTGTCAAAAAATTCATTCGTAATGTGCAAGTTCCTCATGTTTCTCGTTAAACTGCATTTGAGATTTTTGTTATATTCAGACAGCACTTCTGTTCCACAATGCTGAGAAGATCTGAGAGAATCAAAAATAAACCTGTAAAACCAATAAACGTTCCAAAAGAAGGTAGGTCTGGTGCGTTTTTTTTAAGCGATTTTTTTTCATCTTTCAATTTACAGAACGATTGGAACGCCGCTTGAGAAAGCGTCAAAACACCGAAGGTGAGTGAATATTTAAGGCACATCTGTAGCGTCATTTTTAAAAAAGAGTTGATGAAAATATTTTCGTTGTTTGATTATCAAAGTTTCACGATCATTCAAACTGACTTAAAGTAATAATATCAGATTCGGAGGCTCAAGAGTGCAGAAGTCTAACTGCGACTCCTGAGGTTGAAAGTCCTCCTCGCAGTCAGCTTGCGAAGCGAAATCGCGGAAACTCTCCGGGCGTGACAAGATCACCTTCGCCCCACGCAACAAACAGTCAGTTTATTTTCGTGTTTTTTTATTTCAAAAAGTTTCGAGTCGAATGCAGTATTGTGCAATAAGATAATTCCGGCTTTTTGAAGTGACTTTTTACAGCGTTAGGTTGTTATCAATTACAGTTCAAAATTAAACTGCTATTTTTTGGAAAGCCGAAAAATCAAAAACTGCAAAACGCATCCAGTAAGTTATTCCATTGCTTCGAAAAAGAACTCGATTTATGAAGAATGCTTCACGGTTTTTTGAAGCATTCAGTCAGAGGATGGCAGTCAGAATCTCCAATCTATAAATTATAGATTAAATAAAAATTTTTTTAGAACAGTATTAGCTATCAAAAAGCTTACAACGAGTTGAAAAATAAACAACTTTTTTTCCAGGTCGCTCTGAGGAGGGAGAGCCGCAGAAAACCGAGCTTCGCAATCCAACTTGCTACCCTATCAAAGAAGAAAATTTAGAAGGTTTGAATTAATGAATTGATAATCTCTATAGATCGTATCAATTAAAAAGTGTCTCTTTTACTTTTCATAAAAAACAGAAACGCAAAATTTAAGCTGCATACAGTACCGTGTAATGAGCTATATACAAATTATCCTCTTCAGCTGTTATGATATGGTCTTTGGTTAAAAGAAGTTTTTCAGATCGCTCTACGAGGGACGAGAGCGACGAGAATGAGGAGAGGGACGCGGGTGAACAAAACCGTCCAGAAGAAGAAGATGTTCTACAAGGTTTGATTATAAAAAGTCCGAAATCATAAGAGGTCGTATCAGTTAAAAAGTGCTTCTTCCTCTTTATTCAAAAACTGAAACAAAACATTTTAGGCTGCATGCAGTAACGTGTAATGAGCTACATACAAATTACCCTCTTCAGCCGTTCTGAAATGGTTTTTCAGATATTTAGTTCAATATCTAAAAACAAGTCAAAAAAAGAATTGATCTTTGCTAGAACCTGAGTAGAGCCTAAAAAAACTGGAAATATTTTAAAAAAATATTTTATGGGTTTATACAAGAATTCGATATATAATTATCCAGTTTTTTAAATGGTTGAAGCTATGAATTCTACCTTGAGAATCTTTTTCATAAAGAAAATAAAGCTCAAGCTCAGTACCCATGCCTCTAAAAGGGGCTAATTTGCGCGTAACCAGAGGATGGTATCCAGAATTTCCAATCTATGAACTCGCATGTCAATGAAATGTTCCAGTCAATTCTACCAATTAAATATTTTATTACTAATTTTGATTGTAAATAAGTTTTTTCAGATCATTCTACGAGTGACGAAAGCGTAGAGAGCAACGAGACTGACGAGGGCAACGAGACAGACGAGAGCGAGCCGAACCAGCCAGAAGAAGGAGAAGATGCTCCCCAAGGTTTGATTATAAAAAGTTCGAGGTCATAAAAGGTCATTTCAGTTAAAAAATGTTCTTCATTTTTTTTTAAAACAGAAACAAAAACTACTGAACTGCTTCACATACCGTGCAATAAGCTACATAAAACCTTGCGTTTTTTCTATCTTTCAAAGGTTTTTATTCTCACCAATCAAAAGCCATTAAAAACGACGCACTCAAGCACATCGAGATGTTTGAGAAACACTTTTTGAATGGTTTGGTTTTAACGAAAACTTGATGTATTAGCGACAGTTTGAGACTGAAGACATTTTTCTATAAGAAAAAAAGCTCAAGCTTGGCTAAACAAAATCTCGCCTTGCGCGTGTTCACGGTATTCAGATCTTTCGAAATCTAGACTCACAAGTAAATGACGTTTTCCAAGTTTCGAAACAGAAATTGATTGATCAGAAGATTTTTTTCAGAGGGCTCGTCAAGCAACCAGAGCGAAGGTCACGGAAACCGCTCCTCTGAAGCCGTTCTTCCTCGCGAAAAGAATTTTTTTGGAGGTTTGATAGGCGACCCGAGCAGGGTTGCACGATACTCGATCTTATTTGCTTCAAGTTTTTTCAATTTTCAATTTAAAAAAGAAAAATGAATTCGAATACATTGCTTCATGTGACATAGTCTAAAATAACGATTTTTGGCACATGAAAAAATTTTCTTTTCAGACAAATTTCAATTGGAAATTCGATATGCTAACGGACCGTTGGTCGGCAAAGCGGTGGAAGACCGCGGGCAAGGCGAGAGAGGCGTCCGGTTCAGCGCGACGCAACCTGGAAGGTACTAAGCTTGAAAATAGTAGATTGATGACCGACTAAAGACAGTATTCAATGGTCTTTGTAGCAAGATTATAAACTGTGTGTGAACTGAATCTTATAGATATTATGAAGAATCTGTGATCGTTTTTGCCTTTTTTTACTACTTTTCCTGACAGAGCGCGATCCTCCACCGAAGACCTACCGTCCACCTCCCGCGAAGTCCTTGAAAATTCTGTTCTCCTGGACGGCAACCTCCGGTAGGCATGAATCTTTTGAAGGATATGCAAAAATGCATTTTAAAGCGAGGAAACATCGACATCAGCGCCGGACGAAGATCTGAACGGAGTGATGGCGCGAGGCGATGGGCTTCACTCGGCCTTGATGCACAACGAATCCATCGTCGACGGAAGCGACATTTCTAGCGGTTTGTCTTGTAGTTTCGAGGAATTTTCGAGAGGAGACTCTTTCAAATCGAAAGGAAATTTGTACTTCTAGATCCTTTCTCAATTTTTTGAGACTAGCTTGCTTCTTGTCTCAAAAATTTCCAAGTCTTTTTCGAGAAACTTCTAGATAAATTTCTGTTTCTTTACTATTTGCTCAGTAATATTACAAAAAGATTTCTGCTTTTTTTGATCGTTTTAAGTGTTTTTTTATTTACATACAGTTTTTTTCGATCTCCTTTCAATATCGCCTCGAAATTTTTTATGAAAATTTATCATCTCGGTTTTGTCTCGGTCTCAAAAAATCATTTTGTCTGCAACCCTGGTCCCGAAACCCATTTAGAAGTCACTTCTTTTTGCATTATTAGCCGCTGTAGTAGTTTTTCTTGATCTAATAGTACTACTTAGACTTATAGAGAAGCAGCTGATATCAAAATAAAAAATAATAAAAGTTAAGTGGCCACTTATTCGACTGCTACAGTGTCCACTAAAACTTCAAAAAACTGAAGTTTCCACTAAAGATTTTCCAGAATTTTTCTAGTGGATTGATTTCGAAAGTTATCGAATAAATTAATTTCAGGTATGGCTGTCGCGCCACCGACACAAGCCCAGCCTTCTGGATTAATCCCTGAACAAGAACTAGGTATTTCTGACATTTTGAACACGTATATTCAATCTTTCGGATGCAGAAAAATTCATGCAAGAAGCTGTCGAAGGATTCCGCAGAAGAATTGGCCTGCAAAAAAGAAGAAAAGAAGGTCCTGGGAGCTCTGGCTACTCGGAGCAGTCCATCCAGGACGAGAACGAGGAAGATCACATGATGAGCAACGGTTTGTTTTTTAATGCAGGAACAAGAGAAGTCTTATCGAATATTAGTTTGGGAGGATCAACTGGTTTGAAAACTTCAACCCTCTAGGAGTTTCTATCAATCGGATTTCTGTTTCTCAAAAAAAGTTTCAACTTGAAATCTTTCTATGGCTTTTTTTCTCATTGTATATTTCTACAGGTTCACGTCAAAAAATGATAATTTATTTTCTTCATAACTTAAAAACGTTATTGATGCTCCTACTTCGCCCTCTTCTTCCATCAGATCAACGAGTCATTTTTCAGGGCCTCGTCAGGAAGTACCGGCCAGAGCTGCAAATACAGATGCTGGGTCGGCTTTGCTTCGTGAGTACTTTGCTTTTACTTCACTTTTTCAAGAATTTTGACACCTGTTCTTCGCACAAAATCTTTTTTTTTTTTGAGACTAGGGTGAAAAGTTCTCCTCAACACTTAAATCAGAGATGTGGTCTGCACAGGACTGTATTTGTCGCTTTGAGACAAAACTATTCCGTTCAATATTTTTCACACCCCAAGTTCGAGTTTTCAGGCGCGGCCGAATGCCCTCGTTGTGGCTCATGCCTGGAGGACTATGTCAAAGGTAAGATCACTTACTCAGATTCATTGAGTTTTCATATTCCTAAAACTAATATCACGCTTCTTTGCTCTATGGTAAAAAAAAAGCTTACCTTCAAAGATTTTTTTGGCTTTTGTTGCTGACTGAATATTTTTCACGTGAAAAAGAGGAGTGTAACGAAAATTCAAAATTTCTCTCATTTTTTTCCCAGATTCTGTTAAGGCACATGAAAAGATTCTCGGAACTTTTTCGCTGCGTATTCATAAAACATAGTTTAGGCAATTTCGCAAAAAATTTTGCGTTCGAATTTTTTCATCGCTTTTTTTATCACCTTACACACTGAAAATCAGAGATTTATACGATAATTATATCTTTTACATCAAGGAATAGATAGATTTATTTTTCACACGAAATAAATCAATTTAAGGTTTCCTCGCTGGTCACAGTATGGGCGAGCAACGTCATCAAATGGCGACCTTCAGCAACCAAGCACAAGTTGCTGCACCAGGTTGGTTCATTTTTTGCCACTTTCCGATGTTGAAAAAAATTTCGCGGGAATCGGTGAGCGTTTTTTGGTTTTGCGTCCGTAACCTTTTCAAAAAAATTTTTTTGACCTGGAATTTCAACCAAATGAGTAAAATTATGTTATTGACAGTTTGGAAAAAATATTTGGACCGACTTCAAAGAAAAAAACTTCAAAAAAATAATTTGCTCGAGTTTTTCATCAAAATCGCAAAAAAAGCTATCAACCTTCAAAAGTTCAAAAAATGCAGTAAACCGCCGTGCAAGACTTCAATTCAAACAATAACATATAAGAAATTAACACACGTTCTCTGAAAAAAATTCGATGACTTTTTCAGTAATCGAAAGCAAAACAAAATAAATTTTTTCTTTGACTCGTTTCGATATATGTTCACGGCTCACACACGTGCTTCTGATTATTTGGCACCAGGTTTCAGGCGGCTCCGCCCCTTTTTAGAGTTACTGTAGACATTAGGCTGAGAAAATTAAGTTTTTGGCTGTTGAGAATTTTCATTTTTCCAGAGACTTTCAGAGAAAAAGTCGATATTTCCTTTAAAAACGGCGATTTTTTCAGTTTTTGAGCCATAACTAGAGTAAGAACTCCCCTATGGTACGACTTTTTTTCTGATTATGAAACTAGGGGCCTTCTTCTTTGAGAAAAAGTAGTTCTACAACAAATCCCTGGGGTGGGATAGTTGACCTCCGTTCGACCGAAGGTGATCAACTTGAATCGGCTCAAAATTCAAAAAATCATTTTTCTCCTAATTTGACGGCTTCTTCCTCTTTTTTTATTTTGAAACAAAAAACAACACTCACGTTCATGTTCTCCACCATTTGAGTGCTCAAAGAAAAGTTTATTCCAAATTTCTCGAGACTTTTCGAATTTTAAGGCTTTCGTCGATTTTCGATTTTTTCCGTTTTCAGGTAGTTTTTTCTGTAGGGACCCCCGAATGTGGTCATTATCTTTTGATATATAAAAGAGTAGGTCTTCGTGGATGAGGAAGAACTAGTCCGGTAAAAATCTCTGGGGTGGTCCAGTTGACCTCCGACCGCCTGAAGGTGACGACCCCAAAAATGAAAGTTTCACAAAGACTCGAAAAACAACTTTTTTGTTTCGATTCTCCCAAAATGCTTTTTGGATGCGACCTAGATCACTTTTCGACACGAATCGGAGCCTTTTTCGGTCAGAAATGCTTTTTGACAGATTACAGTCATGTTGGCTTTACTTTGAAGGAGGACCGAGGAATATAAATATTTGGTTCTGTTAGATGTTGCTTCTTTTTTTAGTAGTGGTAATGTTAACTTCAGCGAGAAGAAGCAAAAAACAGGAAAAAAATGTTACAAAACTGAGAAGAGGAAGAAGCCGTCCAATCAGGAGAAAAATCATTTTTTGAATGTTGAGCCGATTCGAGTTGATCACCTTCGGCCGAAGGGAGGTCGACTATCCTACCATAGGGATTTGTTGTAGAACTACTTTTTCTTCACGTGTGTGAGACGTTATCACAGTTAGAGGCAAATCGAAAAAAAATTTTTAAATTCAGTTTTGGATTCATCGGCTTTCTCAGAAAATGCGTGTTGAATCAGAGATGCGGTTTGCACAGGACTGTATCTGCCGCTTTGAGACAAAACGAATCCGTTCAATATTTTTCACGCTGCAAATTCGAGTTTTCAGGCGCGGCCGAATGCCCTCGGTGTGCGAAATGTTTAAACGACTATGTTAAAGGTAAGATCAATTACTCAGATTTATCAAGTTTTAAATCCAGACACTCCTAAAACTAATGTCACGTTTCTTTGCTGTATGGTAAAAAAGGCTTACCTTTAAAGATTTTTTCTGGCTTTTGTGGCTGACCGAATATTTTTGATGTGATAAAGAGCAGTGTAATAAAAATGCATAGTTTATCTCATTTATCCCTAGATTCTGTTAAGGCGCATGGAAAGATTCTCGGAACTTTTCTGATGCGTATTCAAACTACAAAAAAAGCGCTCTCGAGTTTTTCCATCGCTTTTTTTATCACCACACGTTTCAGATTTTTTTTGTGAAATGAGCTGGAAGTTTGAAGAGGGTGGACTGAAATTTTCGTATATATAGTTGATACACAGCTTGCCTGAGTTATTAAAAAAAATAATCCCGGCACGAAAAAAAAATAGACAGTGCCTGGTTGGTGGAGAGCGCAGACAGACGACACTTTGTGCGTCTAACGTTAGTCGTGGATCGGCTATGGACACCGAGGACACAAAAATACTTTTTGGCTTTTTTTCACACACTGAAAATCAGAAATTTATTCGATAACTATATCTTTTAAATCAAGGAATAGATTGATTCATTTTTTTCACACGAAATAAATCAATTCAAGGGTTCCTTGCTGGACTCAGTATGGGCGAGCTTGGTCATCAAAGGGCGACCTATCACAACCAAGCGCCTGAAACTGCTGCACCAGGTTGGTTCATTTTTTTGTCAGTTTCCGACGCTTACAGTAGCGGAAAAATGGTTAGCGTTTTTTTCTTGATTTTTTTCGTTCGTAACTTTGATTTGAACCGACTTCAACGAAAAAAATTTCAAAAAAATAATTTTTTCGAATTTTCATCAAGAAATTTCGAATTTTCAATCAACCCATAGAAATTCAACGAAGCCAGTAAGCCGACACGACAGACTTCCAATTCAAACAAGTAAACAAAAAAAAATCAAATACTCCGTAGCATAGCCGTTATATTCAATAATATTTACGGGGCATTGACTCGATATGTTTGTTCAACATGCTCTTTTTTTCAAACTTCCTCTACTTGTTTTCTCAAAGTTTAAAAATAAAAAAATCGCTATAACATCAAGCTTTTTCGAATTTCAAGTCAATAGAATTTTTTTTGAACAGTTATGAACGAAAAAAAATGTTCATCCGTTTCCGCTACTGTATGTATTCTGAACTTCCTAGATCTTTTTAACTCGGAAATTTTTCAGATCAAGTCTACCAAGGCACTTTGGTCTCCGCTCAACCCGTGCAATTCTTTTTTGCAGTTCCGCCGGGGCCGATTCAGGCCGATCCCGCGAACTTCGATGAGCCGCAAGATGCTGTTTAAGGAAAATGCCTTCTAGCGACCTCAATAAAAGCTATAATAGTTCTTCTTACCAAAAACTCTTTTCTTGCCAAACGATTGGTCCTTTGTGAGTGTTAATCATGAAGATTCTAACACTTTTGAATTTTGGTCGATTTTTGCTCGAAGATTTTTTATCAAAGTGAGGAAATCAAAGTATTTATTCTGCTCAGGAGCTAAAACTGAGATATTTTCTGGTTGCTGAAGATTTTTCTAATTATTATGGGAATTCTAGCTGACTCAAAAAATAAGAAAATCAGCTAAAGTGAACGTGAACCTCTCTTTGAAATCCAGAAAAATTTTCAATTGAAGCGTTTTCGGCGGATTTTGTTTCGAAATAGTTATGATCAGAAGGATTCGTGTAAAAATCTTTGGAAATTACTGTTCGGTTTTTGTTTCCAATCGTCTGTTTAATCTCATTCGCATTACTTAATTGCAATCGACCTCCCCCAATTTTGATGATTCGACTATATTTTTGACAAATGAATCCATTTTTTTCAATTGTCAAAACTTTGTTTTTTTTTTTTCAAAGTCTTCGATTTTACTGAGCTTTTAATTGTTGCTGGTTTTCTTCCCTTGTTACGAACTACTGGTGTGGAAAAAATCTTTTTTACACTTACAAATTCATTGTTTTTGTTTGATGTTCTCCCATAAATGTATGAATTTCGGATTTTTTTCTTTTTGTACTTTCACAGTGAAACTGAGCACAATGGAGAAACTTCCCGAAAAACAAAATCGTCAGAAAAGTCGCACTAATAAAAAGCTTGAAGGCTATTTTCAAAGCAATTTTGTACTTTTAAACAATTTTCTTATTACACCGGGATTTTTTCATTGTCCGTATTCTTATTGTATCGTTTTCAGTGTTTTAAAATATTTTAAATGTAGTTATAACATAGTTTCAACACAGAAAACAGTCTGAAAATTATAAGTTACCCCGTGATAAACTGAGACCCAGAGGCGAATTTCAAAGAAGTTACGTATTTTCACGGCTTATTTCTTTTTTTCCAGGGGTATATCATTTTTTATGTTGTCATTGTTTTTGTATCATTAATCTCAGAAGATTCAACAAAAGTTATCATAAAGTATGAACACAGAAATCAGCCGGAATATAGAAATAAGTTGGCCAGAGATGAGGTGATTCCCGGAAAATGATCATTAAAAATCTATGTTTTTGCCAGGGCATTCATAATTGAATGAAATGTTCTTGCCAACTTTTTCTTCTCGTTATTCGAACAAGGTCTCCGAAATAACTAGAAATTTGGAAACGCTCGGATCATATTCCTTTGCTCAAGGAGATGTACAAGGCGATTTTGCACTTTCGTGGCATATTTCCCATCATTCCGAGTTTTCCTCATTGTTAGTTTTTGAATTGTGTTGCTGCTCAAGTTTTAAAAATGTTCATATGAATTTATAGTGATGTTCAAACACAGATTCAGCTGTCATGATTTTTTATTGTACTAAAAATAATGTTCGAAACAGTTTTGAATGAGTTCTCATTAATTTCGAGCACAGAAATGAACCGCATCATCAAAATTACCTTGTGAGAAATGAGCCGAATCCCAGAAAATGGTCCTTAGAAATCCATTTTCAAGTCAATGTTTTCAAAAAAATAGGATAAAGTACTATGTTGAATGTTTTTTTGTAATAAAAAAACAAGAATCCAAAGAAACGAGGAAACGGAAAGTACGCGGACCCTTTCCCCTTTGTGCGAGGCTACGAACAAGACGATTTGGCACTTTCGTGGCATATTTTTTTATATTTTTTTATGTTTTTTTCAATGATTCTATACATTATTATTTTGTGCTGGTTGTTTAATTGTACTTTGGAACGTCTTTCCAAATGTTTTCGAAAAGAAATGCAACCAAAATAAGACGTTAGTTGACGAAAATATCGCGTAAAGAGACCCCAAGCCTTTTTTCTGTTGAAAATCACGTTCAAATGAAGTTTTCCTCGTTTGATTATTTTTTCTATTTTTTAATAAGTGTTTTAGAAGTGAATCTGACAAGAATAACCCACTACTTATCGCTTATATTCACCAGAAAGAGGCTTACGCCAAAAGTACCTCCTTGCGTCGAGTGTGCGCATGACGCCTCCCCCCTCTTTCCGTTTTCAAAATCTCTCGTTCATTTTACATTTCTTTTTTGTTTTTCATTTTGATTTCGTGTTTGTTTTTGTGTTTTTTTGTTATAAATTGAATTAATGACTAGTTTGCGAAGTTTCTAGAGTAATTTCATGCATAAAATAACATTTCGTATCAAAAACTGTCCAGTATTTCGATTTCAACGAGTTTATGCATATTTTCCTTGAGAATTAAGCAATTCTCTTCCTGTTTTTTGTGTTTTTAACTTAGTAAATATGACAAAAAGTCAGTTTATAATATTTTGGTGATGTATATAATGATAAAAAAATAATATTTCGTAGAGGACTCTTGTCGCTTTGACGATTATCAATAGTTTTCTCATAAATTTTTTTATTTCTCATGGTTTTTTTATTTTTTTATAAGTTTATTGCGTCGTTCTAATTGTTTGAAATAATTTAAAAATATGATTGTCATATAGTTTCAACATAGAAATCAGTCAGAATATCGAAATTAGCTCACAGGAGGAGAGCGAAAATTTTGAACTTGAATAAAAATAAATCCATTTTCTTGCCAGGGTCTCTGTCGATAAGATAAAAACATTTATCAGATGTCTCGCCTTGTTATTAAATTAATAATTTTAAATAATAAAAAATTTGGAAACGCCGGGACCATTTTCCCCTTGTGTGGGGCAATGTTCAGGATGATTCCATATTTTCGAGGCGTTTTACTTATATTTTTCTTGTTTTCCTATTACTTTCAACATATCTGTGTTATGCTGGAAGTTTAATTGTACTTTGGAACGTCTTTCCAAATGTTTTCGATAAGAAATGCAACCAAAAATAAGACGTTAGTTGACGAAAAATATCGCGCAAAAGAGACCCCAGGCCTTTTTTTATGTTGGAAATCACGTTCAAATGAAGTTTTCCTCGTTTGATTATTTTTTCTAATTTTTTATAGCCGTTTTAAAAGTAAATTTGACAAGAATAACCCACTACTTATCGCTCATATTCACCAGAAAGAGACTTACGCCAAAAGTACCTCCTTGCGTCGAGTGTGCGCATGACGCCTCCCCCTCTTTCCGTTTTCAAAATCTCTCGTTCATTTTACATTTCTTTTTTGTTTTTCATTTTGATTTCGTGTTTGTTTTTGTGTTTTTTTGTTATAAATTGAATTAATGACTAGTTTGCGAAGTTTCTAGAGTAATTTCATGCATAAAATAACATTTCGTATCAAAAAAACTGTCCAGTATTTCGATTTCAACGAGTTTAGGCATATTTTCCTTTAGAATTAAGCGATTCTCTTTCTGTTTTTTGTGTTTTCAACTTAGTAAATAAGACAAAAAGTCAGTTTATAATATTTTAGTGATATAAATAATGATGAAAATAATGTTTCGTAGAGGATTCTTGTCGCTTTGACGATTATCAATAGTTTTCTCGCAAATTTCTTTTGAATTCTTTGACGAAACGTATTTTTTATTACTTGTTTTCGTTCAAGTATATTTTTTTCACAGTTAAGGTGGAAGAAAGTTCAAAATAATTAGTTTTCGGTAATCAAATTGATCAGTATCAATATTTCAGTTCGCAAATACATGAAAATTCGTTATTTTCATCAGTTATCCGGTTCACTTCTCCTTTTTCATTGTGTTTTTCGTGAACAATCAAACTTTTTATGTGCTTTTTCGAGTTATAACCATCAATTTGCAGGAAATGACCAAGAGTTTTATGAAATCCACTGTTTCTTCTCGCGCGCACGGTTTGTGATTAAATTTTTGAGAGAATTGATGAACTTTTTCAGCGGGACAAGGCCCCAGTCCGGTCCGAAGGTCGCCTAGAAGGTCGAATGGAAACCGTGAGTCGAGTTTTTTTTAATTGGGAGATGACTGAATGAACTTGCGAGAACAAATTTTCAATTTCTGATTGGTTCGAAAAGCTAACTTTTTCCAGGCAACCGTCGTGGCGCCGCCGTCCGTCCGAGTCCCAGCAACCGGAACTTGCGCAATCGCCGCGGCTCAAACCGCCCAGCTGTCCCTGTTCAACGTCGTCGATCGGCAAGGATCCGACAACTGCAAGCTCGTCAAGGTGAGTTCACACAAATCTCTTGAATAAACTTTTATCACTTTAAGTTCAAAAAACTAATTAATTTTTTCCGTGATCATGTAGTCTTTCATAGACAACAACCTTCAAAAAAAGGTTTTCCACTGAGAAAATTTTGCCTGTGAAGATTTTTGACCAAAATTCAAACTTCATATTTAATTTTCAGGCCGCGACCAGCCTGAAGCGGATCGTGAAGCGGTGGAAGCTCCTGAAGATCCCTCAAACTTGGGTCACCATGACGAGGTCGATATAGTCGCCGCACCATCCGTCGAAGTCGAAGTCCAGGCTGTTCCTGTCGTCGAACTCAATCTTATCGTTGTTCCTTTCTCCGGAGTCGATTCTGGTATGATTTTTAAGTTTGATTATAAGTAGTTTTTTGAGATTTTGACTCTTGTTTTTTGAGTAAGTAATTCACCCAGTCAAGGTCCTGTTCAACAAAAAAAAATCCGAGTTTTATTTGAAACCAAATAACTAAAGAAACTTTTCCAGGCCTGCCAGCTGTTGGAATCGTACCGGATCCTACTGTTTATGAAAATGTCCCCTCCGAAAACGGCCGCGACGCTGTTCGCGCCTATCACGATCAAGACGTCTCGAGTGGTATGAATTTTCTTACAATTTCATTTAGTAGACAAAAATTATTTTTCATATACGGTCAATGTCGGTAATCTCAAAAAAACTTGAAGAGAATTCTGTGTTGAAGTCATGAAAAAAATTCACTAGCTGAACATTTCTTATTTAAATTTAGTTCTATAAAATATTGAACGGAATTTTCAGATGTAGCAGTGTCTGATGTCTCGCTTCAAGGAAATAACCAAGGAAACGGCCAAGTCGTTAGTCACGTCGATGTGTCAGCTATTCCAGAAGTCGCACAAGCTGATGTCAGCTCGCCCTGCGCCCATGACTTCCCACGCGGTATGATTTTTTTCTGTTTTTTTTTTTGTATTTTTTTTCTCTTCTATTCTCGATAAACTCTCCGAAAGATGTACTCAAGAAAAATGTAGTTGAGGTTCCGCAGAAAACTCATTCACTTTTTTCGATTTTTCGAAGATCTAACTGAATTTTCAGACCGATCAGGACCTGCAGATCAGCAATCCGTTCCTCAAGCCGCGGCAGAACCTGCGACGACTCGCATGTCTTTAACCCATCAGTTTTCGTTTTCAGCTTCCTCTAGAGGTGAGTTTTCAAAAACTTCAAACGCTGATCAGATAAGGAGTTCTGAAACACAATCGTTCCGAGTTGCAGGGCGTCCAACTCGCGCCATGTCGGAACTTGTCGGACAAAGTCCAAGTGCCCGCACATTTATCATTTCTAGGAATGTTGAGCCGTCCCCACCTCAAGGCACCTACACAGTTCGCCGTGAGTTGATCTATTAGAAACTTTCGAAAATGAACTTATTTACAGGAGGAGGACCTCCCGAGTTCGGCAATTTTGGCACTCGATTGGCGGACTTTTACAGTCAGTTGAAATCTTTACTTTCAGGAACAACATCAACATTTTGCAGGTCAAATGTCCGACACGCGGACTTCTCTTTCGTCTTCTGGCTCCCTTTCTTTGATCAGCGAGCTTATTCGAACCCGTGAGTTCTTCATTTCAAAATCATCTCAATTAATTAATTTCAGAGCGACGTCAAAATGACCCGGCTTGTCCCAATTGCGGCGTCAACCTCTCCTCATTTATTGCAGGTGAGTCCGATTAATCAACTAATTTTCCTAATAGTAGTGGACCCAATGATTGTATTAAGAAGTTAGGTGTTCGTAAAGCAAATTAAAGAGTCCTACCTAATGAAATATTTCAGGTTACATCTCTGGCCTTCAAGCCAATCAAACGATGACCGACAATCGCACTAGTTCCAACATCGGATCTCACTCGACTCAAGGTTAGCATTTCTCCTGTAGGAATCGACGTATAGAAAAAGCTGTAAAATAAGTTCAAAGCTCAGGACTTTTTAAAAAAATTTCTGACAAGAAAATACTGTTCTGTACTCAGATGTTTGATAATTTTGATAAATTTGGGTCAGCTCTGCATTTTGTAGACATTTTAATTCAGTGAACATTTTCAGCACGTACCCTTGACACGGTTGTTGCTCAGCAAGATTCAAACGTCGACGAGGATTCTGCCGCTCGTGTGGCTTCTGTGGACGATGGTCACGGAAACGTCGACGTCGAGGCCGAAGAAAACTCGACCGGAAATGTGCCTCGCGATTAAATTGGTTCTCATCAATTCTCTACTTGTACCATATTCTTTCACTTTTGCTGTCATTTTTTGAATTCATGATTGTTTTCGAAGCCAAAATCGAAAAACTTTCATTTTTTTTCTGCTTTAACGAATACATATCTTCCGTCAACTTGTGTCTTGAAGCGGGTTCATGCTTTGAAGCATATTTCCCCGGTTCATCTGTAAATTTCTTGGATAATAAAATGTTTTTATTAAAAGTTTATGTTTTTTTGGAACACACCGGGGTATCAATTGAATTTGAAAACTCATCTTAAAAAATCTTCGCTTGCGCTATCCAATCGGATCATGCAACCTGGTTTTCACTCCGAAACTTCTTCGTAATCTGCTCCAAATTTTGACTGTCCTCAGAAAGTCATTAGAACGTACAAAGATAGAGCAGAATTTCAACAAGATAGCACAAGTTGTGCTGAACAAGGAGATTTGGTGCAAGCAATTTTTAAGTACGAGAAAAATTTTGTATCGTCAATTGGAAAAAAAAATGTGAAAAACATGGAAAAAAACCCTTTAATACCCTAGAATCTCGGCCGAATCGGTAAACAAACGGAACTTGTTTAGCTAACGATGAAAGATCCAATCAACTCCGCTCATAATTGAAAAGGCCGGCGGCACTTCACCAGATGTCGTCGTATTTCCGGAGCATTTTGGGCCGCAACTAGCCGTCTCTATGCAAATTTTTGCGGGTCGGCTCCCCAAAAACAAAACAATTGGGTTTCCTGACGCGATAAGGCGTCCGTTGTGAATTTCATATGTCGGCCACACATTTCAGCTTGTCCGCCGCACCGTTTTGCATGAGTGAAGGACGTGAGAAAGCAAAGAGAAGCCATATTGAGGTCGCTTTTGAAGTTTCCTTCTTCCATTCAGATGTAAATGTACTTTTTCGCAGTGGGCTGTAGAATCAGACAGTTTCGAAAACCTAAAGTGAAGTTCTTTTCAGGAGAACTTTAAAGTTCGACCCTGGGTATTCCGAAAAATCTCAGAAACTCGATCAATATTCAAAAAGGAGTGAAAAAAACAACAGCGATGAAGCTAAATCTTTTAATTTAAAAGATAGCACTTCTCGATGAGATTATGAAAGATTCGTCCTGAAGATCCTGGAGGCGCGAAATTGTTTTTTCGAACAAAGTTTTTCAGTAAGGAACCCGGGGTACTTCGACTAATTTTTAAAATTCATGAAATTGTGAAAGATGAGAAGGAGTAAAAAATGTTTCCGAGATAACCCCAAAAACCAGTAAAAGCTTGAAAAAGCTTAAAAATACTCAAATAAAGTTTTTAGAAAATCGTCAAAATCCGGCAATATTGGCAATTCTGGTTTTTTATTTTTTTATTTCTCAACACTCTTGCAGCAACTTCACCATTCTTGAAAGTTCACAACCGGAAAATAAACCTCTAACCCTTGGGAAATCTTTTAAAGTCCAATAAAGAGTATACAGTCAAAGCTCTAGTAACTTGAGAGTGCCAACAAAATTTTTGGATTCATTTAAATTTTCAAGTTTTAGGCTTCAGTCGAACAAGGATCAAAACATGTTGACAACAAATAAAACTCTTATTCTTTGAGTACTTTCCCATGGATATCTCTTTCCCACTACACGAAAAAGGTATTCGCTTTTATTCCTCTCAAATAAGCATCCTCCATTGTTCTCGAAACAACAGAAGGAGTCGGCAACCCGGGTCAACGTGAGAAAGGCGGGAATTCCCCCGTTTACCGCATAACAAGGAGAGCTCTTTTTTGGCGCACTGGGGGGCGATTCTCGCCCAGTAACCCACTCCTTGCGTTTTTCTTGCGTTCTCTGCATCGCTTTACTTTCGATAAATATTTTACAACCTTTTGTGAAACTATATGAAATTGCTGCCGAGTAAAATTATTCCTCCCAAAGTTTTGATACTCCCGAAATCAAACAAAAGAAAAAGAACTTTTTAGAAAAAAACCAAAAGAAGGTATAACTTTTCTAGCGGTTTTTTTAAATTCACTCGGAAATTGCGCTTCCCGGTTTTCATTTCTCATCTAACGCTCTAGGGAAACTTTAAAGGCGTCTCAAGGCTTTAAATTAAGTAATAACGCGAGTTTTCCAATCTAAATCGCTTGGTTTTTTTTTCAAGTTGCTTTGGATGAATTTTTTGATTTGTTCAGCCTTGAATTTATAAAAGAAGCCACTAAAATATTTTAATGGTACTTTTGGCAGTCAAGATTTGCCCTCCAACTTCACCCTTTGAAAGGATTTTTCGTTTCATTTTTTACCATTCAATATAATTTAAATCTTCTTCACTTATACCAAGAAATGTTTTCTTCCTCACTTCATCTCTCTTTCAAAGCTAATTGGCAGCTCCCAGAAAGAACCTGAGTACGTTCACAAAATAAAGAACAGATATAGTAAATTTATCGATTGACCAATTCATGAGAAATTCGCCAGGTTCTCACACATTGTTGGCCATTGTAGAAGTACTGAAAAGAAAGTTTTTTTTTGGCAGGTGACCATTTAACAATAGGTGCGACGTGTATTCTTCAACTTATTGGCAATGAAAAGGAAGATTGGAGTTGTATTGTTATAATAGTTTCAAATTGATGGTTCTCATGAAATTATTCACGTTCCTGTGAACCAATTTGTTTTTTCTCCACTTGGTTCCCAATTCCCCATTAGTTTCTGTAAAGTTTTGATCAATTTAGAATTTTCCATTCTGATCATGTTTTTTTTGGGGTCTTTTATCGAAACCGTTTTCTGCAAGATGAAAATTTTTGGGTTGACAGTTTTGATGAAAAAGATTATCCTATGAAGCGAACAAGCTATGAATCGATTTTCCGAGCTTTTTCTTCGTTCTCAGGGACCTTTGAACATTGTGAAGTTTTTTTTTGAATGATCCAAAATTTTCAGCTTTTTTCAAAATTCCTCTGTCAAGGAGCATTTATATATTTGTCATTTCAGCTAAATCTTCCCTCCATTTTTTTCAATCTGAAAAACATCCAATATAAAGGAGTTATTGGCCCGTAAAACGGAGAGCTGACTCACCTATGCTTTTATTGTCGACCTGTCAGGTTTTTACGCACAAGCTGTTGAGGTGATAGATTGTGTTGGTTGAGAAGCCTGCATAACTCAAATCTCGCTCCAGTACTCTTAGGTCAAGTCGGAAAGGCGTCTGGGCTTCTTATCCCCTAGACCAGACGTCTCCACGGACAGGGGTTTATTCAAATTACTGTCCAATATAAACTAAACTAACTTTTTTTATTATAAACGGAGTAGATGTGACCGATTTTTCTATTCCCAGCGGCGGAATACTTGTTTTACTGATCTCTTTTTGATAAAAAAATATTTCGAACAAATCTTTGAAAAAAAGGTCTTCTTTAACAAGGAAGGTCATTTTACTTCGCGGTTCAGAATTTCCTAAAAAAATTCCCTAGATTATTCATTTATATGATAGATGGAGATTCTGGAAGTCTCAACCTGCAAAAAACCTCGTTTTTTTAGGAAAGCCCTCAAAATCCGTAAAATGGGCTATTTTTCGCATTTAAGCTCTTATTTCCACAAAACTAATAATATGTCTAGGTTCAGACTTTTCAAAACCCTTTTCTGTAACTCTAATAAAAATTTGGCAAGTTTTCAGGAAATGTCCTTCCTCGTTAGCAATCAAAATTCAACGAATTTTCAGCAAACTTTGGCGACTTTAAAGAGATATTGTACAAAAATAATTCTTAAACACCTTCAAGGCAAGAAATTATTGTATCGGATCCAGTTTTTAATATTTCCAATCAGCTCCGTTATATTAAAGTTGGATCGCATTCTGAAGCGTTAGACTTTGAAAATCAAAAAATCATCACTCCATCAAAGAAAACCTTCTCTCATTTCAACTTCAGTTGTTCCATTTCTCGACATCCAAGAAAGCGGTTGTAAATGGACTATGATGATTGAAGGAAACGAGTTGCGACATTACGGGTTGATTCGAGGCTGGCCTTGAGATGAAGCCAATCTCGGAGCCCGAAACCGCGAGAGCGTAAGAGCAGAGCCTCACAAATTGGGTAATTGTCGTAATCGTGTATTCTGGCGCACCAATACACCAGTTGAGTGCCATTTTCCACGCATTGTTAACTAGTTGGTGTCTTCTCGACGAGGAAAACATGTATTTTGTTGCGGTTTTCCGGAAAATTTTTTTTTCTTCTTCCGGGCAATGGGTTTGAGGAAACTTTTGTCTTTTTTTTTAGCTCAAAACTTTTTTTCTTTATATTCGGACATTGGTGATCATAGGCGGAGATTTTTGAGAACTTTTTGGGATTTTTTGAGCGGTGTTATCTTTCTCAAGGGCTGCCTAAAAAGCCCAGAAACGTCTGGCGCGCACTGACAAGAGAGGTCATTTTACTTTTCTGTTTGGAACTTTCTACTTTTCTCAATTTTCGACCTTCGAAGTTAATTATCTAAAGAACAAAAAGCTGCCGCAGGTTGAATTTTTGATGGATATTAATATAAAACTTCATATACTATTTGACAGAGGAGGTCATTTTACTTTGCGATTGAGAATTTCGTGAAAACTGGCCAGAACCCTTACTGATGCACCAAATAAGGATCCTGATAGTCTCAACTTGCACAGCTTCCTAGTTTTTGAGAAATAAGGGCCTAAAGTCTCAAAAAAGCCTATTTTTATGGATTTTGAAGGTTTCTTTGACTCAGAGGCGTCTTTTCCCAAAAAAGTGGAGGTTGTGCAGGTTGTAACTTTTATGATTTTCTTCTGGTACGTCAAGAAGTGCTCTAGCCAATTAGCAAGAAAATCCCAACCGGGAAGTAAAATGACCTCTCTTGTGATTTGTAGAAAATTCCGAGCCGACGATTAAAATAATCCGCGTGAGGTCTGAGTTTGAGAAGCTTACGTATAAGAAAAAGTAAAATTTTCGCACGAAAATGCTTTCAAAAGTTGAACTATTCTAGATTTAAAGAAAAAGACCAAAAAACACGATCTCGCATTCCTCACACTTTCCTTTTATCACCCGCTGCCAGATACGTCCAGCGTCTTTTTGTGATTGATGACCGCGTCTTATCCTCTTATCTACTACCGCGTATCATAGTAGATAACATCCAATGGCTCGAGTATTACTCCCGGCTGGCTGTTCAGCCCTGAACTTGATAGGAATCGTTTCTCGGCTTGCTGAGAGTGTTTTTAAAATTTTCTGAGGTGGTTTTCAAAGCTTTTTATGGTTGAATTAAACTTTCGAGGGTTTAAATAACATTTCGACCTAAAAAAAACACTGAAGTTAGAGTTTTTGTATTACGTTCATCACTCAAGAATTGTCATTTCAAACCAGCAGTAAATATTGTTTATCAAACATAAGGCCTTTCAAAATTCTACCAAAATCATCTCAATTGCAAAATTTAAAGTTTCAATTTTCAGAACCTCACCCAGAAACGATCTAGGATCAATACTGGCCGATCAACTGAATAGACCAAGCCTAAAAAAAACAATTTTTTTCAACCTTTTCGTAAAGTCGACTGATCTCGATTCAGTCTACGCCCTACCCTTACGCATAATGAAACCGAAATTCAAGATTTATAGCCAAACGATATCGCCCTCCGCAAGTTGCGATCGCCCTTATCAGACCGTTTCTATCTCTTCGGACTGTTCCTTTCTTCCCATCACATGCAATCCATTTATCAGGGGCCTCCAAATTCGAATCATCGAAATTCAGCCGCATTCCTTTTTTGTCCTCGGAAAACTCTTCCTTTCGTTCTCATTGATCATTTCTCACTTTTTAGAGAGATTTCATGAGAATAAATAAGTCCTAATGACATAGTTGGGACGTAATGACTGTTCCTGGACCATTATTCGGAGATGAATTGTTTTCGGCATTGTCTACAGATGCGCGAGAGATTCGTGGCATCTGTTCAAAAAATGAAATTTCGGTGAGGTGGAGACGGTGAAGAATACATTTTCGGTTAAAAAAAAATGTTTCTCGCTCTGAAAAACATGAGCTTCTTGAAATGGAGTGAAAGATGGGTTACCACTTTTTTCCGTTAGCGGTTTTTTTTGTTGTTATTTTTGAACTTCAAAAAGTTTACCAGCCTACCAATCAATTTGTATTTCGATTATTCTCTTACATTTTGATAAAATTTTCGCTTCAAAGGAACTAAAAATTCGATAAAGCTTATTGAGAGAGAGCTCTAAGATTCTATTATTTTGAATCAGTCAGGAAAGGGCTCCTTTTAGGGATTATACCGTTACTAATACCCCAAAACTCCTTCTTTTTCCAGGGATCGACTAGAAAAACAAAATGCGCAGTTTTTGCAGCTGGGTCAAAGGGAGGTGTCCCAGAGTAAATTTTGAAGAAATTTTATCGAATCCTTAACAACCACCTGTTGCACTTACCTTAACAGGTGACCTCTCCCAATGTTACCAAATCCCTTCTTAAAAACTGTCCGCTGCATGGAAATTGCTCAATTGAAGAAAATTGTATTATTAATACATGGTCCATTTGTGAAATTGGAGAGCCACCTGTCTTAGAGCCTCGGACTCTGAATAGCTTGCACGACATGCCCCGCCCCTTTGCGCGCTAAGAGACGAACACTTCGTGCTTTCGGCCGAACGTGGCTTGTCCTCCGTATGAATAATTAGCGAGGTGGTCCACCGTCATAACCGCCAAAACTTGCGAGGCCTTGAACCTTCTGCCAAACATGCCCCATTGCGCCATTCTCACTTTTTTCTTGCCGATTTGACTTTTTTTTTTCATTATCTAGTGCGATGCGCTTTTTGACTGAGAACCGTGAAGTTTTGCGTGAGAAAAGTTTTTGGATGCGAGCTAAAAAAAAACTTGAGGGAAAAATTCAAAGTTGATAATTTATTTTGACCTCAAACTTGAGGATTTCGAGCTGTTAGAGAAATTATCGGAGTTCAAAATTTTCATTTCACTGAGATCAAAAAAAAACTTCACACTTTTTCTTTTTCATTTTTCTCTTTTCTTCATTTTTTCCTTTTTAAAAGAATACAAGAATAAATTTAATATTTCCTCGATTTTTTTCAGTTTTTTTCAACGTATCAGACCTTCCAAGTTTCTGATTTTTTTTTTACCAACTTTTCTACTTTGTTGGGTCCTTCCAGTTCCATTTCCCATCTAGCCCTTTATGAATATGTTGTTTTATTAGTTGTTCATCACCAACAACACAAAACCAACCCCTTCTTTTTCTTCCCGATGTTCAAAAAAGGCCCTAGCTCGCCGTTATCAAAATTTGCATTGCGCCGGAAGCGAACTCTGACTCAGCTTTTTCCTTCGGTACGGCCCACGTCTTTCAATGATAACTCATATCATATTTTTCGCGACGTTCAGTTTATTGTGGCGCCTTTTACGGCCTTCGAAATGCTCGCGCGTTCCATAAAAGTTGAGTTTTAGGGTTTTCCAGTAAACTCTCGATGCTTTTGTTGCATTCAACTCGAATTTTCAATCTCTTTAAAATATGAAAAAAACGTTCGACAAAAGCTTCTAGAAAGCTAAAAGACACAAAAAAGTCAACTACAATTTAGTTAAACTTTTTCGTCCAAGAGAAATTGAATTTTTCCCACGTTTTAATACAATGATCTTGTGAAAACCAATTTTGAAACATCAATTTTTCCAGAATTATTAGTGGGAAAAATTGAAATCAAAAAGAATATTAGATTTTTATACTTTATGATGGGGAAAAACGGTCTTATTTTTTTTCACACAAAAAAATCGATTCGCATTTCTTCTTGATTCAAAAATCACATTTTCTTCATGTAACTGTATTATTTCCAGGAAAAATCAAGTTTTAATTCCTTTTCTCGATTATTCTGAAAAACAGTACCGAAAATTTAAAGACCCTCTTTTTTCCTATTTTCGGAAAGTATATAATTTTTCGTAGATTGATTGCCTGTTTCAGTTCATTTCACAGGTGCGAAAGAAAACATTGCCTCTAGAATTTCAATTCCGCTCATTTTTCTCTCAAAATTTCCGCCATAAACCTCATTCTCTCGTTTTCCAAACGGTTTGTGTTGATTTCGAGAGCACAACATCCCTGTTTTGCCGTCACTATACTATCATTCAGCTTCGTTATTTGCTTCGCGGGTGCATGTATATCCAAATAAATCTCTGTGCACTGCACCAGCCATTGCGATAAAGAGATGACCACTGGCTCGCGCGTCGTTTTATTGCGTTTTCCGGCTAACGAGCAAGAAACGAACCGCGATCTCAACTCGAGATAAATGCCTACGATGTCCTTTTACTTGTTGATGGATCATATTTGAGCTGGCTTTACTTCTAAACTTCTATAAGACGTTCCAGACTCATTTCCATGCTTTCCCTTTTCTTCTTGAAAAATAAGACAGTGGGTTTTTCAACCCCGGGACAAGGAAATATGGCGTGATTAAGGGTCAAACTCCTTTGAATAGAGTATCATTTATGTTCTTTTTTATCGTTGGCCATCAAAAATTCATTATGAGCACGTCATAGTCATTGATAAGAGACGTCGAATTAGTTCTTGTTTGATTTCTCTTATCTTTGTTTCCTCTTGAAAACCAAAAACTTCGATCGATGTAAGCCAAAATTCAACTCTTTGAAAAATTTTCTGATAGCTCTTCATAGAGATTTTACCGCCTCCATTTTTCTGGTGCTATTGAGTTATTCATTGTCAAGCGGTTTCATCGGAAAAGTTCATAAAATCAGGCCGAGAAGTTTGAGATCCTAAAAAGTAGCTTTGACGACGTTTCTGTGATCATTTTTTTTTATTGAAAAGTCCATTTTTTTATTCAGAGCACCATACGATCGCCAACAAAAAAAATCCAGATTTTTTAGAAGCTGTTGAATAGACCAGAATTAAAAGATTGAACTATTGCGGATTAAAATTTGTTCACAACTTCTCCAAAAAAACCTAAAAGCTTCAAACCAAGCTCCTGACCATTTTCCTTTCCCATCGAATTCTCACGAGCACCTCACGTTGTTCAACAACAACATTAAACACTCATGGTGCTGACGGATGAAAGAGCCGCTGAGGGAACTCTTCGGGCAGATGATGAACAAACGAGATAACCGCCGCGACTTGTGCAACCGCACCTTTGAGCCGTCGGTCCACACGTTTTTACGCGATTTGTCATGTCGCTGCCGTGTCTTCTGTCCTTCCGCGCATCCGACAGTTGGCGCGCTCCCAGCCTATCGAATCCTCTTGCGCAAGCGACGACCCGAGATCTTTTGGTTCTGCCATCTTTCAACTTTTTTTTTTTGTCATTTGCCGCTGCAGAAAGTCTACTGTAACTTTGTTTATCTTCGAAAATATTTGGAATTTTCCATGGTAGTAGGTAAAATCATGAAAAGTGCCAGGACTGGAGGCTTGGTTACCACCTTGAAAAATTCTCAAAATTCTGAATCTCTTAAAAAATAAAATAGAATTTCGGAGAACTTCTAGACCTGCTGAGGGCTTGATTAGCATCAGAAACAGTTCATTCACAACATTTTTCCTGTGTATTCAAGAAATCAGAAGCCAAAAAAATTGTGATAATTCAACTTTCAGCATTCTTTCGAAGCTTCAAAGACTATAAACATAAAAATTTCCAATTGTGAAGTTTTTTTTCTGAAAAAAATTATTTTTTTGAGATTTCTGGAATATAACTTCTTTTTGAAGTCGTTGGGTTCAAAAAGTTTCTTTCTTTTTGAATTTTTTCGAACATTTAGAAAAGGTCTGCGTTGACCTGGACGATGGCAACATTTCTGATGTGACCTGACGCGTTCTGCGGCATTTGAACGTCGTCTTTGTTCTGAGAAATGGAAAACTTTCCAAGATTAATGTCAACTTCCGTTCTGTCATTCGCATCATTCTGACAACGGATGTATAGTCAAAGTTTTTTTTTTGAAAAACCTCATATTTTTTTTGTCAATCTGCATCAAAATTTTTTACAGTTTTCTTATTCATCCAATTCTGGAATAAAATTCCAAAAAAAAAAATAAAATATATGGACTCTTAAATTAATCAAAGCTTTCAATTTATTTCATTTTTCATTCACTGAAGATTCTCCGACTCTCCGGTTTTTTTTTCTGCTTTACTCGTGCTGAGTTGTCTTTGGCAATTTACACGTGC
The DNA here is from genome assembly GCA_904845305.1 of Caenorhabditis auriculariae. Taxonomy (NCBI): domain Eukaryota; kingdom Metazoa; phylum Nematoda; class Chromadorea; order Rhabditida; family Rhabditidae; genus Caenorhabditis; species Caenorhabditis auriculariae. The sequence continues at coordinate 785,054 of CAJGYM010000019.1, read as the reverse complement.
ACCTAATTTCGCGGACATCTGGATGTTCCGAGAACAAAAAAAAACTTGGAAAAATGGCGGTCGTGCCGTCCGGCGCTTCGAACTTCATTTTGCCACATTTTATAGTACTCCGCTGGCATGCCACAACCCTTTTAACCGTTGATTTGGTTATTTTCGTTTTTTAGACAATTTTCAGGTTTTATAAAAATTCCCTGAGTTGATCAAAATCACTTTTAACCGTCTTTGTAATTTTTGGATTAAAAAACGGATTTCTAGAGAATAACGCTAAGACCTCTTATACAAACTGCGGCTTTTATAAAGTATCAAACCCCTTGATTTTTTGCTCAAAAAATTAGGAAGAGAGCTCTTTTGAAAAAAAACGGCCATGATTTACCGTTTTACTCAACCTATTTAAAAAAAAAATTTTTTTTCAAGTCTTTTTTATTTTTCACCCACATGATTTTAACTCAAAAATGGAGAATAAATTCAAAAAGGCAACTAAAAGTACCTTATTTTTCACCCAATGAACTTCAAGTATTTGTTTTCGCAATTATAAAGGCGCATACCAAATTTCCATGAAACACTACTTCATTAACCGAGACAATGCGACCATTTGTGGCTGGTTGATTGGGCGGGTATCGGTTCTCACCCAATATGGACCTGGACCTGATGAGTGGGACCAGCCGGATATCGGCAAAAGTTCAAGTGCTCCTGAATGCACTCGAGCAGCGATCGGTTTTTGCGCAAATGTATGCACCATGTGGCGAGGGCCGACCATCTTCCGAGTTCCGCCATTTGTTAATGGCAGTTGTTCTTCGTGTCGTCGGATTCGTTTCTTGCGTGCTCCTCCTTCTTCCTATTCAGTGGCCTCTTGTTAATTGGAATAGTTTATTATTGATGCGCGAGCAGCGGTTCTCGATTTATGGCCTTTTCGATGTGGATAAGGGCCCTCGAAAGTGGGTAATTAAAGGATTTTGGACGAATCTTAGAGTTTATCGTAATCTTTACAGTTAGTATTATTTCCCTCTTTTCATTCTAACATGTATGTCTTCCGTACCAGACTTTTCTTTTCATAATAAGTCTTTTATTAGTGAAATGTTCAACTCAAAAGTTTTTTCTTCATTGTTTTCCTTTCCTGAGAAACTTATGACTTCCACAAAAATCGTCTCGTTTCTGTGCGATATCCAGGACTTTTCGAAATTCTTCAAGGTTTTTGTTTCCAGGTGGTGGCTGAATCGGATATGGACGATTACAGTATGCCGGGTCCAAGCAGCTCGGAAATTGGCCAACAATCGTGGTACCATGGGCTGGTCACAAGAGTCGGAGCCGAGCAATCTCTTGGTCACAATGGAGACTTTTTGGTAGGTTTTGAAGTGATAAAAAGGAAAATTTAACAACCAAATGTGATTATTTGAAAACCATCTCATATTGTTTTTCTTTCATGTTGATTCGTTATGATCATATTGCTGAAAAAGACGTCACCAAGCATTTTGGGTATACTTTTGATTACCGTTTCAAACGAGTTTGATGATGTTTTCTTTTCGAAATAATTCATCTTCCATTGAACTGTTTAAAATTATTTAACAGAATTTTTGACTTTTCCGGAGCAAAATAGGGTAAAAACCCCTTCGTTCCTTTTCAAAGGCGCATCGATATCTTGCCAAAAAGAGTCTTTTCGCCAATTTTTCACAGCTAACATAAGGTCAATGTACTACGCCAACGAAACAGACGGCCCAAGCCGATGTGAGACAAAAGGCTCAAATGCCCTGGCTTTTTGGCTGGCCGCCTAATCCGGCAACTTGTACATACTATGTCAGTCAGAACGTCTGTCAACAACAAAGCCAATCGTTTCGAGCCAAAACAAGGCGAACGGTTCGCGAGTGTTTGTGTGTACTTTTGGCTGACTCACTGTGTTTATTTGGCCTCCTTACTTGGGTGGCATCCCCCGCTTCTCGCATTCCTTTTGAGCCACGGAGTCGGATTGGGTAAGAGGGAAGACTCACAATGAAAGAAAATATGAGAAGGCAAGTGTTAGGGAAAAATGAGAAGGTAGATTTCAGCATGGTAAAATATTCTCACAAAGTCATTATATTGAGATAATTTTTTCAGGTCCGTGATTCGATTTCGAAGACCGGAGAATTTGTACTGACAGCCATGTGGAAAGACAGAGCCCTCCATTTCCAAGTGAATGCGTCGATGGAGAGCAGCAAGAAAATGTATCATGTGAGTGAAAACATTTTGAAAAAACGAACGCAGAGGGAAACGAAAAGCTCCTGGAAGTGCAAAAAAAGTTGAGCTACTGTGAAAATATAGTGGCCACTATAGGGTTTTGACCTTTCAGGGACCTCTGTAGTAGTTAAATTAGTGACCACTTGAGGGGTTAAAACTTAGTAATCACTATAGAGGTCTAAGTGTTTCTACTAAACTATTAAAATTTTTAGTGGCAACTTCAGGGGTCAATGGATCAACATAACCGGTCCAATTTGTGTATTTAAAATTATCAAAGTTACTGGAAATAGTACTGGATGAAAAACTACTGAAGTGGCCACTGAAACGGAAAATAGTAGCCACTATAGAGGTGGGTTTAGTGTCCTCTCCAAGTAGTCCCTGACGAGCCTCTATAGTGGCCACTAAAACTTTTTCCAATACTGGCTAAGTATTTCCACGTTTCTCGGGAAGTCCTAGTACTATTGGCTTTCATCGAGACCACAAGGCTACACAAGATATCTGAAAAAGTCTTCAGAAACTATCCGAACAACTTGAAAAACCCAATAAAAACCCCATAATGCCAGCCGCAGCAACTTGACCTCGAAAAGTAGCCGCTTGAGTGAACTTCTAGGATGTTTCGGTGTTGGTGTGCAAAAGCGTCAAAATCGCAGGTGTCATGGCTCCCATAATTCTGGGTTTTCGGCGTTGGCTTGAGGGCACTGTAATTACGGCGTGTCGGTAATGGAAATGGCTGGCGGGGGGTTGATTGACAGAAACACGTCGGATGTGACAGATGGGTGTTGTAAGGTAACGGGATATGCTAAATGCTTTTCTCATTTCTCATCCAGCGCAACGGATATGTTTTTTTGGAGATAAATGGATTGGGGTCTTGGAAGAGCAAGAAGAAGAGGAGAAAAATAGAGTTTTTTAATTTTTGAAGAAAAAAAGGAGAAAAATGAATGATCCTCAAAAAAGTATTAGCAGATCTACATTTTTCCGAGGATAAACCTGAAAAACCAATTTAGATTTATCACTAATAAACTTCTGAAAACTTTTTGAAAGCACCTTTTCAGAAATTCTTGCCTAGAAAGGCCTATAACTGGAGCTCCATAATCTGAAAACCTCAATCAAATCTGAAAAGATCAGATTTTTCAAAATCACACCTCGTTTGAAAAAAAATTTAGCTTTTTTGAGTCAAAACTCTTTTCATTTATTTTGAATTTACACGAAAGAAAGAGAATTTTTAAATCTGACTGTTCTGATGAAATCTTCTCAGAATATAGAAACTTTTTAACTAAACAAAGTTTTTCTTTTCAGTTCGAAGAAGAATCATTCAACACTGTTGTGGACCTCGTCAACTTCTACTTTGTTCATCGACGTCCAGTGACCTTGGCAAGTGGCTGTGTCCTCCTCCAGCCAGTTCCCAAGTTCAGTCATAAAGTGGTACGAGGAAAACTTCAGAAAATGAACCTAAAAACAAATTCAGGACGAAAACAGCCCTGAAAAGGAGTCCAACTACATGAGGTTCTTCAACTTCAATCAGCGAAGTTGGTGAAAATAGAAGGAATTTGATTTAACTTTTATTTTTAGAAGAACAAGAGAGACCTCTGGATCAACAAGTGAGGTTGAACAACGCGACTCGATTTGTGCGATCCTCGTCTTCGGGATATAGCAAGTAAGTTCTGGAATAACAAGGGGAATGCGGAAAAATTTTAGCAAGATCATGATGAGCAAATCGCAGGAAATTATTAGGTCATTGACATCTGAGAAAAAGATACCAAATAAAGAAATGAATTTCTTGAATCTCTTAGTTAATTGGTCGAGAAAAAAATGAGCTTTATACGCAAGTTTTAAAAGGATTAGAAAGAATAATCTTAAAGCTTTTTTTTTTCTTAAAATTCATTTTGAAACCCTTACTGCAGGCTTTCTGGCTCCTTTGAGCTGTCTCTTGCCTTCATTTCAATATTTTCGTATCTTCTTCTCTTCTTCTCTTTTATCAATTCGGATCATTTTCCAATCAAAATGACGGAAACCATTTTCAAAATTGAAAGAACATGTTCAAACGCCATCATTTCCAGTCCACGGGGCTACATTCCGCCGCTGCCAGAGTCCTTACGTCGTCTTCCCCTTCCAGTGCCGAACGAAGCTCCAAAAATGGCGGCGTTCTCGCATTCCAACAAGGATTACAGCGAAGACGTAATTAATCAGCAGTCTGAATTTCTAGTAATCCGCTCGTTTCAGTACTGCGACATGGATTATGACGAGATGGATTGTGTCGAGTCAAAGATGCAAACCTCGTTCTCGAGTTTGGCGTCGAAGTGGAAGAACAACAACGATTCGAACAGGGATTTGGCGCCATTTAGAAGACCAAGCGAGCTGCAAAAAAAGTAAAGCTGTTTTTTTATTGAACTTTTTATGAATTTTGAAGAAAAAATGACTTAAATTGCCTGAATAAATGTCCTGGAAATATCAAAGTCGAAGGAAATATATTGAGTAAGCACATAAATATTTTATTTTTTTCTCGAAGTCAAGACCTTTTTACTTATGAAAAAGTCTTTGAAATCAATTTTTTTCAAATATATTTTTACTATACCTATCTTAAAATATCCTCTCCACAATTCCTATTTTTTACAGCTCAATCCGTCGATGTCCTCTGCGAAGTATTCCCTTCTCCAACCAAGAAACTCAACCCAACTTCCAGTTTATCGAGAATGTTCGCGCAGAACCTGTCAATGTCTGACTACTCAGTGAGTTCCTTTCATTGTGAGAATCTCAATTAGCAAGTAAATTTTCAGATCCCTCACTCCTTTGAGGCTCTTGACGCTAGAGGACCATCCGAGCAGGACTTGACTAATGAAGATTATGCGGTAAGAGAATATAATTTCAAAAATGTACATCATAAATTTTCTACAGATTCCGAAAGCCGAGCTCTGGGAGCCGAACCGAATGAGCAAAGAAAGTCTTGAAACTATCAGCGGAAGCCCCGATTCGAAGAGCCCATACAACAGTTGTCGGAGCTCGAGGGACACGGATATATGGTGAGGAGCTGAAAAAATAAGAAATTGAGAGAATGGTTCTAAAAAACTTTGATGATAACTTGATTCTCAAGCAAGTGGTAACAGTTTGAGCGTGGTTGAACAAAATATTGAATCATAAATTGGAAAAAAATTAAAAGCTGATAAGCAAAAAAGTTCTGAATTTTCAGCTCAAAACTGTTTTTAGAGCGTTCTCATAGTTCAGAGGGGTATCCCATCAAAAAAAAATACATATGTTCCAGGAGTTTGGCCAACGAGGAGCCACCAAAGCATAAAAACAACGAGGATCCAGACGACGATGATAATCGCAGAGATTCTGGCATCGGGTTGGTTTTTTTTTTCAAACTTTATCTCAATTTTCACGCGAAATCTTGGATTTATATTTTTCAAGCTTTTAAACAAGCTTCTGGGCCAACGAATCAAAATTTTCCGACGATTTCTATTTTTCACAATCAATAACAGTCCAATTATTTTATAAAGCCCTTCAAAGATAGGCAAAGACTTTTTGACAATATTCCTAAATGTTACGAAAAAAAAGTTTTTCCAGCTCGATCTCGCCTTCCCCTCGTGACAGTGTCTCCTTTGAAAAAACTGTGCTTCAAAACTTCCTGAGAGATTCAACAGCCGGTGAAATTGCAAGATATCTCACAGCCGAAGACGGCAAAGTATTCAATATGTGGAGAGAAAAGGTACCAAGTAGCCTATTTTTTTTGGTTTTCAATGGCTTTTCAGCGTTCGTGGGCTCGTGACCGAATTGGAGATTTTGAAGCCAAGCCTAGAAATGGATTGCACTATGTCCTGCTTCCCATGGCCGCAGAACTGCGTAAAAGTTTGATTGAAAGGTTTTTCTGTAAATTTGATGAGTTTGAAGAGAGAAATTGCAGAAGCCGAATTGTCGCGCTGACAGTTTTGTCTTCGATTGTCATCTATCGAGATGCGACAGTTGCGGGAAAGTGGATTATGATTGCCGAACAATTGTATGCTCACGGGAACCATTTCGGATTCGCCAACGTTATGCAGGCTCTCACTGACTCAATGGTTTGCTCAAAGGGATTTTCAGAAGGAAGAAATTGAAATGAGAAAAAGCAGTCTATGAGAAACAAAAATTTCAGACTTTTTCGAAGTTTTTTCCGGAGTCACATTCAGGCTTTTGAGAAGTAATTTTCATTATGGTGTTTTTTAAACCTCTCCCAAAGTGGTTTGAGTTGAGTTTCGAAAAGCTTCTAATTTGAGAAAAGAAATTTGTAGGGCCTGTTTATAGGTGTGGGCAATGAAAGTTTGAAAATAAAGCGAAAAAAATTTCACGAAGCTAGTTTTTCTTCTTCTTCGTTCATTGTTTCCAAAAAGGGTAGGACATTCCTATTTTGGACTTTTAGGCAAATCTAAGTACACACGAGTACACAATAGCCTGTGGAACAAGAATTTCATTTTCCTCACATTCCCCTTGACGATCTAGACAAATTTCGAGGTGAAAAGCCTTGTTCCGGAAATTTCACTTTTTTTATGTTTCATTGAAGAGTTTTTGGAAATTTCTACCTTTACCATTCAGATCGCTCAATGCTCCTTCATCTGGAAAGACCTCTGGGGCTCTGAAAGATCCACTTTTGAAACACTGAAAAGGACGTTTGAAAGGATGCGAGACGGGAGCGACAGGACCATTTCCTCGCACATTTCTCTTCCCTTCGTCCAGCCGGTTTTGGAATGTCTCTCTTCATCGGACGAGAAATTCCTGGATTTCTACGCTTATGCAGATTCTAATGGTAAACCTTACTTCTTTTTCAACTTCAGAGTTTCTGGTTCCAGATGACGTCCAAAGAATCCTCTCCGACGCCAGGAAATTCGCTACTCAAGCTCAAAATTATGAGAACCAGTTCACTTCTTATATCAAAAAGGAAATGCAGAATAAGGATAATCCTCTGTGTTCTTCTCGTCTTCGAGTCCTTGTCCTCGATTCTTTTAAAGATTCCTCTTGTCCGTATAGAGACGCCTCTAATTTCATCCAAAAACATCTTTGAGTCTTTGAAAGTTCCTAAAATGTGGAAATGTGTCATTTTGAATATTTTTTCTTGGATTGCATCGGTTGAAATTGAATCGCTCATCAATCTCTCAGGCTTTTCGTAATGCCTTTTCCCCTGTGCCGCTTTATTTCAAATTCGTTCGCAAAAACTTGAAGGTGCAATGAGCACCTTGTAAAAGCTATTTTGAATGAATTTTAACTCATAATTTGCTATTTTTTTGGTACCCACTTCTCGGTGCTTCCTGTCGACTAATATTGTAAAATTTTCCTTAAACTAGGTATACTTTTTTTGAATAAATCAACTTTTTTTCATTCACGACAAAAATATTACATGATTTTTGAATCATTATATTAGAAGAACAAAGACAATCACACAAATCTCATAAGTTAAAAAAATTATTAAAGATAGAAAAAAATAGACAGAAAAACGAACATATTACAAATAAAACATTGAGTACAAGAAAAATGGACAAGACAATAAACATGAAATGAACTGAAATAAAAGTTGGTTGAATGAATGGAACAGAAAGGATGCACAAAAACGTTGTAGAATTATTGAAAGAATTACAGAAAATTTCAAGAATGAATTGAATATTATTTGCGACAGCTTGAAACTGTACAGTCCAAAAAGAAATAACTTCAAAAAAAGTCAAAAAAATAAAAAAACAGGAACAGAAAAATAGTGATCGATTTAAAAAAGTTTACTACTTCTCAGTTCTAACTTGAAATAAACCGGGGATTTTATTAAGAACAAGCCCATAAAAAGAAAAAAACCTTTTTTTAGTTTTTTTAATTTTTTTCAGTTTCTTTTTTTCTACTTGGCCGAGTCCAAAAAGCCATAAAACTGGAAAAAGAGACACTTTCTTTCTCTACAAGGGTCATTTTCGGTTTTTACGGAATGTTCAGACATCTTTCTCGTTGTCTAATAACATAAAATGTGATGAAAAAAAATGAAGATCAGGTGGAAAGAAGGAAAAAAAAAGCTCAGACATGTTGGTTGTGGATATTGTCAACGAGTTGACGCGTCAGTGACCCGCTGGGAAGCTTGGAATTGAGTTCGGTACGGAGATCCGCGGCGCAGTGCAAAATCGAGCAGAGAAGGGAGATGTGGTTGGCCAGGCTTATTGGTCCTCCAGTGCCATACCTGAATGAAAGAAGTAGGTTTTGATGGAAAAAAAGGTTAGATAAAGTATCATTATTTTGGAGACTGCGTTTTTTTTCTGTATTTTTCATGAAAACTTTTTTTAATGAATAGTGAATATACTCACTTGCTGAAGAGATATGATCCGAGAGCATCCACGTATTTCTGCTTCTCACTGCGAAGCTTTTCCTTGGTCTCGTTTGAGAGAACGAACGATTCTGAAAACGTTTCTTTTCCTTTTGAATTGAGGTAAATTTTTTGATCTTATAAGAAAAACTTTTGAATTAGTATTAATTTGATCGTGCTTCTTCAAAAAAATTCATTCAAAATTCAAAAAAAAAAATTGTCCTTCACGAGAATTTCTTTGATAATCTAGCTCGATCTGCAGCGTGTCGAAGCTTAAAGCCATTCAACATGCGGCCAGAAAATTTTGAAGCTGGTTTTTGAAAGTTGAGTTTTTGTGCTGTGGCGGTGCGTCGAGATTTTGACCTTTTTCTGTGTTCTTCTGACTTTTGGTGAAGTCTTGTAAACTGAGTAGAGCTAAAAAGATAGGGGAAAATATATAACTTTTGTTTTATGGAACCGTTTCAGGGATACATGATCAGTTCTCTTCTTCTTGTTCCTGACGCTTGAGACCCATAAACCTTTTTCTTCCTTCAACTCCGACCAGTCCCACAATCGCCGATAAAACCTTATCAAAACTCTCTATTTTTTTTCATCACAATGATGTCGAAAAGATTATCACTCTTCAAGTGGCTGCACCCTTCTTATCATTGACAATCGAATAAAAAAAAGAAGTTAACGACGAACCACAATCGAAGAGAAGGATCGCGTTCAAGAGAGCGAAAGAGACGCGGTCCACATCATACTGGATGATTTTTTCGATTGCTGGCCGCAGACGGAGGCTGTAAATCAAGTATTGGGTTCAAAAGATTGGAAACCAGAAGAATAAAGAGTAAGATTGGAAAACTTCCTGAGGTTTTCAGGTTTTATTGGAAATGACCAATCTCTAAGGTTAAGGCTTATTTTCCTAACAAAACGTTAAATATTGAAAGAAATCAACTGTTTTCTATAACTTTTATGATTTTTCTCCATAAATAGCTTCGATTTCTGGTGGTTCCCCCGAAATCCATGGATCACATAAAGTCCATTCAGCTCGATTTTCATCTCCCACACCAGTGTTCTAAGAAGAAAATCCACTAATTTGGGTCAGGTTTTATCTCTCGTTAAAGCCGAAAATGATTGATTACAAAAAAACGCGCAAAGATCAGGACCTTCTTTGTTCCTGAGAAAAAAATCCTCACCTCAAGCTATCTCTGCATTCAGCGCTGTTTGTCGCCTTTCTGTAGGCCAGACGCATCGCCACCAGAAGCAAAGTACGATCGCAGAGCAGGATGAACTGGAAAATCAGGCTTAATCTTTAAAAAACACGTATAACAAGACAATATTTCATTTTTTTTTTCCCGAATTTTTGATAATAACATTTAGAAGCAGTATGAAGAGGCTTTCTCTCCTGATTTTTTCTTTCTTTTCCGTTTTTTCTTTTTCAAAGTACTTCTTAATTTAATCTAGGTCGGTTTCGTCCCCCTTCTAGATCTATAGCTTTGAAGGATGGAAAACTCGGAAAATATCAGAAACTTTGATTTTTCGATCTTGCACGGTCTGTTAACCTTCTTCCCTACCAGAAATTGTAGCCTCGAACCAAAAAAAAATAAAGCTTTAACATGACATTACTGTTGCAATTTCCACCAAAAGTTGTCCTAAAAATTTGAACCTCTGGATAATTTTTTTAAAACTGGCAGGAATAATAAGAAGTTTGATCTTTTGATCTTTTCATGCCAATATTTTTTTCAATAAATTTTCGACTTTGGATCAGACTTCAATTTTTCAATTTCGTTTAATTGAAAAAACCTCAAGTTTTAGGTTTTTATCATATCATTACTTTACAAAACACTTCAAGGAAACATCGATCGTCCTTTGTGCCTTATCATTTCTCTCTTCCCAACTTTTCTTTGCAATTTCTAGCCAAACAACCAAAACGAACAAACTTTGACCACCGGAAACCGGTTCCACTTGCCCCAAACATTATTGATTCTGTCCAAAAAGTACCTTATCGGTGAAGACCATATCCCGGAACCATTTGTAATACTTGGTGTATTCGATGGCGTAGTTGGTCTCTTTCTCAAAGTCGACTTCGTTTGAAATGAAGTGGAGCGGTGCGGTCTGAAACAAATCTCAATGTTCAAATGAAGCTGAGATTAAGAAAATTGGTTAAATTTTTGTAGCTAGGTGTAATTAATAATCTTTTTTTCAAGTCAAAATACGAAAATTTCAAAAATACATAGCCTTATGATTCTTAGATGGTTTGACACGTGGGAAAGACTTTTTTGTAACTTTGTATCCTAAGCTCATATTTTTATTTCGAATATCAAAACGGCATGCAAAAATATATATTAAAAAAATAGTTGAATATTTTTTTTCTTTAATTAAGAAAAAAATTTTTGATTATTGTCGACCTGAGCCATCGCAACCCTAACCAAGGTGCATTATATTCATACTTAAACACTCTCAAACTCACATCATAGGTGCTGACGTTGTCAAGAGCACAAGGCCTTGTCAGGACGTCCAGAAGCGAGGAAGAAGGCTGGAAAGTTGACTTCCGCAGGTAAGAGAGACGATCCTCAACCTCCGAGCACATTTCCACCAGACTCTGGAATAGTTTCATAATTTATTTTTCAACGAAGTTATTCCCTCCTCCATTCTCCAATTTTCAAAGTTCCAGAAAAAGGAGTCCATGGAAAGTGTCACATGTGTCACTTTTTTATTGCCCAATTCAAACACTGAAAGAGACTGAAGGTGGGTGAAGAAGATAAGAAAGACCTCTTTTTTCTATGAGATCTTTGAATTGTGATCTTTGCTTTTTTCTCGAGTTACTTAGAAAGAATGGAAACCGTGATTCCAAAAGTAATTTTCATCTATGAATTCTGGCCTAAAGAACTTTTTAACACTGAATTTGCTCTGTTTTTTTTTATAGATTTTTTCAAAAATCGATGTATTTTTGAGTTATCACCAACTTTGTCTTTTCACAACTTACCGATTCAAAACGGCTACGAGTGCTCGAATCAGAAGGCGACGTTGACCTCGAGCAAGTTGGCGCCATGTCCAATAGAGACGAAATGTCGTATCTCCTTTTCTTCGAGCACTGAAACTTATTATTCCTGTTCTTGCTTTAGTTGGAAGTCTGGACCTGTCCCTTTTTTTCAATTCAAACACGCCTTCTTTTTTTCTGGAAACACTGCATCCCTGTTTCTAACTACCGTAATAATTCATGTGGTCACAATTGGATGGTAAACCATTGCAATCTCTTCGCTAAACGGTTTTTTTTTGGTTTCTGTTTGACCAATTCAACACGTGGATTTGAAAAAAATTTTGAAGATATTCAGCTTACCGAACTTTCTTTTTTCACTTTTTTTAAAGATCACTTTTGATGGAGTTGATAATCTGCCATCAATTCTTTATTGTTCTCTGATCATAGAATTTGGTATTTTATAGTTTTTTTATTGCTCTTTGTTGAATAGTTCAAGTGTGAACTTGGGCGCCAGTCCTGCAGAATTGAATGATAACGGGTTGAAAGATCAAAATTTTTCAGAATTATCACCCTACAAGGCTAAAATCTTCTATTAAACTTTGCTTTCAGAAGTCAGACAAATATACTTTTTATCAAACTATTCTCACCTCGGGGGAAGTTGAAGGTGAAACTGTCGATTTTTCCTTGGTCTCGAAAGCTGGACGACATGTTTGGATAGCTGAAAAATTATAATAGTCAAAACTTTCCTTTTTTCATTCAAATGTCAGGAATTGTTTTTTATTTCCATGGTGTTATTTTTTCCGGCTTACGAAGCCTTTGCTCTTAAAACTTGATGACTAGAGCAATAATGACGAAGACGTTATCAAACTTCGGCAACATTCGCTTGGAAAATGCAAAGATCGGGTTTGTTTTTGGAAAGGGATGACTCTTCCTGTTCCTTGGTGCTTTAGAGAATGCAAATGTCGAGCAGAAAGTTTTTCCAGAGAACATAACAAAGAGAAGACAAAAACTAACCTTTCGGGTTCATTCCAACTTCCAGGCACTTGGCGAAACGGCAGCAACGGCAAGCACAGCGAATGTCTGTAAATGGGAATATTTTTTTCAGAAGGTTCATTTAAAATTCGGAAAGGAGAATAATAAAAACATTCAACAGAATTTGAACCGGGAGACTAGAAAAGAAAAAATCACCTTTGGTAAAGAGACATTTGCCTTCCTTGTGGCATCTGAATTGCCTCTCAGAGACAATCGTACGACGGAAAAATGTTTTACTGAAAAAACTTGAGCTTTTCCTTGTGATGATTTTTCGGTTGAATTACCATCCGTTGCAGCTTGCCACCTCGTAATGATAACCAGTAGACTGATCACCGCAAACCGCACAGAGCTCCGAGCATTTGCTCGGGCGAACTTCTAAAAAGATTCTATTTTTCAGTTTCGACAGAAATAGGTTCCAAGTTGACTTAGAATCATAATGCAGAAAAATGAGACAATTTTGATAATTGAGGCACTATTTATAGTCGATTTGCTTCAACATAAAATTCAGAGCCGCAGGAGCAACAACGCAATCCTTGTCATTTTTGAAGCGCGACCGACTGAAACTGACTTGCGTAATATCAATTTTATGAAATCTTTTTTTCTTTATCTTCTCCTGTTTTGAATTCAGAGAAATGTATTCTTTTACACTGCACTGCAAAATAGGAAAAATTTCTCAGTGACCTTGACGTTTTAAGTTCGAGCATATCAATTATAACACAACTCAGAGAAAATTGTACGGAAAATTTTGAGCCTATCCCGTCATATATTGAAGAGAAAGCAACGAAAATCATTTTTTTTTTTTTGTATTTTTTGACATTTGATGGTATCATTAAAGCAAGCTGAAGGCTTGAAGAATAATTCAAGTTAGCCGAAATAGAAAATAATTTCGATCGCAGTTTCTTCGCATTAGTACTTTTTTCTGATACCGTTTTTCATAAATTTATTGACCAACATCACATCTCTGATTGTTTTTGTGACTTGAAGATGATCTTAAAATGACAAAATTCGGAGCTGATCTCTTGATCTTTCAAAAAAGCTTTCAAATTACACTCACTATCAGTTTGCTGCGACAGTTTCGGTGATTTCTTGTGAGGGAATTGAGCCGCCACTTGCGTTGATGTCAGCGACAGGAGCATAGGTTGGTGAATTTCTGCAAAAATTTGGACATTATGGAGTCCAAAAAATGCCCGGAACGGAAGAGAACCACGTTTATACATACATATACACAAAACACAAGCCGAATCAATCAAACATCAGAGAGGGATAGGAAAAACGAGCGACGCGGCCGTGCCGAACGCCGTCATCTTTGGTGACATCGGTCGGCACTTAGATCGCGGTGCAATCGCACCCATCATTCAATACTCGGATTCTGAGAGGAATTCAAAATGGTCTAGATGAAGTTTGCGTCTCAGTTGGATGAGGTTTTCCACTTAGGACAACTTGTGGAGGAAACTGATTTTTTGAATAGCCCTGTCCGTTTAGAAACTGGAATGAGAGATAGTTAAGTCTTCTAAATGGGGTCAGTCAAAATAAAACTAAAAGAAACTTTGATACCCACATCAAATTCCATTTATATCAAAAACAGACTTGACTCCCAATATTTATTTTCTGGTGAACAAGGAAAAATAAATTTTCAAAAGGTCTAGACAGCGAAAAAACGGTTTTCTATCTCTTATTGCCTCTCATTTTGAAAGTGATTGTTGTCTGGAGCATATTCAAATCGGCTGACGACTGGAAAAAGACTCCGTTGAGAAACTTGTTAATTTTGACCAGTTCTAATAGTATTCTCTTGAAATGCTGAATTGATGTAAAGAGAAAATAGAAATAAAAAGAGGAAGAAGAAGAGTTTAAAATACCCCATCGAATGCTTAAAGAAGAGAGCAGGCTTTCCTAGGCTGACAATTTACAAAACTGCGGCGAATGGGCGGAGCGAGAGAATTATGATTCGAAAAAGGCTGGAAACACCTCCAGATGCTCGGAAGAACATGAATACTTCCAAAAAAGGAAGAAAGTATTGTAGTATGGGATGATCGGAAACCCAGGAAACATCGAAAGATATGAGTTATTACAGCTATCGTTTCCCGTCTCACAAAAGTCATCATGCGATGTGGGCCAACCAAACAAAAGACTTTACTATATTGTTATTCCCAAGCTTTATAGCGGTACAAAGCCCAACCTTTTGAAGAAAAAAGCTTCAAGGGGCTTCAGAGATTCTTGAGCCACGCCACGTTTATTTACGTCTAAAAAGCTTTCTAAGAAGCTCCAAACGACGCTTGCAAAGTACATTCCGAAATTGTCCAGTCACTGTGAAGAACAATAATAACTTGTTTTGCGGTTTGAGAATAAAGTGACATGTTTTTGGAAGTTCGAAAATGGAAGAGGTCTGAAATTGTAGCTTAGCGATCGTTTTCCAGAATCTTTGAGAACGTTTTATTTTTCATTATTGTTTCAAAGGCTGCTTTATTCTTCAAACTAGTGCTTCGAAAAGGAAAATTTCAAACAAATGAAAAAGTTAAAAAGTTTCGTTGGAATGAAGTGCGGTATCAAAAAGAGAAAAAAATTGAGAAAATATATAAATCTTGAATAGAAAGAAAGGATTTTGGAGAAGAAAATTTGAATAACAGAAAGCGAGTAGACCACATGACCTCTTGCGGAGAACGCTCCATAAAAAGTCGTAAACTCAGGCCGCAATAGGTTCGTCAACCTGACTGGCGTGAATGAATCGATACCCTGAGCGTCGGTCGACTGTCGTTTTCGAATAGACCGCAGTGATCTCTTGATCTTGTTTTCGAATGCGAGGAGGCGACGTTGAAGAATAAAAACGAAACGAGATTCTCGCAGAAGTTTTGAGGGAAGAGGGATGTTTGTTCGTGCCAAAGTACGCCATGGAATACTGTTTGGTAGAGAAAAGGAAAGTAGATGTTTTGATATGGTAAGAGAGACTTTTTTTTTTGAACTTTGCGGGTCTCGTGATAGACATTGTCCGGTCGAAGAGTGTTGTAAAGTGGATGCCTAAGGTAAAAAAAAATAAAAGAGAAAGGTTTTGCAAAAAAATCAAAAGATCAACTTGTATCGTTATATTTTCTTTTCTGGATTGCCAACTCAGTTTGGTTTTTGGAAAGGAATCAGGAAAATTTTGTAAAATCTCAAAAAGGAAACTTTTTCAATTGTAACTCAGACCTACGTTACTTTTGCGTCTCTCATCAACTCCGGACACTTTGATGATTAAAATTTTCAAATCGTTGGAAACAAAAAACACATACCAGTGCTCAAAAATAAATGACGAAAATGGATGATTCACGATGGACTACTAGGTTGCTTAATGAAGTGCAGGTATACTTATTCAAGGTCTAGTGGGTAAGAACTTGAAGTTTGATCAGGCTCAGTTCCATTTCTAAGGCTCTTGAAAACTGGAATGATTTTCCGAACAAACCATATTTTTAGGACTGTTCTTCCAAAATTGAACGAAAGGGAGCAAAACTACACTAATCCAAGACCAACGACATCAAAGTTCAAGAACGGAATGCTTTGAAATTGACTTTTGGCGCAAACAACACACACACACACCTCAGTGGGGCCCACTAGGAAAATGGGGTGCGAGGTGGCGAAGCGACGGCTGTGGAACCGCGATCACGATCTCTGGCCAGTGGACAATAAAATACGCCTCATCTCTATATGCCGTCCATCAGGCAACATTTTCTATGAGAACCCAGACGAGCAGCGCAAATCGCGAGACAGTACGCGTTTTGAAGAACTCAACTTATTTTTTTTGAGAGACTTTTGTGTGATAATTGATTTTTTTGGTTCTGATACCGATCTCTCCACTTGTCTTTGCAGCCTATTTTCACGTGAATATCATAAAAATGTGGCACTTTATTCACCGCTCGCACATTTTGGATTTTTTTTTGTCTTTTTAAGAGAGTGGCTAATGAATTTATATTAAGAAGAAGAAACCCTAATAGACAGTAGACAGTTCCAAGTAAACTTTGAAAGAAAAACTTTGAAATTGATAACAAAAATGGACGGTTATTGTCTTAGAAACCTGGTTCTCCTAGCATCTTTGAACTGTCCCCCAATGTGTTGCGGAAAGGCTTCATAATCCTTTTATCAGTGTTCTGGCGCATTTTTCAAAAGTTGGATGATAAGCCTCTGAAATGAATGTTTTGTCTAGAACCGGTAGAAAAAAAAGAAAAAGTAAAAAAAATGAAACGATTTCGCTTCAGCCATCAGAAAGCTTTAGTAAGTGGAGACGATTTGTGTTAAAAGGGTTTTTTGACGGATTTCTGTAGATGTCAAGTTTTGCAATCATTTCAAAGCAGAATACTTAAAGAACCTACAAAGTTGGCCGAGAATCAGAAGTTCAAAGGTTGATCTCAAGCCACGCAGACAGTGAAATGGCCAATAAAGACGATTGTTCCAGACGATAACGCATAAATTTCTGGCTGTCAATCCATTCTGTCTTGCCTACAAGCTAAGATCCTATCAATCACCATCTCAAAACACAACTTTCAGAACGCAGCTTGCAAAGAGAACTGCAAACAGACAGCCCACGCTTGTGGAAAAAAACGGACGGAACTGTTCGGCAGACCGACGGCTTTAGAGATTGCAACGCAACAAATGGAGATCAACCGTGAAGGACATGAAGGAAACAAAGTGCACTTCATTCAGAGCAAACTTCCGATTTTGGAAAGCGAAATTTTAAAATAATATTTTTTTTAGTGATAATACGGTCTTCAGGCAGGTTCTGCGTTTTAAACTTGGGAAAACTGTTTAACTATAAAGCAAGTTAAACACTGTTGAAAAATCTCAAAAAAGCTTCGAAGGAGTGGCGAAAAATTCCTAAAAGCCTCTTCGAAAAAATGATCATTTTCGATTTTAAATTGGATCACAGGCTTCTAGAAACTTCAGAAACTAGCTGGAACTTCGCCGGAAAAAAACTAAAGATGTGAAGAAAAACGTATCTTCAAACTTCCAAAGCCTCTCTCCAGGTAGCTAAGGTAATCAAAAAGTTATGCTTCTTCCTACCGTCCAGAAAACAGTCAGGAGTAAAGAATATCTCGGAAAAAAAGCCCCAAGAGACGGTCCTGTCGGAAATACTTGAGGCTATACGATTACTCGGGTCTCTGATCAACCTGTTCGTCTGCACCAAGACTCCACCCCCTTTTCCAGCCCCCGCCGCTGGCTAACTAAAAGGTTCTCGAGATTGTCATGAATCAACCAACGAAATGGACGTTTAGACAAACGCGAGCCAAAAAATCCAGACACTGTTCGAAGTTCTGATCGAAACTTTTCAGAAAGATTCGAAGCTCAATTTTTCCGTCTGAAAGCAAAACCTGTTAGAAGATATCTGAAAGATGTATACTTTTTAAATCCAAAGTTTTTTTTTCTTTGAGAGTTTTATGAAAAAAGCTGAGAGCTCGGAAAATTAAAAATAATTTTGATATCTCAACTTTAATTCAAAAAAATTTCGGTAAAGATTTATTTGGCTTTTTTTCAAATTTGATTTTTTTCATAAAAATGCAGTTCATTATAAAAAAATTTGAAAAAAACGCATTACCTATACGAAAAAAAGGCGATTAAAAAACATTTCGACGTCGAACATCAACCGCTGGTTCCAATTGAAATAATTAGTTCTCATTTGATTATCAAACGGTGTTTCTTGTTTTTCGCTGATTATTACAAAACGGAAGTAAACTTTTTTTAAAAATGACATCAGTTTAAAATGGAAAGTTGTTTTCGAACTAAAATTTAATTGCCATGAAACGTGGCGTAGATACGTCAATCTCGAGAAATTAAATTTCAGCGGAACTTCCAAAAACAAGAAAATATGAAGAGTCACAGGGTTATTTTTTGAAAAGTCATCGACGAACTGTAATGAATCGGTAGTCTTCTGATCTCGTTACACCTGGATGTTTGCTCATGTTTTTTTTTTTGCTTCACGAGAAAACCGGTCTAGGTATTGGTGGAAAAAGACTTTTTGAGTTTTCTCTCGATCATGTTTACATGAGAAGAATAGAGGCCAAGACCAATTTGAAACCGTTATTTTGTGAAATTTTGAGGTTTTTCGCTAATGTTCTCACCTTCTCCTGCTTCAAGTTTGGAAAATCGTTTTTAAATGTTTTTCAGAAAATCAAGGTGGTGATTTATACTGATATAGTGAGTCGATTCCTTTCATTTTTTAATCAAAAGTTTTTTTTCAAATTGTTTCGAAAATTTCGTTCATCCACTTTCTGAAAACGTTTCATGGGGCCATAAAAGTACAATATTTTTGAAAGCTCACTAGACTGAATCTAATAGAGTCCCTACAACACCTCAGTCGCTTACTAACTTGTTTGTCTGAATCGAAACGAAAGCAAACAATTAGTCATACTTTTGCAAGTTGCTCAGCGAAAAATAAGCAATGTTGATTCATTCTCAGTTCTTCGAATTGCGTTAGGCCCTCAGATTTTTAATCAAAATATTAATTTTTGGTGTCGAATTTGGCTTGAAAAACTAGTCGATCCTAGTTTTAACTGTGGAACTTTGGGGCAAAATTATTGAAAAACTCCTTGACGGACTACAGTCAATTTCTCCAAACTTGAAAAGCGATATGAATAGATTTACGAGTCGCGTGAAGCGTTGTGTACGCGTGGCGGCTTTTTGGCGGGGAACTCGAGGTTGAACGCAAGTAAGGAAACATGGAAAAGTCAAGAAAAAATTACGTTTTTTTATCCTTTTCATACTTTGAAATTTTTGGAAAACTGACGAAAAGGATAAAGTTTGAAGAAAAGGTGGCTTGCTTGTTTTTATTGTTTTCCGTAAAAACCGCATCGCGAACGCAACGCTTCACGATTTCCAAACTACTCATATCGCCTTTCAAACCGGAAAAGATTTGTTATAACTACAGATCACGAACTTAACTCCCAGTTCATCAAAAAAGTCTACATTGCCTCTTCACTTTCCGCGAGAAAATAACTTCTAATAAGATATCGGAAACGCGGTGGAAATAGCAATTTTCGCTATCAATTTCAGCTCGTCTCAAAGTTTATCATTCAAAAAAAAAAGCCGCTGCTGTTCCTTGTGTTCGATGTTTGAAGGTTGCTCAAAGGTAGAAAATTTTATCACCATTCTTTGTTGCTCGATTGATAAGAACCAAGAAAAGTCATCTTGGAGACTTTGTCCGGACATCACTGAATGTCATTATCAGAACAGAACATGGTGATAGTTCACAGATATGACATCAAGGACTACAAACGTTGCAAGGGAAAAATCGCCACACCTGGCTGCAGATATCTCTTCCTAAGGAAAGCACATGAAGATGTTAGATTTTAGTCATTTCTTCTTCTACTACTCCAAGCCTTTACATTGAATCAAACTTAAAGGCAAATAAGATAACGAGACGCTTTAGTGTAATCGTAAGAGTTCAAAAGGTCGCCCCATCGACCACCGTAAACATGTCGTTGGTCACCCGCAGGGTTCAGAAAATAGCCGCACCATTTTATTTTTTTGTTTTTTTTTCGCAAGGGAAATATGTTTGCGAGAGTTTGGCAAGGCAAAGAGGCGATGGCAAACATGGCGGTTGAAAATTCAAACACCCATTTCCTAATATGATTTCACTGCAGGGATGCTTTGATTTTGCAAAAGAAAAAAAATCATAATTTCGATGTTCGCATTTGGAATGGCTTCAAAAAAGGTCGCCGAAAGTAGCATCCGACATGAAACGAGTTAAGTGCAGAGTCCAAAAGCGTTAAGACAAGCTGTTGAATGCCTAACTTTCAAATTGCAACTTTGAGCCATTCTACGTGCGACCACAATTTTTCATGAGAAAGTTTCAAAGATAGCGAAAATCCTGTGCAAGGGGCAGATATTTGTGTAATTTTTCATATTTTACAGTCAAAAACCTATAAAAAAGTTCTTATTGATAAACTTCAAAGTAGAAAAATATTAAGAAATTCCGAAAAGCTCAGGAAGTTCTGAAACAAATTTTTTCACCTGTTTCGAAGTAAAAATATAAACTTAGCAGTCCGGTCAATTTACATCCGGTCTAAACTTCCTCAGATCATTCCAAGCTAAAAGAGCTATTTTCAGATCTATCGCGGTTTCTAACATTCAGCTGCTCTTTCAGTTCGAATGAAATATCAACCTATTCATTATGAAATTGCAGAACTTTTCCGCTTTCCGGGCAAAAAAAACTCAACGATTAGGTTGGCCACCCTTCTATTAGAAACTCGGCTCGAAGTAGCTAAATTATACATGTTTACGAATAATCAAAGGGTCCGTGAAGTAACATTATAACTTCTTAATGGACCAAGTCAAAGTTCTTGTTTGATTCGACCGAGTTCGGTCCAGACTACATACAAAACACAGCTTCGAGACAAGTCAGTTTTTGACGAATATTCGGAATTGCAAGGTTGCTAAAGATCCGTTCCAAACTACATATTGCAAAAAAAAGACTTTTTTACAGATTCTAATGGAAAATCAAGGAGTTCGTTCTCACTAGAGAACGTTTTTTTACTTTCCTGTTGGACTTTCGATGAAAGAGGGGGGATAAAAAAACTTAGTCAGCAATGGCATATTTTTAGAATCAAAAAGACTAATAACAATTATTTATACTTTCTCCAAATGTGAAGCTGATTGTTGACACAAATACGAGAGAAGTTTGGCACTGGACCTTTTTTTGAAGCCAAGGCATCAAAAAAAGCGAGCTCCATGAATACTTGGAAATTTTGCTTTTCTCGAAACAGAGCCAAGCGATGGAAGAGTTAATGAGTAAAGAAAATGGAAGACTCTAGTCTGAAGAGAAAAGCAAAAACAATGAAATAAGATATTCCGATGCTTCTTGGAAAACTTCGTGGTAAGTGTGTCTGAATTCCTTGGAAATTCTTCAAAATTCTACTCAAAAACGTTCTGAAAAGTTTTTTTTATCGGAATGGGAAGTCGCGATTTTATATTAGGTCCTTCCGCTCAGTTTTGAAAATAATTTTAAAAAAATTTCTGGACCGAAAATTCGAGTTTTTAAAATTCAAAAAGCCCATTATCCATTTTCAAAAATCTGACGGCAATCTTGAGAAATGATAGAAAATAAAGTTGATTTCATGAAGACCTGAAACTCTTATTAAAGGTGCAAAAACAGGCGTGGCACCGATTTTATCGCTAAACTCGTTTTCATTTCTATCTCTGGAGCTGAAGAAAAAGTTTTTTGCGAAATCCCGGATTTTGATTCCAATTAAAATGTAACTACATAGATCATAGAGACTTCGCTTCCGGAAACATCCAATTTCGATAACTCAATCTAAATATGAATTACAAACCAGAGAACTTCCAATTTATTTCACGAACAGCTAGGAAAAAATTTGATTGAATTATGGGCTTCGAGTAATTGCTACAGTATAATTTTGAGGTTATTATTTATTCCAATCTTTGTTTTTAATTGCTATTTCAAGAGGGAAAAAAAATGTCATGTTGGTTCGGAAACTGGATTTAAATGTAACTCTTTCAGAAAAAAATTTATTTGAAATTTGAAACATTGACCAGCGGTAATAAGATTAGGAAATAGTTTTCGTTGACTTGGCTGAAAAATTTGAATTTCTTCAGATCCGGAGCAAACTAAAAACTTTTGTTTCAAAATGATCTGAAAACCTTGGGATGTAATGACCGAAAAAAAAAAATTTTAAGCCTACTTTTGGAAAATTCTAACTGATTTTTGAAGAAAGGTACATGTCTTTTGATAACTCTTTTTGATTCATTACGAACTATTGTTCCATTTAGGAAAAATATTGTTTATATTTTTTTGATAGGACCAAACTACAAAGAATGACTTTCTCTAACTGATCTTTAGCGATGATGGGATAAATAACGACAAAAAACAAGATTTGAGCTTCCCTCTCAGGAAAAATAACCCATTAGATGTTATGTCGAGTCAATCGTAGCAGGCAAACAATCGCTTCGAGGATCACTGATGGATTTTCGAGCGGAAAAGTGTCGCTCAGTGGTGTTTTCGAATGCCTACGGTAAGTCGCATGGCAAACGACAAAAAGTGTCGCCATTTTTTGGGAAACAAGTTGAAGAGGACGAAAATACCAAAGATAAGATCATCGGTGATCCCGAAACAACGCAACATTTCTTTGTTTGGATCGGATTTCGTACAATAGCCGATAGGATTGTGGACGGAATAAATCTTTAATCAATATGAAGAATCAGGAAAAACGAAGTGAAAAAATAATCCAATAGAATCCAAGGTAAATCTTGAGACTGGCCCTCATGGTAAACTTTTCAAAATTCGAGTTTTTTTGAGGCAGGCTGAAATACTTATTTATGTAGTTTATAGTAACAGAAAAACGTCTTTTTCTCAAAAATCAATGTGCATTTTTTTGGGATATTTATAGACATTTTCAGAATTAATTTTTTTCAAATTTTCCCTCCATATATCAAGCTCTGAATTTTGAGATTGATTTTTCAGAATTACTAACGTCCTGGTACAGTTACACCATAACTAGCTCCAGACAGAGAAAAAAATATTTCTTACGTTTTGAAACTCTACTTTTTTTCAGAAGGGTTTCTTCATGTCTGCATTCGTGAGAATCACCAAAAAAATTAAAATTTTCGTTGATATCTAATATTCGAAAAAGAGATGAAACTGATCAAAATTCTTCATTTTTTTTTTAAGCTTTGATCAATGAAAACCACTCAGGATCCTCCTCCCATCCGATCCTTCCTCATCTCAAGATCTGATCAACATCTCTGAGCAACACATTTCAGAACGAATTCGTCGCTTTTCCCTCTAATGGCACCACTTTTCGTGCAACTTTTTGATCGCTTGCACCGATGCTTACTCGTTTTCGCATTTGTTTGCCATTCTCCGTCAAAAACAAGCGAGGCAATGCGAGTTTTTTCAGGGTTTCAAGGAAGTTTTTTTCGCCGTTGAGAACTTCTAAGGACCGATGATCGCTCATCAAACTGAACATCAAAAGAAAACTCTTCCTTCGGTTGAAGGGAACTGGCCATTTTCAAGCAGAGTGCGCAGGGACTTTTCGATACTAAAAGTGCAGTTTTTACCTTTTTTGCAGCCTTTTTCCAAATTTAGGTTTCGAAAATTGTGGCAAATGACGTTTATCTGATCATGAAAAAATAAATTTGATCAGAAGCCTGAAAAACACTCAAAAATTTTTTCCGGAAAGCATTTCTATAGGTTATTTTCAAAAACTTCAAGAAAAAGATGATTTTTGAGTTTTTCTCAACAAATCACGAGGCGAAATTTCAATTTCTGAATAGTGAATGACAAAAAAATTCAAAAAAATTGATAAAAAAACTTTGACCTCATAGAGCTTTTTATCAGTGGAGCGCACTTTCTTGATACACTTTCTGAGAAAACTTCCTGTTATTTTTTCCTAACAATTAAACACTCTTTTAAATGGACTTCGAATATCTTGCTCATTATAAACTTTTTTGGGGCATTAGACCCCCCAAAAATTTTTTTCCAAAATTTCTGCTAGTCAACTTTCTCAGTTTCACTGCGCAGTGTTAATTCTTGACCGCTAAAACTTTTTTCTCTCTCCGATTTCACCTGCTGTACAAGCCGATCATTTCAAATGATCAAATTCAAAGGATAAACGGCGTTGAGAGGGAAAACCGAGCGAACGAACGAGCATCAAGGGTTCGTCGACAAACACCAAAGATCGGCGGAAGAGAGAGTAGAGGCTGAGTAGTGAAGGCCTCCAAATGACAAATGGATGGAAAAATTTGTGTCAGATCCGAGTGATCTTTGAGTGCAGCTCAACCGGTTCAAAACACAGTTGGGAGTGTCGGATTGTAAGAAAAAAGTAATAGAAGGGGAAAAAAGCGAGAAATGCGAGAAATTAACTTCTTTTGAAAAGAAGCTACCGATTGGAGAGAAAGATGAACCTTAAAAACAATTAACATAAACCTAACTTATAAAAAAGTTGATAAATAAGATCCTTTTGCTTTGCGTTTCAGAACTTCCTAAAAATTGGCTGTATCAGTTCTTGATGTTTCAGAGGGAGTTTCTGAAAATCTCGACTTGCAAAAACTTCTCGTTCTCAAAAAAGAATCCTGCAATGTCAAAAAAACTTCTCGAAATACGTTGAAATAGGTTATTGAGTGACTCTGAGATGTAATTCCTCGATAACTAGAAAATTGTGCGAAGTGAGACTTCCAGGAACGGTTCTCTGTGCATCAAAAAGTCAGTTTTAAAAAAATTCCTGAACGCAATTTAAGTTACTTTATTAAATTTATTTTTTTAAATTTCTTGTTTTTTTGGATGAATGAAGATTTTCTATGTTTTTTTAATGTTTCGATTTTTTTCTCTACTCTGTTAACGTCCTTTGAGCTCGAAGAGTAAAGGCTTTTTTATTAAAAAAATACCTTCAAAAATGAAGGAACAGCTTTTTTTCGAATGAATTAATTTTTTTGAGGGAAATTCGATGGAATATTGACTCGAAAACGAAATTCTGTAAAAAAATTATCTATTTTTGGTGGTTCCTCAAACCGTTATTTTTTTAAATTTTATAGCGTAATCCGCCTTGTCAGGGAAAAAAACTGAAGAAAACGACAAAAAAATGAAATTTTTTTCTGTGGACGGCGTATGTTAATATAAAACGACCTCTCAGCCGATTCTTTCCAATTTTTTTGGCCTTTTCTAAAAAAATTTATAACAAATGGATTACGCTAAAAAAATTGCGTTATTTTTTTTGTGGGAGTGGTAATGTAGAAAAAGCTTTTTTTCCAGTTTTGAAAAAAACTTCCAATGTGAAAAAAATACTCAAAAAAATCACATATTATGAAAAAGTTTCTAAATTTTCTCCGGAAACAGGTAGATAAACTACATGGAAAGATATTCTCTTCTAGGAAAACTGGAAGTCTTCTGCAAATTAGAAATAGGAAAGCCTTTCCCATTTCAAAAGAGAGATTTGAAGATAGCCTGGTTCTTGTTGAATCAGCTGTGAATGTACTTTATGGAAGAAATGCCCATTTTCCAGAAAAAAAAAAACGGCAAAAGGAGAGCCATCTCCGAATGCTGTTTATTCGTATGGAAATTGGACTAAAAGCTTGAAAAATGAAGAAAGAACCTAACGAGTGAGTAGTGAAAGGAGAAGCTCACGCTCACCCGAAAACCGCTCACTTTTCTGCGATCTCCGAGCTCTGGTCACTCTGAAGGGACTCATAACATTCTGCGGCTCTTTTTCCTTAGAAGAAACTCTATACGTCCCTCAAAACATAAGGGCTGTGATTACAGTAAGACTGGATTATTCATGATTTTGGTCTCTAAAGATCTTCATAAATAACTCCTCGCGCAATAATACGAAGCATTCATTCTGATCCCGTGTTGTGGAATAAATTTTTGGCCGAGAGAGAAAAGCTTTTTGATCAGCTACATTGGAAAGAAAATTCGGAGAAAACTGGAGATTTATAGAACCAAAAAAACAAGTTGAAATATTCTTTCGGAAGTTTCTTCAAATAAAAAGATCGAAATAGAATGCAAAACTAGGTTTTATTATTTTTACACGAATCTTCTCAAAGCATAAAAAAATCGAAATCTGCGCTTTACTGTTTTTGTATCCTTTTCAAAGAAGTTGCAGAGGTGTTTTTCCTGTTTGAAGAAGATCTCTAACAGAAAAAAAAAAGATTTTTGACGGTTACAGTAAGAATATTGTTTGCTGCTTTTTGATAACTTTCGAAGCGAGAAAATGACTACAAAAATTACGAGGAGAAGAAAACTTGACTTCACTGTTTTTGTCAAGATTGAAAAACCACAATTAAGCTTTTTAATTGTATTTTCAGGGATTATCAATCAAAAATCTTGACTCTTGTCTATTAGAGGAAGGTGTTCGTTGGAAATATGATCGACAATTTTTGGGAAAAATACAACTTTTCATAGGGATAACAAATCGAAAACTTTTAAAACTAAAATTTTCCAACTTCCTAAGAAAAACCGATACGTTCATAAGCCCATTCTCTAATACTTTAAGATGAGTTTTTGAAAAGCTCAAAAAAAGATAAAACTCGAGAATGATCTGTTAACATAATCGCATCGGAAATGTAGAGCTTTCCTTAACACTTGTCTTGAGACCAGGGAGATCTTCGAGAAGAACGCGATCTTTGAAATCCTGCAACTCAATGCATCTGCGAGTTGCCCACTTTCGTCTGCTTTTTAGCAGCTGTTGAACCCCGAGAATCGTCGTGCTCGACACTTTTTGACCCCTACAGCGTTCGTTTCAAAGATTTTTCGTGTGGGGGCCGATTTCTGCTGTTTTTTGTGGGAGAGTCAAAGATCTCTGCAAAACGATTTCAAAAGGGTTCTCTGAAAAACGATCGCGGAATAAAAAAACCGATTTCAGAGGTTTTGATGAATAACGTCTTCTAGACTAACTTCAGAATCATACGAAAACAGTAGCGATATAAGTTGGTCTTGATACTTGTAACTCAGCTCAGAAATTAATAAGCTTCGAAAAATAATTTCCCGACCTTGATTTCTCTTGATTCACCACAAAAAATGAAAAAAAAATAGCCTTACCTTGTTTAGATGAGCGCTTTAAAAAATAAACAAATGCGTTGGCGTTCGAGGACGGTCGTTTATTCATGTGGATGGGAGCGGACTGTCCCTCGCTAAGGGATCAAAAATCACGTTAAGACACCAGAAATCAGAATAATTTTCTTTAATCGCTACGATATAACTTTCGGAGATGAGAAGGAAAATTTCTAGAGACTAAATTTTACAAATTGGTGAAAATCTAGTTGAAAAAATATGAAAAAACTGAGATAAAGAAACAAAGAGGTAATTCTTTTTTCGAGGTTCAGAAGAACAAATTGACATTTTATTCAAATCTTCAAACGGATTCAAACGGTATTGTAAGAAAAGGATACTGAAGTGGTTATTTCAAGCTGAATTACACTTTACAAAAAGCCCTTTTGAGTTCTAACTGACCAAATCTTCACTTCAATCCAGCCATCCTAGTACTTTGGCTCAAGTTCCGAGAAGATCCACACGATCAAAGATCAAAACAAGTTCTTTGAGTAGTGATAAATTTAGAAAACAAAATGAGAAGTTTTGAGAATACCCTTCAAACACTGGCAAAACACCATAGGCTGGTTGTATCGAGAATAAACCACACCATGTACCGGAAAGCTTCTTCAAAGCTCCAGCTTATCAAATCTCAAGTTGAGTTCAGTGCTTATGATGAACGGCTCTTTATTTTGTGAGGATGATTACCCGAACTCCGAACTTCATGATCAGTGGTCAAATAATCTTTTCTCGGAAGCCCTTAACAATATGAGAACATCTTCCAATTTTCTAAGAAATTGTACCGGAAAGCTTTTTCGGAACTGCGAATTGCCAAGATTTTGCTCAGATCTTTTTCTCCGATTCTAATCAAATTCAAAAAATAACTTGAAGTTTCATGTTGAAGATTAAAAAACAGAAAATACTTGAAAAAACGATCAAGATCAAAAAGCTTTCAAGATTTTTACGAAACACGCTTAAAACCCTTGTTATCAAACTGAGTGCAAACTTGGTAAAGCTTCTAAAGATCCAGATCGTGTTTCGAGCTTTTCGTCGACTTTTCCAGGATTTTCGTTTGTTTGTTTCCTTTTGAGGAAGATTACTCGAAACTCGATAAGATGAGGATCTTTTAAAGATATGGCTATGCATCAAAAAACTTCCTCAAGCTTAGTTGATCATCAAAACTGTCAGGACTCAAAAAGCTTTTGACCGAGAGAATTTTGATAGCGTTTTCATGGATCGCTTTCAGGAAAAAAGCGGTTTCAGAAGTGTTTTAACTCGAAAATCTGTCTGAAAATCTGAGATCTTTCAAGTCTAGATCTCAATCAATTATCTTAGTTCACCCCTTTAGCCTACTTTTAGCTTGATACATTTATTGGAAATAGTTTCTTTTGCTCTCATAAACCTAAAAAAAAACCAAAAATGTTTTGCTGAATGACCATTGAAAGTCAAGTTTTCGAACGGCAAACAAGGTTAGATTTATTCTTCCTCGATTGAAGTCAACAAGAAAGTTAATGCAAATGTTGGCCGAGCAAAGAAATTGCATCGCGTCTCATTTGATCTCCGTTTTTCTTCATCTTTGAACCTTCCCATACATTCTGACCATGCATGTCAACTTCACGTGTTCATTCTAATTTAGGGTCAGGATGTGAAAGAAAACTGAAAAAAGTTATGAATTGAGCCCTGAATAACTATTAATTTTGACTCTGAGAAAAATTATAATTGCGATATGTAGACAGAGGGAATGAATAGAAGTGATTTTTTTGTTAAAAATTTGTTGCGATTTTTGTTTTTTTGAAAAAAAAATTTTTTTGATCAGAAACTTCTACGGAACATAATTAAAAAGAAATCTAAAAATTTGAAAAACTTTTTTTCAGTTTCAGAACGCAGAAAAATACAAAAAGACGGCACGCTTCTGGAAAAAAATTTAAAAAAAATCGAGTACAAATAAGAATTATAATAATTTAAGCTGCAATTTTGCCCATCAAACCTCATTTTTCAAAAAAATCGAGGCTTTAAATTAATTTTTTTATAACTGCAATTTTTTTCGAGTCCTACCTTGATAATTAATTTTGAAAAAGGGGAATTATTCAAAAAAAGCCTCCCTAAGATTCTCAAAAAAATCGGGATCAAACATTTACTAGAACCACTATTTGTTCCCAAAAAACGCACTTCTTGCAAAGTTCTGGTCTCCTAGATAACATTTCGGTTTCACCTTCCTTGCAGCTTTCTTAATCTGTGAAACTTCAGTTCTGTGGCGTTTGTTACGGCGTGAAACATCATGCCAGTTTGTTGTAGACTGTAAGGGAACACCCTGGTAATGCTCAAAAACCAAAAAAACAGTTTTTTCGCATCGAATGTTGCGACTTGATTTTGGGACAAGTGTTTGGGTCTACGTCAAGAATCAGCCTTTCAAATAGACATTTTAAAGGTTTGAAACAGAATATTCAAGATACGCTAAAGTTCCGCAAGCTGGAAGAATGAGAAAAATATTTTTTTATTGTAACAAAAATCATAATTTCGAAAACTCTACGAATTTTACAGAAATTGTTGGTTCGTGATTTTTCTAACTGTTTATGAAAAACTAGGAAATTGAGAAAAAAACGGGTTTTTGAGTTTTTTTGAGCACTTCCAGCGTAATTTTTGCTCATTTTTAATTTTTACCAAGGTCTACCAGGCTCTGAGAATCAAACGCAGTTCTGAAAATCCAAGTCCAAGGTGTTCTTCAGTTTTTTCTATTTTTGGCTAGGAAACTTTCTATTTTAGTTCTCTGGCAATATACTCTGTTATTGCAGAGTTCTGTTTTTGGTTTCTTCCGAAAATCGTCAGATCAAACACGTGGTTGGTATTTGAATGTACATCGATCAGCGTTTCCTTTAATAATTCTCAAGAAGGAGATTAGCAAACCAACCGACCAGCAAACAGGGATGAGTACATGGTCTGATTCATAGAGCAGTCGGAATAGCAATAACAATGGCAAAAATATTTACTCTGGCCAAGGCTTGCTTCCAAAATGCAGATGAAATGAGCAAGGAAACTGAAGCAACGAAACATATTTTCACACAGAAACGGGAACTTCCTTTTGGGAGACAAGAGAAATCATCACAAACGTCTTATGATTCCATGAAACATGCCGAAATCAAATATTAAGGGATAAAATTCGAGATAAAACATCTTGAAGTTCGCAGAAAAGGCGACTTATTTTCAGGATAGGAAGTTTTCTGAAAATCGACTGGAAATATAATTGATAGATCAGGATCTTCCCTTGGTTCATCAAGGAGTTTCTACTAACTGGGAAAACTTTCTATAGAGGCTCGCCAAGGACTACTTGGGGAAAGGACACTAAAGTGGCCACTAAACCCACCTCTATAGTGGCTACTATCTTCCGTTTCAGTGGCCACTATAAAGGTTCTCTATTTAGTGACCACTTCAGTAGTTTTTCATCCAGTATTCCTTCCAGTAATTCTGATAATTTTAAAACAAACAGATTGGACCAGTTATGTTGATCCATTGACCCCTAAAGTGGCCACTAAAATTTTAAGTGGTCTAATAGTAGCACTGAGACCTCTACAGTGGTCACTAATTCGATTACTATAGAGGCCACTAAAACGTCAAAACCCTATAGTGGCTACTAAAACATTTTCGCAGTAGCTCAACCAAAGATATTTTTATTTCCAATAGCAATGAGACTCCTTCGTTCTTCTGTCAAGGAATGACAAAAATTTAGTATCCAGAAAATACTAACCTTTGACTGCTGTAGAACACATTGAAGCTAATGCCGATTGCAGGGAGAGATGGTCCGACATACCAACTTTTCGAAAAAATCTCGAAAATCTCGAAGAAAGAAGAAGAGGCGGCTACCAGCTGATCCCAAGTCTTGCCAAAGCTTTCTATTTTCTTTTCTCAGATAAATCTGTAGATGGTTTTGAGTCATATGAAGTCCTTCGAAACGTAGATCTGTGCTATGGTAAAACGAAACCGGATTGCAAAACTCCAAACTTTTCCTTGAGCGCTACTGTTTCGACTGCTCCGGCTCTTTCTGATTATTTTTTATATATTTTTAGGACGTATAAGGCTAAGGCTCCGTGGTGAGCTGATAATCAAATTCGATGTCTCCTGTAATCTATATTTCTTTCTTCAAGACTTTTCGAATGCTCGGGTTCCGCGAAAGTAATAATAATTTTCGTCACGGTTGTTAAAACCTAAAACTGAAGCGATTTTTCGCAAAATTTCACTGGTAGAGCGCACACCACTAGGTGAGGACTGCACGCAATGGCATCCTAGCATAAGTCGTTCAAAGTCGGGTGCAGCTGAAAAAAGAAAATCAACGTATTACCCTAGTCAAGCGAAACATCCAAGCGTATCCGCCAAGTTCTATTTCTATGCGACCATTTTTCTCAAAATCGACTTTGCTTGAGTCGGTCAAAAATCGAAAATATTTCAGAACCTCGCCCGAAACACTCCAAAATAAAAAATAAAAACCAAAATATTTATTGGAGCATCATTGAGCAGCAGTACCCCGAAGAGAAGGCTAGAAATGAAGGTAAGAGAAAAGATGATAATGCACCAAAACTATCAAATAAAGGCAAACTATAGAGTACAATGCACCGAGAATATGTTTAGAACACAACGAGAAAGGAAACAATATAACCGAGAAAAATGTGGCAAGAAACACAGGATATTACTCCTTAACTGTACAGAAGAAGGTACGAAAAAAGCCGGAAAAGACATAGAAATCTGTAAGAATCCTAGTAACTAAGTGTGCTTCAATTCCGTGCTAGGCATTGTGACTGGATTCCCAGCTTTTGTTAAAGGTCTCAAAGGTTCTATCGTTTGTGGTTCATCCGGATGAGAGTGTTCGTTCAGCCAGTAGCAATTCACTTCTCCTGAATAATAATGAATCCTCTAAATTTCTTTTTTCTGGATTTTCTATTCAATATTTTGCTGAGGCTTGAAAAAAGGAAGCTTTTTTTGCTTATAGATGAACTTCGCAAAAATAAATCGTGAATTAAACATATTTCTGATAAATCTTGAAGACTGCATTAAAGAGTCAGTTCATCACATCTATCATTATCAAAAAAACTTTTTTTCTAAGATGATAAAGTATTTTCAAAAAAATCTAGTGCAAATTTCTTTCATAACGAAAGGTTTTGGAATGAAATCCCCCTTTGGTAGGAAAAATTCGAGAATAAGCCTCTCACGCAAAAACGAGTTGCTTTTGGCTAAAGGATCAATTTATTACCTCAGATTCCCAGAGTGAAAAAAAGTTTCCGTTACTTTTTGATTTTTCCATCTTTTTTTCTCGATTAAAACAACTGAACTCAAATATTATGTATAATAAGCCAACCTTTTCCTTTAACATGAACAATTCCTCGCTTGACAAGTTCATAAGAATTTGTACTGAGTAAGAGTCTGGCCGTCTGTTCACTGGTCTGAATTTGATTTGGTGGACAATTCGATTGCATCCTGGAGGCAAAGTTCACCTGAAATACTTTAATTTCTGAAAGGTAATATGGTTCGAACTCACAGTATCACCGAATAAACAATAACGAGGCGATTTGATACCAATAACGCCTGCAGCGATGGGACCCGCGTGGAACCCGATTCTGACCCGTACCTAAAAGTAAAACTTTTTGGAAAGGAGTATCAAGGCAAATCTCACTTTATACTCAGGTAAATGATCAACAACGTAGGTATATGACACCTGAAACAGTAAAGATTTGTTAAAATTTAAACTTATAGTATATTAATCTTGGTTTGAAATAAAGTGGCCACAGATAATATCTCAAAGGTTATAAAAAGCATTTGGGATAGTGCGCTCGACCACAGAGCGACTTGCGCTTGCTGTAAATCTCCCATGTATTTCTCCCGCAAGTGTGAGACGGTTCAATGAAGTGTTTTAAACAAATAACAAAAAAAAAGTGAAGAAAAATGATAATTGCAATATTTTTGGTGGTATCAAAAAAAACTCAGCTATTTCAATTGCGACCAAAATGTTTCAAACCGTGGAAGATAAAGTATACCTCTCTAATTTCTAAACTAATTTCTGCGATTTCAAAAATATGCCGTCCTTCGTTCTCGTGAGGCACTCCGGACGCAACCATGTAGGTTTCTCCGGTTGTTTCGACCTGAAATTATTTTTCCTTAGCTTTGAATGAACTAAAAAAGAACCTTGTAAGCATCGTGGCCTTTGATAATCGTATCGAAGTGGTCGAAAATATCATTCAAAAAGTAGATGACCTATATGAAAATTGTTTATGAAGTTTTGTCAATACAGCTAACTTGATCCGGTGAACTTCGATGCAATAAAACGGAAAAATCACAAAGCTGGACGAAAAGGACTGTTACGGAGTCGTAACTTCTCGGTGGGACAACTCCTCCAGATTTCAGGATTTGAGCGATTGATCTGAAAAGATCGGATTTTACTTTCAAATTTTCAAACACAATCAACCAATTTTTGCAAAAAAACTTACTCAGGTAGCATCTCATTCAACAACTTCATCGTTTGCAGCTGAGCAATTTGCAACATTTCATTTCTTTCTCTTACTATCTGCTCCAAATTTGCGGCGTACTTCTCGTTCATCTTCATCATTTGATCCACTAAGTTGCCTTTCCTAAAGAGAAGCCTTTTTTTAATTGGAAAAATCCGCTTACGTTGGATAAACTATGCTGATTGTATCCAAGATGGTTTTGATTTTCGGTCTTTCCGATATTGTTCGACTCCAACATCTCTGTATGACTTCGATCAGTTTGTCTTCTTCTCCGTTCATTGTCACTGTCGGTTGCAAGTTGTTGTGCATGATGTCGCAGAGGAATGCTGAAATATTCTTTGAAAGAAATATCGTTGAAGAAGATTTCAAACAACATGAAAACCCAAGAAAAGGTCAGAGCTGTATTGAAATGTTATGAAAAAGGTGAACAGCTCAAGAAAATTCAACTTTTTTCTTCAAAAACGCTATTTCTGGAGATTTTAACTTTCTGTGACACTTGCAAAGTTTCGAGTAGCAAGATCTGATTTTTTTTTTCTAGACTTTTGCCTCACAAAGCTCAGTCAAATTTTGATTATTCCAGACATCTTCTGTTGAATCAAATTGCTTTATAGTGCCTTGGCACAAGTAAAACATTCTTCAATAGATTCTGCACGTTGCTCAACAAAAAAGCAGGCGAAACAGAAAAAAAAGGTCTCGAAGCGAAGTCTGGTCAACTTTGATCCAAAATGGTACACGGTCGTTCCGGCCAAAAAGAAACGCAACTTAGGCGGAATTTTTATGAATGTTGTTAATTTGAGACTAACCTGCGCCAGGTCTTTCAAAAGTTGTCTGTTGAAAAGGCTCCGTTCGGAACAACATCTGGTAGAGGATCATGCCCAAGCAGTACATGTCGCCTTCCAAACTTCCAGGCAACATTCTTGGCGGTTTTTTGCCTGTGTCATCGTATTCCTTCATGTGTTCCGGAGCGAACCAAGTGTACAGGGAGTAGGAAACTGCAATAAAATCATTATCGTCTACTCCAACTCAATGGGGTACGTATTTTAGCTCCCTGTTTAGATTTTAACATAGCTTTCTGAAGATTCTGAAGTGTACTTCAGGATTTTCTATTTCCCGATTTTGTTCTGGAATCAGAAGCCCCTGAAAGCCAGTTCAACAAAATTCCATCAAAAAATTAACCGGGGACCGAAAAAAACGCTCCCTCATATTTAACTCAAAGCTTATAGGTTTTCCAACTACCCTCAATCAACAGGTCCTCATTAAAAATGCACACTCGTTAACTAAAATCGTCGCTTCACGTCAGCCTTAGATTTTTGAGAATCACTCCGTTTCCTTAGTTACAAAATGATCCTCGACGTCCCTCATTATTTTGTGCACTTACCTAAAGGAGGTGCATGATCGGCTCCCTTGAGACATTCCTTCTTCATCAAGTCGCACAACATATTGCTCACGCCGAAGTTCGAGAGTTTCAGCACCCAATTTGTGTCAATTAGGCAAGTTTGAGTGCTGAGAAATCCGTGGTAACCAACTGGTGACTTGTGTAAGTAGGAGAGACCCTGAAAATTTGACAACTGAAAAATTAAAAAATTCAATTACTCTTAGAATGTCTCTCATAAAAGCTGATTTGAAGGTGTTGTCCATTTGAAAGTCAGAATCAAGGCAGAAGTCCTGAGATTTGCGGTTTTTTGTGAACTGAAGCTTTTGCTAACTTGCAAGCTCGCTCTATCGATAAGAACATGAAGAACGTAGAAATAATCGCCTTCGTTGCAGTTGATCCCGACGAACTTTGTGATATTGTCGTGTTGTAACTGTTTCAATTCGAATAAAGCTCTTAACTCGTCACTGAAATACACAAATGAATAAAATAGTAAAAAAAACACTTTTTAAGTCAGCCTTTAAAGTTTAAAGACTATGAGGGTCATTTAAGTTTAGATTCATATCTCAAAAAAAGCATTATTTTTTGCAAAAATGTTACAACTCAAATACAGATTAATAATCGATATTTTTCAGATGCACCCGACTCTCAACGACTTGCGCTTCTTCTCTCTCTTCAACGTTCTGCGGAGCGCTTTTCTTTTTTGGTCAACTTTTGGAAGCCATTCTCCATGCGGTCATGATGCAAGTACGTTGTTTGAAAATCGCCTAGTCTTCATCAAAAAAATCGTAAAATATTAAAAAATATGCAAAAAATAATTGCGTTTATCGCCTGTTGTTCTTTTTATTTCTCTTGTCATACGTCGGCTAGATCCCACCCCAGCCATTTCCTTTTTGGGAGGTAGGCCGCATTTTTGAAGGGGTAGGCCGCAGTTTGAGGGGGGGGCGGTAGGCCACACCCCGGAGTGGGATCCAGCCGACGTATGTCTCTTGTCTCATTCTGGACAAAAATTATTTGTTTTTTCTCCACCTACAGTGAAACACATGCTCGCACTAAGAAACGCTGAAAATTTCATAATTACAAAAAGGTCATTTTGGGCCCGACCAAAAACGGCTCTGAGAAAAAGCACAAGCTTCCGAGTTCGAAGTTTGAGCGCCCGTAAAGTCTTGAAAAATATTTCGCAGGACCCGGAGAGTTAAAAAACCTCAAGGGAATCGCAAAAGGTCGAGGTATCATGGCTCGATGAAACTTTCTACAGAGGCACTTTGGGACCACCTGAAGGAGTTGAAAAAATGTGTTTTTTGCGTTCTAGTCGAGTTACTACAGCTTAGATTTTGCACGCAAAATATGTGAGAGATGGGAAAGTCTTGCGGCGGCTGATCGATTTTGCAAGGAGGTAGCGTGGCGCAGTGGCTAGCGCCCTTGCGCTGTGGAGCCCATGATGTTGGTTCAACTCTTTTTGGTGAAAATTTTCTTGAAAAAGGAACGAAGTTTTAATAAGTGTGCGCAAATAACCGCAAAAACGTTAATATTCACAAAATTCTGTTGCTTACCAGCGAACGTCTATACCCTCGGTTGAACATTTGCTGAAACTTTGCTGAAGTGTACTTTAGGACTTTCTGATTGCAGATCAAAAAAAAAATTTCTCGCAATAGATTCAGTTTCGAGTTAGGACATTTCAAAGTGTTCAAAATACGCAAATTAGGCCAAAAAAGCGTTGTTTCGGGCTTTCGAAGTTCACTAACTCGAAAACAAGATCTATTGCAATAAATTTTTTTTTGTTCTGGAATCAGCGGGTCCTAAAGTACACTTCAGGAAAGTTTCAACAAAAGTTCAACCGGGGGTAAAAACGCCCCCTAGTTAGAAAAAAATTATCATTGAAGAAATAATTTTTTTCAATTTTATTAATGCTCATGAGACGCTGTTATTAAAAAGAAAGTCGAAATTTGATTTGATGTTTTTTTCAACAAAATTTTTGCGATAAAAAAAGAGCATAGCGTAAAGAAATTCACGAAAAAAACTTTTTGCCGAATAAAACTCTCGAAACGACAAATACTAGTAAATCTAAACACTTTGAGCGGTTGTTTGCGTTAAATCCTCAAAACTTCATAAAGTTCTTCAAGAAAAAAATTGACAAAAAAATTTCACCAAAAAGAGTTGAACCTACATCATGGGCTCCGCAGAGCAAGGGCGCTAGCCACTACACCACGCGCCTCCTTGTAACTGCCGTCAGCCGCCGCAAAGCATTCTTTTCATCCTTCTTGTGTAATTTCTGCGTGCAAAATTTGAACTTTTTATAATTCGAATAAATCGCAAAAGACAGTTTTTTCAACTTTTTTGAATTTGGGAGGTCATAAAGTACTCTTCACGAAGTTTCATCAAACTCTGATATCTCGACTTTTTTCATTTTCCGGATATATGAAAAGGAGCTTTTTTCTTGTTTTAAAAAAATCAGAAAAAGTGAGAACAAAAATAAAAAACAAAAAAAAAAGTAAAACTTTCATAAATCAAAAAAAAACCAACGAACTCGTTCCATTTGATCTTCTTCAATTGCCGGAAATGTATGAACTCCGCTTTGACAGATCCCAACAAGGCGTACGATCCAAATACTCTCCTTCTGGTAGCCAAAAGTTCCCTGGCCGATTTTCCAGATTCTGACGCCTTTTTATTCTCCAATTCTCTTTGCATCCTCTGAAGAACAAAATTTTCAAAGAAAGTGGATGCTTATTGTTACAGTGTCGGCGTTCTTGTTCACAATGATCTTCATGTCTTCTTTCGCTATTTTCCAGTTCATTCGGAACATATTGTTTCGCCGACGGCTAAAAATACATTTTTTGAAAGATACTTGACGAAAATCAAAAAAAAAGTGAAAAAAGTACTTCCTCGCGGCAATACAGATGATGGCGATTGCGATCGCGAGGCCAATAACGACGATTAGGGTGACGATGTGCGCTGAAAAATGCCCAATTTTATTCCTTGAAATTCATTTTTAATTATTTACGATTTGGAAAGTTATAACCTTTTGAAAAAGTTCGATTCAACTGTGTTCATTAATGACCGCGTCACATAGAGAAAGTTGAATGCGATACAAGCTTTCGCGAAAATTCAGTTCAAAAGTTCAAACTTCTTTCTGTTCAGTAAAATCAGTTTTCCATTGGGGCGCGCCGTAGCGCAACAGGTTGTGTGCCTGTCTACGGTCCACAGGGTCACAAGTTCTATTCGCGCCTCGGCTCAACCAAGGGGTTTGAGAAATGTTGGTAGCGGGAAACCACGACTTCATAATCCCCAGCCGTCACACACCAGGACGGAAATGTCACTAGAGCCAGTCCACTGACTATCACTGATCAGGATAGGACCTCGGCTGTTCGACTTTGTTCGAAGAGAAAATGACCAAAAACCACCAATGAAAGTCAAAATTTCCAGGTGGTCCTATCCTTATTCAACGGTCGAAAAACCGTTTTTTGGATGTCATTCTTGTGGGTAAAGTGCTAGGATAATGAAAATTTAGCTCTGGGGGTTATTTTGTACTCTGAATCGAATGGACCCACAGATTCTCAATATCTTTTCGTATTTTGCCAGACAGTCCAAAATCGAGGGGGTCCTATCCTTATTGAACGCAGTGTATTGCGCTGATAGTATCTGCCCGCCAACTAATTCCCAGCTGACTGTTCTACTTGAAAAACCCTACCGATGATTCACAAAAAAAATCTTCATCAGAAGAAACATCTATTTTTCTTCGTATTCCGATCGTCTGGAGACACTTAAACCAGCGATTTTTTTCCTTAGAAGAACAATCGCTTCATTGCTAACACTCCAAAGAGTTGTCTTGGGCATCTATAATTTTCCAAGCGCAGAAAAATACTTCAGAAGAACTCATTCGCCTCAACAGCCTCTTCGGCTTGTTCAGACGGTTTCTCATTTCTCGAACTTCTTCAGTTCAGTCATTCCAGTTTGGATTCGGCTCTGCTGTAAATATGACCTCAACATTTCGCCGACCAGATTTAGAAGGATCCTCGACTCGCTCGACAGCTACGAATTGTACGCAAACTTGCCGGCCAGACTTTTTTAGAAAATTTCTTCACTCAATCACTTTAATCTACGTGTATAGCTAGTCACGATAACTGTACTTGTCGAGGTGCTGCAAAAATCGGGTTTTACTTTATTGCATTCCCGTCAGTTTTATTTTTTTCATGCCATCTCTCAATTTATAAATGGCTATTTTTCCCTTTTTGAATAGAATAAATTTATTCGTCTACATGTAAGCTACACAGACGTTCAGAAGTTCCGATGTTTGAAGTTTATAATTTTTTTAATTTTTTTATCATTTTTTTCAATTTTTTTATTTCAATTTTATTTTTTTATTTTTTTATTTATTTCTCCTTTTTTTATATTATTTTGCTCCTTTCATTTCTTGTCAAATATATTTCCACCATAGCTTTTTTTAATTGTTTTTCCATCTCGACTCACGAATATAGTTTTTTTGCAGGTTCCAGTCACGACGCATTCTTCGATAATGAGGCCTTTGTGCTCATTCCAAAAGCCTTGGTCTGTTATTTGAGGTGTCTAAAAAAACAAGAGCATTATGACTAACTTCTTTTTTTTTGTAAATGCAAACCAGGGAATAACAAATGTTGTTTTCGCACTCCTTTGCTGCTAATGAGATGTTCATGACAACGTCGAATGACTCAGCTAAATAGTTAGGTTTAAATTTAGTAAAAAAATAATAATTCTAAAAAAATACTTTTGTTTTCGATGACTCAAAAACGTTTTTTTATATTTTTTTGAACTTGCGATAAAATATCATAGGAAAAAGGTTTGAATCTTTGAATTTACTTCAACTCTCCATGAAATTAAAGTTTCAGCATGCAAGGAACCTTTCGAAAACTGAAAGAAAAAATGTATTGGCTCAAAGTTAGTGAGAAATCAAAAAAGCAAATAAAATGCATGACTTGCTGTGAAAAATGATTCCTTCATGAAGTTTTATCAATTTCACTTTTTATTCTATTAGAACTCACTAACGAATTTCCACTATAAGTGAATTTAAGAGATTCTGTATCTTTTTCAAGCTAAAAACTCATTAATTTCGTTATTCCTTCTTTAAAAAAATTAAGTCGATGAAAAATTTGAGTAGGTCAAACATGAATGGTTTTTAAAGAAAATTACTAAACAAAAATCGAATTTTGAGGATGAAGATCATAGGATCGTAGCGCACAGGTTTTTTGCCTATCTACGGTCCACAGGGTCACAAGTTCGATCCCCTCGACCCAACCAAGGGATTTAAGAAATGTTGGTAGTAGGAACCACGACTTCAAAATCCCCAGCCGTCACACACAAGGACGGATATGTCACTAGAGCCAGTCTACTTATTATCATTGATATCAGAATAGGACCTCGACTGATCGACTTGAGGCGCCGACGCCGCTCAAGCGGTACAAAGGCCTAGGAAAAGAAGAAGAAGAAGACCATCAGTTTTCGATTGCATCCGACCAAAATCAGCTTGCGCGTAAAGATATTAAAAAGGGTTAAAGTTCTTCAAAAATTCCAAAAATAGCCTTACAATTTGCGTTTTTTTCATACTGGAAAATCAAGAACCGTTCTCTGGATCAGAGCTTGTTATAAAGTATGAATTGCAAGCTTTCTTACCAAATCGATTAGCCGAGGTATCCTGATCAGTGATAATCAGTGGACTGGCTGTAGTGACATTTCCGTTCTGGTGTGTGACGGCTGGTTGTTTTTCGAAATCGTGGTTTCCCACTACCAACATTTCTTAAACCCCTTGGTTGGGTCGAGGCGAGGATCGAACTTGTGACCCTGTGGACCGTAGACAGGCACACAACCTGTGCGCTACGCCGCGCCCCAGTAAAATGTCTCCCTTCCTCCGACCCATTTACTTTTGGCAGACAGTTTAACCACAAAGTTTCGAGTCTCCCCATTTTGTTTCGTTGCGTTTCAAGTCGTGGAAAATCAAGTTGCAGGTCGTAGAAAAACTTACTCATGGAGTCCACACAATAAACGCCATACAGAGATATCAAATTTCCAGCGGCGTCGAAGGAAAACTGTCCAAAAGGATCTGCAAACCGATTCCTCTCATTTTTGATAAAAAATTTTTCGTTAACACTAGTCAAAGACAAGAGCGCAGTCCGCAATTCGCCGTCAGGTGTAAGCGACGTGTATGCAGAGGAACCTTTTTTGCGTCATTTTCATGGGGCGCAATTTTTCTGAATTTTTTATCTTGCTAATGTTTTTTATTAGTTTTGAATGATAGTGAACTATCCTCCCCGACTTGAAAGGCAAGACGGGTAGACTGGCAAAGGTGACGCGTTTCGTACGGGCCGCGACTTTTAGCGAGAAACTGGAGGACACCGAATAAGTTTAGGAAAGAAAAGTTTTTTA
Organism: Caenorhabditis auriculariae; assembly: GCA_904845305.1. Taxonomy (NCBI): domain Eukaryota; kingdom Metazoa; phylum Nematoda; class Chromadorea; order Rhabditida; family Rhabditidae; genus Caenorhabditis; species Caenorhabditis auriculariae. Next base: position 743,804 of record CAJGYM010000019.1, on the reverse strand, counting down.
TCAAATTTATGTTTCAATCGTTCGAGTTAAGCGGGAAGTGCGAAAGGTCGAGGTATTGGAATTTGATTTAGAAAATTTGACTATGTTTATAGGTACCTTCGAACACTTTGAAACCAAAGAAATCGAAAAAAAAGTGAGCCTCTTTGGTTCTAGTCGAGTTATGGCGCCTCAAAGTTTGCACGCAAAAACCGCTTCGGATAGAAAGAGTGAATGTGTTGCGGCCGCCAACTAAAGCTGCCTGAAGGTAACACTAATAAAAATGGAAACGTGGTGTAGTGGCTAACGTCTTTGCGCTGTGGAACTTATTATGCAAGTTCGAATCGTTTTTGGTGCAAATTATTTTTGCCAATTTTTTTCTTGGAAAAAATGATGAAGTTTTACAGATGCGTTGAAAAAAAGCTCAAAGTTTTGAAATTCACCATTTTATGTCGTTTTGAGCAAGATTTTTGACAAAAAAAATTGTTCGTCTTGTATCTTTTTCGGACTCAGTGGACTTCTCGAATGCTGAGCAGGGTTACCCAGCCGTGCTAAGACGGGGTCTCAGCGGGTGCCCCCGTATTAAACCCGTATCAGTCCAGCTGATAGAACTTTTGGCAATTTTCAGCCTAACTGAGACCCTGCTTTGGCCCAGCTGGGTCACATATTTTTCTCACACCCGTTGTTCCCCCGTTCTAGCTCAAATGACTAGTGAGACAAAAATAACCTCAGAAACACGGGTTTATTACGGGTACACCCGCTGAGACACCTGCTCAGCATGCGAGTTCAATAAAAAGTAAGAATGTTTTCATCAAAAATTTTTTTCTCGGGAAATAAGTAAGTAAAAGATAATGCATACAAATTTTTAAACTTTTCATTCATTAAACTTTTCTCAAGAAAAGAGTCTACTACACATGGAACAAAAAAATTTTTGTCAAAAATATTGCTCGAAACGACATAAAATGGTGAATTTCAACATTCGAGTGTTTTTACTTCAATATCTTCTTCAACTTCATAATTTTTTCCGAGAAAAAATTGACAAAAATAAATTTCTCCGGATCCAAACCTGCATCATAGGTTCCACTTCACCACGCCGCCTGCTGGTAGCTAGAGTTAACCGCCGCAACAAATTTCCTCCTTCCATCCAATGCGTTTTTTGCGTGCAAACTTTGAAGCGCCATAACACGACTAGAATCAAAAAGGCGCACTTTTTTTTCGATTTGTTTGGTTTCAAAGTGTTCGAAAGTACCTATAAACCAAGTTTCATCAAATTCCAATACTTCGACTTTTCCTACTTTCCGTGTAAGTTTTTTGAAACGGAGAATAAGTTATTGAAAAACCATCAAACAGGAGAAACGCATCAAAAAAAGTGGCTCGTTTTTAAATTTTTTTTTTTTTGATAGCCGCGTCGCGTGGTCAACGCGTCTCCCTCACCAATCTACCTATTTTCTTTCAAATCTCGAAGAGCTCACTATACTTCAATATTTCTGAACACTCATAAAAATGAAAAATCAAATAAAAGCACCAAATGGATATGACACAAAAGAATATGGCGTCTGCATACAGCTCGCTTACACACGACGGCGAATCGCGGACCAGTTTCAAATTTTAATGGCGCTCATGGAATAAGCGGTCTTGTTCTAATTCAGCAAACTCACTTGTAATTTGCTTATTTGCTATGTATTCTAAATAATTATCTGATAGACCCGTCGCTCCAGCCGTAGTTCCAAAACAATATGTATAACAAGCATTGTACAACGTGAGAGTATCCGTAAATAACGTCTGAAAAAATAGATGAAAAAAAGAGACTCCGTAAAAAACCCACTTCTTCGAAAAACGGAAAGGTTTCTTTCAATTTGTCATTGACTTCTGAGAAAAAAGGCATTTGAACACCCAACTGAAAAAAACTAAAATCAACATGATTCTCCTGTTTCAAACTCACAATTAAAGCATTTACACCGTATAGAAACTTGCGCATCTCTGTAGCACCAAGGACACCCTGAAAAAATACTTTTTCATTGGAAAACGTGAAAATATACCTGCGGCGGACCGGGAGTCAATATTAAAATAATAAATTTATAGGAAGCAAGGCCACGAATATCCATCTGATAATAGGCGTCGTAAGGATTTGAGAAATCTGTTGAGAAACCAATAACTGAAAAAAGCCTCTTCATGATTGCTCCAGGGGTTTTTTTCACGTTGAGTTGATGTTTGTAACCGAGCGATGACGTCATTCCAGTCGACTTCGTCTTCATCAATCAATATCGTTTCATTGATGGTGATTTGTTGGGTTTTCTAAAGTTAAACCGAAATTATTTTTGAAGTTATTGTGAATAAAGTACACTGTTATATTGTTCAATCGCTTTGACGAAAGATGAATGTCGAGGATCGGTTAATAAAGGTCCGACCAAAGTTATCTGAAAAGTTCTTTTAATGAAAATTGGCGGAAAAGAAAAACGGTATCTCTGATTTCAGATAGAAAAAGATTATTTTACACTTCAGCCAATTTTTCGAGTTGTGGTCCCTGAGGACTACGCTTCATTATAATCATGGTATATCGTAGAGATTTCAAAGTTCCGTTACTCGAACTGAAGCCAGAAATGAGATCAGAAAAGTATAAAGCTCATTTTTGAAGAACCTTTAACTTTAGGGTTCTTAAAGATGAGAAAAAAAAAGAGTTGATCTAAAACGTAGGGAAAATATTTTCTTTGCTTGGAATCCCATAATAGTTTTCCATGTTTTTCTCCCATCTCCCAGCAATATTCTCACGCAAAGTATGAAAAACCATGATAAAGGTGTTTAGAAAAAAATGTAAACGGACAATGAAATCGATAAAATGACCTACGATTACCTAAAAAAAGATACGAAAAAACGACTTTTTTTTATCATTTAATGAGAAATTCAATTTTTTCTGGAACTTCCAGAAGTTGATATCCGTGTTGTGTGTTACACCAGGGTGGAACTTCAACTCGTAGAAAGAAAAAAAAAGCAGCTGAGTTCCAGAAAGTTCAAGAAATTTTGAGCTTCAAACAAGAAAGTAATAAGCAAAAAATTAATTTTTGCATTTTTTCTGATGGTACTGTACTTTTTCTTGGTTCAACTCGAGCATGATTGTCGCAAGGCTGGAAAGAATAGCTGAAATGGAAGTCATGGCGACGTTGACCACCAGTGGAGCATTCTGCAATTTTTTTATTTCTTGGATTTTTCTTCAATTATTTGTTGATAACCTAATGTATTTCACAATGAAGCATTTTCAAATTCCTTGAAATTTCAAGGGATATCTGCGTTCAAATTAAATAATGATGCTCCAAAATTAGTGCATCGTCAAATTTTTAGGGAAGAAAAAAACTTTCAACGTTTCCGAGCATTTTGATTTGATCAAAAAAAAAACGCTGGTAAAAATAAATTTCAATAAATTCACACCCGACCACCGAAACAAAGTTCATCGGTGATTTTCAGTCATTTTTTCCCAATCTTACTTCTGAATTTAATATAGTCGGACTCATAATGGCTTGGCCAATGATCGGAGTCCTCCAGAAGCGGGCCATTCTTCCGATTCCTTCCAACTCCCAGGGACAACTCGGCCCGATGAAAGCTACCGCCTGTAAAAATCAATTTGAAATTGTTCGCATTGAAATAAGAAAGGATTGATGTTGGCTACACTACAGTTGGATCAAACTCGGAAAACCACTTGGTCATTCGAAGAAAGGTTGAAGGCGGCGATGAGCCCAAAGGTGTCGGATGTGCCATGGCAGCTATCCGATCTGATCAGTCTAAAATTGGATGTTTATTAGACTGATCAACTTATATTTTGATCTTGAAAAAAAGCTTAATATATAGTAAAAACGTTTTAGTCATACCAATCGCTCGCTATGTCGAATCACTGTTTCAAAAAAATTGAAATTGTTTTTGTCATTTTTACTAATTATCCACTTGATGAGGCATTCAGAAGTTGAAACTATTCAGAAAAGTTTTAATAGCGATCTTCAAACTGTCAAATCTCCAAAAAAACGGATAAAAATCTGAATACCCGGCTGACAAATTTGGCTCGAATAGTTTACTAGAGTGTTTGAAGCAGCAGAAGCGATTTCCATCGAATTTTTCAAGCAGATAATGTTTTCCTCTATTTTTGAGAAAATCAGTGTTTTGTAACTCTAAACTATTAATCAAGATCCACGAATGAAATAAACAATTTCGAAAATCTTCTTTTGTTTGCAAAATACGCCGTTTTTTGAACTCACAAGGAAGGTCATTTTTTTTGTGAAGTTGAAACTTTCTACGAAAATTCATGTCAAAAAATTTTATGAACGTTCATAGCTGAAATTCCAAAATCGCCATTCTGGAATAATCGCGGTCATGATTTTTCGAGTTTAGCTTTCAGGAAAAAAAAATCCTCCGAGAAAATTTTGGCAATTAAAAATGTGTTCCTCTTAAACTATAGCCTGTTCACGACTGGCTTGAGACGACAAACGAGCGGTTTAATATTAGTGGCAAAGGTAGAGCAATGGTAGACTACCTATGCGCTTTCATAAAAGCTCCAATTTATGACGTATTCATTTTTCTCTTGTGTTTAGTCGCTTTAAAAAACCAGAAATCCAAAAACTCAATTCAATTGGAACAGAAATAATTCACAAAATGAGACTTTAGTTAAAGGCGCATGTTGAGCCGCCATGATCTACCATCGGCGCGCAAGTTGAACCTGTTGTCCCAAGCCAGCCGTGAACGGGCTATAGAAGTTTGTTTCTAGGTAGCGATGTTGAGAACTTCAATGTGAGTCTTCACAAGGGAGGTCATTTCAAGTTGCGCTTGTGAAATTCTGGAAAATTAGCCATGTAACTGTTTGATGTTCAGAAAACGATCCAGAAAGTCTCAACCCAACAACCTAGTTATCGAGAAATAATATCAAATCTCCAAAATGGCCTTTTTCCACGGTTGTAAGGGTATTTGTTGATTTTAAAGTGTTTTTTCTAAGAAACTAGAAAGTTGTACGTGGTGAGACTTTCAGGACCTTTTTATGGTACGTCAAAGAATATTCTGGCTAATTTTCAGGGCATTTCCAACTCCAAAGTGAAAAGACCTTCCTTGTTGTAGATTTTCAAAGTGAAATTCAAAACATTCTGTTTTTATTCTCAAAATCCCTTGAAAACGGGTTTCCTTTCAAGTTGGTCGTAGACGCATAGAAAAAAGGTGAAAAGCTGCTTACTATAGAAATATTTATGGTCTATTAGATAATCTTTAAAAAAAGGCCAGTCTAAATTAAACGTTTGAGCGCGCAAAGCTGCATCAAAACAATGGGTAATGACGTCCCCATTCACGCATCGTCCATTCAAACACCTCAGAATGAATTCCTGATGAGGCTAGGTTAGAGAGAAATTCTAAACCCTCACTCAATGAATTGAGAGGTACAGTGTCCGCTGTTGCGAGCTTGATCGATCGCCTTCTCGCAAATGTTGATGGACAAAGGCCAACTGTCAAGCAAGCCTATCTGGATACCGTAGGACTTCGCGGCGTACTGTATGAGCAGGAAGAGCGCGAAATGCAGCAGCTCGTGCATGCGACGGTCGACAGAACGCATTGGAACGTGGTCGAAGATGTTAAGGAGGCCGCGCCTTCAGGTGAAATCGATAATTGTGGCCTGAGTTGGGTCGACGTCTTCTTTCTCACCGTCGAGATCGCTCATCATGCCTCGCCACTGAAGATTATCTCTAAATGAATGCTCTTTACATTTCTCACCAACTGCACATTAAGCGGTCTTGTGTTGTTAGATTATCTCCCCGTTTTCAACGGACAATTAACGTTGAGTGGCCGGGTGATTATGAAAAAGGAGGTTTTCCCGCGCGCGCGAAAGGAAGTTATACGAATAGGCTGTAATCACACGTTGAGCATCAACAATGCCCCTCGGGGTAGATTACAAGATAACAGAAGCTTTAAGGGAAGAAAGGGCGTGGGAGGTTTCAATAGAAAATAACTTCAAGAATTACAAAAGGTAAGCGGGTGATGAAACTTTCGATATTATCTTTGAAGGAAGGCTTTCTAAATCTTTCGAAAGAGCGAATATTCGTGATAAGCTTCATAGAGATCGAGAAGTTCAACAGCTTTCATAGCTAATAATGAAGTGAAAGATTTTTGATAGGTATTGAAGAAAAAAAATTCAAACGAATGCTGAATTTTATAAGACTCTGACCTGACCGCATTGATTTTTTTAGAGCTTTTAAAGATTTTTTTGAAAAACCCTTAAAGATGAAATCTTTTTGATTTTCGAAAAAAATCAAAAAAATTATAGATCAAATAACATTTTATTTTTTTCTTGAAAAGTCTGAAAGTAGCAAAAATAGGCAAAAACCGCCTAAACTTTCTAATTATCCACAAAGTAAAGTTGAACTTAGGGAAAACTACAGATACATTTCAAACTAGGTAAGCACAATTTTTTACATTTTTTTCTTTGATTTTCCTCATCTTTATTTTTTTTTCATTTTTCGAAAACTCTCCAACTTCAAGAATACTTAAGGAAAGCCGAACAACTTTCTCTGATTTTTTGTTCAATCTTTGAATGATTTTTGTGCCTTTCAGACGATTGTAACACGGCTGTTGCAAACGGAAGTGTCAAAAGAAGTAGCGCCTATTTCTGTCTTGCTTTTTCCTCCTGTCAGATTTTCAAAAGCGAAGGTCTGGCTGGGTGAAGCTTGAACTTTTGGATCATGACATTCATCGAAAAAAATCCTTAAATAATTATTAATTACGTACTCAGTTATTATAGAGTTGTTGTCACGCTGCCTGAAAAACCAGAAATATATTTTCATAAAAATTCAACCGACATTTTTTTAATATATTTGAACTTTCTAACAAAGATATCGAATCTATCTTCAATTTCAGCCACACTGGCTCGGAAAAATGAGAGAAAAATCAATCATTATTCTTGATTTTTTTTCAAATTTTGAAAATGAATAAATCTCAAGTTTGGTCAGTTTTATAATCTTGAAGTGACTTCTTGAAATTTTCCGATTCATAGACCATGTGAAAATGTGGTTTTAATATGACTGTGTAGGCGTTGGAAGATTTCGAATTCTCTCAGCTGGAATAATTGTATGTAGAAAATTTTCATTTCTACCGCGGAAAGAACATTATTTCAATAGTTTATCCATCCGAAAAGTACAGAAAACTTAGAAAAGTCCCTTGCCCAAGTTGATGATTCACTTTAAAAAGTGCCCTTCCCACGCAGAATGGTTATTTCTTCTCGCAATTATTTTTGAAACTCAGTTGAGAGATAAAAAAGCCAAAACTTCGGGTTCAGAAATCTTTTTTTATAGGAGTTGTGACTTAGGCCTTATGAAAAAAATTTGACTTGAATATTGGAAGTAATTTTGAGGGGCCTTTCAACTTTACTAGAAAAAAACTTTAGGAAAAATAATATTTATCCAAGTTCAACCAAATAACATGTGTGATTGACGCCTTATTGCTGTGCGATACCGTTGATTATGCTAAGAACAACACATTGGGGACAAAGAAAAGTCAACACCGGGGATACAAGAATAATTTACAGCTATATGTATGTGATATTGAAGGAAAAAGTCAGATAAAATTTGAAAAATAAATTGGAATGGTTGGGTTTTTGATCCGTAGGATAGAAACAAAGAAATAAAAGCAAAGGAAAAGACAGCCAATGGACATGAAAGCGAAGCTTCAAATATGCTTAGGTGGTGAATATGAAGGTGATTAACCCGAAAGTATCACTATTTAGGTGGCTGGAGCTGCGGAAGGAACGGAAATCAAAAGCGTGTGATAGAGGGCCTGGACTCGTCATCAACGGGAAATAGGGCCAACGGCTCGATTGGTTCAAAAAAAGGTGTATTTCCATGAATAAGTGTTGATAGAGGATAGGAAAGATGTGCAGATATTTTGGTGGTTGCAATTTGTTTCATTCGAAGATTGGTCGACGACGGAGAGCGTTAGGAGCGCTCACGGGGCTTTCTGGAATATACTTGTTTGAGAATCTTGAATTTTAGTAGGAAATCAGAGAATTCCGGTTTTTCATTCAACTTTTTTTTGATTCAGGAAAGTTTTCGAGCTGAAACAAGCTGCACTCGATAACTTGGAACGCTGATTCAAGTCGTAAAAAATTTGATAAAACTACTTACAACATTTTTTTAAAAATCAAACTAGCACAAAAAGTTACTATGCATACAGGAATCTTGTCCCTGTTGAAAAAAATGACTTAATTTTTATGAAAGCCATTATCGATTTTATTTTCGGTCATAAAACGCTCCAGCTCTATTAAAAATCGAGCAAATTTGTTTGACCAACTCTACAGTTTAAGGTTTAATTTCAAAGACTGTATTTTCTGTTCTTGAAACTCCGGATTTTTGTCAGGATTGCATCAAAAAGAACTCTTTCTAGTCCATTATTCCTAATCCGAGTATTCAAACCTGATTCCAATTTGCAGCTGACTCAAGACAAGTTGAACTTTCTCACCTCGGCTGCGGTTCAACGACGTCGAAGACCCGGACATGGAGTTCGACACATTTGCCGCATACATCGAGATGCTTCTCATAGTGGCGACTGGAGCATTTGCGACCGTATCGACGGTATTCATCCCGCCGTTCTCCAAGCCCTAAAATTGATTTTTCTCAAATCAATGGTTTTTTTTCGAGAACTTTCTTGTTTGAATTTTCCTGAAACTCACATCTTCTTCTTTGGAATCGATGGTATTCTGATGTTTGAGCTGTCTTCTGGAGCTCATTCGATGTCTCCGAAGAGCCGTGTAGTAACCATCACGGACGGCCGAGAACATCATGGTGACTAAAGACGACCAAGCCGAGACCGTGTCGGCAGGCTGAAATCAAGCACTTTATGTATTTATTCGTCTTTAATGTTTCAAACAGATTTGTGAAGCTTCAAAGAGACGATCAAAACTTCTTGAGGATATGAAACGCTTTTTTTCGGAGTAATTGAGCCGTAGCATGAGTCATCATAACTGCGGAGTTTTATTTTTGACTTAGAAATTTTTTCACGAACTTTCCAGATTTTACCAATCCAAAAAAGCTAGTTGACACAAAATCCAAATTTTGCCATAAATTCCTGTCTCATTGGCTTAGTTTATTGCGGAATATTTTCAAAAGAACCTGATGGCTAGCCATGTCCAAGATGACGCCTTCCAAAGTCATGGCATCTGCAATCGCGACCCAGAAATCTGGCTTGAAGCCGTACTGCTTGAGCTCAACGTGATCTTCTCCATATTGCCTTGAAAGTCTGTCGATGACCTCAGGATCGTGGATCTGAAAAACTTCCTCAATGAGTCATTACATCCTTTGCAAAATCTCATTCACTTAAGGAAGTGATATGAATCCAAAAAAATCACAAGGAAGTGAGTATGAGATCAAAAAAAAAGGAAATGAGAAACTATAAAGCATACCAAAAAAAAAATAATTTTTTCTTTGAAAATCATTTCCCATGACTTTTTTCACTTTGCTCTTAATGATACTGAGAATCGGACCAACGGAAGAAAAAAACTGAGCACATGTGTCTTGGTTTAAAATTAGTTCTATGCACACAGAAATCAATCAAGGCTTGTTGCACATTGAGAGAGAAAGTTTTGTTTTCCTCTTTTTCGCGTTGGAGCTCGAGAATTACCTTCGCCACGACTTCTTCGATGAGTTCCTTCAGTCGGATGTTGACCGACGAAGATTTCTCTTTGCCTAACTGCATGATGAACTTCTGGTAGTCCAGTCTTTTCTCGAATATCCGTTGGAGGACCTGGAATTAATGATTTTTGTAGTGACTTCGAAAAAAACTAGACTGAGAATCATACTTTTATATGTTTTCCTGAATCTCTTTTCATCAGAGCAAGATCAAGTTTCATAATAATTCTGATGTAAAAAATACAGTTAAATTAGTTTGAACTCGAAAACAATAGGAAAAGATGGGATTAAAGCCTTCAATTTTGAACGTAAATCTCTCATTTCGATGTCACCGCGCGCAAGTTGTTTGAGGTCGGGCGCGTAGCTCTTTTAATGGTAGAGAAAATGGCAAAGACTCGAAAAAGATTGTTACAGATGGGGTGAATAAGAAAATGGGTCAATGAAAAACTGAAATTTGCGTAAAAGTTAAATAATCTCAGTTCTTATTGAATTTAAATCTAAAAATTAGATTTTTTTTTCAACAGTGCACAGTGCGATAGACTTTCATATTAGTCCTATTTTTAAATCTCACTTTCAACCTCGGAAACTTATTATCACATTCTATATACTTAATCTGTCTATTCAGACTTTTCGGGATCCCCATTCTTTGACCCCAATCTTGGGAACCCAAAACAAAAGAAACATCAGTGATCTATCATGTACTGATCTATCAGTGCAAGTTCCTTGTCTTGACCGAGACGTCTCTTGGATTTCCCTCAAAATCCACGCGAACTACCCGATTCTTTCGGACGGCTTTTATTTTTGTTCTTTCCTGAACGACAGCTGACGCACTGACGACCGGATGTAAATACGCACAAAAAAAACTTTTCATTTCTAGGTAATGAGAAGAAAAAGCTCTGTAGGCGTAGGAAATGATGGATTAGTAAAAAACATAAATAGATTTTTTCCAGTATCCCCTCTTTTAATTTGTTCAACTGTTTTTGTTATAAAATCAAAAGTTTCATCTCAGATTGATCTTATCACTATTCCGATCTAAAATCGTTGATTCTGAAAGATTGAGAGCTTGCAAAGATTTTTTCCCTAGTTCCATGAAAGGAAGCTGCAGGACTCTGACCATTCTGTTCTCGGAGTTTTCTTTAAAATCAGAGCTTCTCATTTTTCAGACATCGAACTTTTCTAAAGATGTAAAAACATCAACGCCTACAAGAAATGAAAACTTCCAATCCTCCAAATTACATCTTTGAGCTCTAAAAACTCTAGCGAGATAAAAAAAAAGTTCGATCGAGTGGGGCAACTGTCAGATCAACAGACGACTGAACATCTCATCAATTGAACACACTTGCGTCACACCAGGTAAACGCTCCGAGAAAACAATTTAACAAAATGTTATTGGTGCCTGGTTGGCAGCGATAATGTTTATGGCCTTTGACACTTATTTATGAGCTTGGATCACTGGAAATGAGTCAAGAATCAGGATTGGAAATTCTGAAACTCCATTGGAGTTTAAAAATTTGGAAAACTGGAAATTTCGTGACTTTTTTCTCACTGAAAAAATTGTTAATGACCTTCCAGAGCAAGGAAAATCCTTCAAAAGACTACACCAATCAAAATCAATCAAAAAAACCATGAAGTTCAACGACACGGCTTCTGATTATTTGTCTATCTTTCAGTGTCTATACTTGATTATTTGCAGTGAAGGCTTCGATTTGCCCAATTTTCAAATTGATATCTTCTATACTTTTCTCAAAATTGAACCTAAAAATTTTCTATTTCATTCAACATGTTTCTTCACTCCGATGGATTATACAAACCTTGTTGGCGAACTCGGAATGCGGATTATCGAAGCATTGTGTGATGATTTCGCGCGCTTGGCCCGTGATTGGATGTGAGATTTCTTTTCTCATCGACTTCTGTCTAGCGACGTTGTTCACTGGTCTGAAAGAAAACCATTACTTCAGGTTCAAAATCTGGAGACTTCAAGTTCTAAATATCGACGTTCCATTTACTAAAATTTAAAATATTGAAAATGAATGGAAAAACGAACGTGGTTTTGGCGTCCCGAGCACTTTTTGGTCGCTCTTTCTCCTTGATACTGGTGATACTTTTCTGGCGCGCACTTGCTGGAGGCTGACCTCGGGTTCCCATATCCATCATGCTCTTGCTCTTGTTGAAGTCCTGGTAGATTTATATGTGATTCTTGAAAAACATCCAGGAACTTTTTAGTTGTTTAACCTCATTTCTGACCAGAATTTTCGGAAAGATATTTCGAAACTTATTGGAATACAGTTTTGAATGACCTTTACTGAGATTGCGCGAGAATTTCAATTTTTTCGGTGTTTCTACGAATGTTTAAATTTGAGATGAATTCCTTCAAAACTAAAAAATTTTGCTTTATATCAATGAATAAATCATAGAATATTCAATTTTACGATCAAACTTTCTCTGGGAACTTCTGAAAAATCTTCCCTAAATCTATAATTTTCTTTCAAAACATTGCCACCATAAGCGAAAACTCCTAAACATAACAAATTCTTGTTTTTTCACAGCTTTCGACACTTGAAATGGGCCGCACATAACGACTGAATGCTCACCCTGGCTGAGTGCGGCTTATCACGGAAATCCATGGAATCCGACTTTTGGCGCACCTTGGACGATGAGCTCCCAGAGTTTCCCATCCTGCTCAAAAAAAATTGCGTCAAAAATCTGAGAAACTTGGAAAAACGAGCGAAAAATAAACGCGATGTGAAGTAAAAATAGTCAAGAGTGAGAAGAAAAAAAAATCAGATTGGGGTTTTGATGCGACAAGATCATAAAAGAAGCGTGATGACGTCAAAACTTAGAGGAGCCTGGCCGTCGGAGCTATTGTCGGGAAGCCCCTGAGGACACGAGGGATGGGAAAATCAGTAGCTCAAACGTCTTGGTTTCAATTTGCTTCGACTCGGCCACGATTCATGTTTCTCGCCATCGAATCCTGCCGATGGCACGTCGTTAATCACGTTTTGGCTCCTTTATGTGTTTAGAACCTTTGGGCGCTTGGAATAGATGGCCTAAATGGATTCAAAAAAATCTGAGAAATAACACGACTAGACTATTTTGATGGGATTTAAGCTTCACTGTTCTTTGACTTAGGCTTCTGGCTGATCTTTAGAAGTGAAAATTTATGAATTTAAGTTTTTTTTGAACTATTAGTCAACTTCTGAGTGCTCTGAAAAACTCTCCGGCGCTGATATTAGACAGCAAAGCCTAATAAAGATCGAAAAAGATAATCGGAAAAAAACATTGTTTATATTTTTTTCTGAGGGGGAGCAGGAATGACAAGGATAGTCTACTTCAGGAAAGAAAAATCCAAAAAAACACAGATCCTTTGAGATAGTAGAACTCGAAGGCAATGAACGAGGAAAGCGAAAAAGTTTTGAAAAATTCTCAGACCTTGGATAAAGCCACGCCTCTCACCTAACGTCTTTCTCATCACGTTCTTCATACTTCCCAAAAAAAACCAAGTTCAATTGAAATTCATCTAAAAAAGATATTGGATAGACAAATGTTATTATTCAAAGAATGCTCAGGGATCAGCGGAACAATACGATTGAGTTCGTAAATTTTTCACTCTCATATTTTTTTGTTTTTTTGAGCTTTGACTTTACTTGAAAAAAACTGTGAAAACGACAGGGGCGAAGAAAAAAATAGAAAAAAAGAAAGTAAATCCTGAAGAAAAAAAGATTATTCAGATTTCGACCTGTTATTTGTATTTGATTTTTCCGACTTGATTTCAATTCGAAAATTCAGGCAAAAGCAGCATTAATTCTACAAAATAAAGATAGACATCATGGTTTTTTCAGGCCACCGGGTTCAAAAACCGCAAAGAACAGAATGATCCAAAGAGAATGGGAAATCCTTGAGACCACCTCAAAGAAAAACAAAGCCACGCCTTTTCCCATACCTTTTTTGTCCGGAAGTTTCAACTTTTGTTTTTCTGAGGTACACTTAGGGGGCGCAAAGCCCCGCCCCTTCACGCCACCAAAATGACGATTTTTTTGTTGCAAAAACGGTTTTGAGGCGTTTATACTAGCTAAAGTCCCACTTTAAAAATTAACTGTTTCTGTTAATTTATGTAATCGACAACGCTCTACAAGACTGAATATTTTTAAAACTATGTATTTTTCAAAAATAAGCGAAAAAGTAAGATTTAACACGAAAAAAACTGACAAGTTTCACAAAATCGTCGCGTTTCAGAAAACCAAGTGAGGAACGCTTCTAAATTTTAAGTATGTTATACATTAACACTTTCTTTATTTTTTGAGTGAAAATGAAAAAAATCTACCGACGCGAAAAAAATATTAAAGCTTGTAAAGTGACACCAAACTTTGAAGCTGAAATGCGAAAAAATTTCAGCGACATGGTATACTTTTTATTTGATTTAAAAACTAACAGTGTGTCCAAAAATATAAAAAAATTCAAAATGAAAACAATTATTGGGACAGCGAATCAAGTTATATTTGAGTTTTACCAAAACCTCCATTTTTCGCCTGCCTCGTTGACGCATGAGAGAATAGGATCGCGTCTATATTTTCGATTATGTTATTAAGCGTTCAAAAACTCTATCAATGAAAAAAATTATGAAAAAAATCGATCGACGCGAAAAAAATAACGGCTTTGAAAAACCTCGAAAAAAATGGCAATTTTTTTGAAATTTCGGAAGATTTCGTGCAAGTGTCCGTAGCAGTGTTTGCGTCAAACACGCCGAAGCGCCCTTTTAAATGTCGCAGGAGCCGTTTTTCGTAGTCAAATTGCACTTTTTCCTGTTTTATTTCGAAATAACATTATTTTTCATTTTTTCTTTTTCCCAAATCAAATGATAATAATTTTTCTAAGTAGAAAAAAGAAAAATAAGCTGAAAAATCCCTTTGACCTTTTTTTCTAGGTAGTTTTTTTGATATTTTATCAAAAAAATTCTTATGAGGATTGTACAAAAGATTCATACCAAAACATGAGGCTCAGTTCGGACAATCTCACAGAGCAGAAAAACCGATTCAAAAAAACGGTCCAGAAACGCGCAAAAAAACATTTAAAAAGAAAGCGTGCGGCAGCGGGTAAACCGTGAGATTTTTGCCTCCAGTTGTACGCCGCGCGCGCTCGTTTTTTTGGCCATAACTTTTTTTCTTAGTGGAGCTTTTTTTCAAAAAAACTAAACGGATTATGAAATTGGACAGTCTCCTCTATCAAAAAAATGTGAAAAAAACATATTTTTTTTGAATCGTTCTGAAGAAATGGCTTGCGGACCCTAGGTACACTTCCAACATTTGGTGGTTGAGTAATCAGAGAAAATTCATAAAAAAGGCAGAATTAAACTTTAATTGTATCATTATCTTGACACGAAAAAAAGATTTTGACAACTTAAATTTTTTTCAAAATGTGAAGTAAATAAAGCTTAAAGGTTCAGGAAAACGGCTTTTAGTTCCTCATAGTTCATTTTATATCATATGAAAACTAAACGAGTCAGTGTCAATTTCCTAATTTGGTATCTGAGACGAGACATCTGAGAATCCAAAATTTTAACACTCATCCTTGTTTTTCAGAATAAAAAGCCGGAAGCATAGTAATAAAGAAAACAATTTCCGCACAAAAAAAAAGAAACAGGAAATTCACTTAACTCTAAGGTTTCTGAATGACGGATATTAATGTACTTCTGAGGGCGTAGTCTCCATGGCTTCTGGAGGCGATGATGTAATCAAAAAACGTTTCATTAAATGATTTGAGAAATTTCTTAGCTATCCAATCAATTCGAAATTAAAAATCAAACTAAGGGATCAAAAGTTTGAAAGTTTAGGTTCTGCTATTTTACGCTAGACTGAACTTCCGCTCAAAACTGCCCTCTTAGTTTAATAAGAGAACAACTTTGCTTTTCAAACGAGACGTATGCTTTACCTAGAACTCTTTTCAAGCGAATCATAGCAATCAAGAGATGCCAAATATTCAAAAAACCGTGAGATTTTACCACCCAACCTTTTTTGCTCATGAGTAACTGATTTTGACGAACGGCTGAACGAAAAACTGGAAAAGTGTCTTTTTAGCCTTCTTCGTTATGACGACATGTTCCCAAGAGAAGCATCAAAGAAGAAGATAAAAATGGCGATTGAATGGAAAAAACGTATGAGATTGAATAGTTGAAGAAGAATTTACGAGTACTTCGGCCAAAAACTGAGCTCGTGGGAACTTTTGAAGAAAAAAAAAAGTGTCCGAAGAGTCTTCGCAACCTTTTTGATTCATGAAAAATGTAAAAAGATCACAGTAAGCCTGCGAAAAAAGTTCGCGCGGAAAAGTTCCCTTCAGAATCAGCTCAAGAATTCTGAAACAATTTCCCGCTTCTGGGCACCCAAGCGCGTCGAACACGAGGAAACAATTATACGCATTATTTCGAGCTGGGTCAGACGGGTGTGAGGAGTTTAAGGACTCCAAAATGTTCAGGTTTTTGTTTTTTTTTGTTCAGAGACCGCAAACTTGTGAGAAAATATTGAAGTGGAGATATTCTAAGATTTAGAGGCTAATTTTATTGTTTCAAGAGTATAGCGTTGCCCAGGAGGTTCACAAACGAAAATTTTTAAAATTTATCAATCCATTTGCCGTTTCACGAAATGAGCCAATTTTCATAAAATTTTAGTTTCTGCCGAAAAAGTTGAGCTTGAAAAAAAGAAAAAGAGTTTTGATTAGAAGCTATGTAAATATAGAGAAAAATAACTTTACATTGGTTCACAAGAAGTAATAAAAATACCCCATTAAACTGAGAATAGTTCAAAAGTCCAAAATACCATAGTACGACCACCTATCCAACAAAATTGCCAAACAAAGAGCGAAAAGGCCAAGAAAACAATCGAAACTTCTGAGGTAGGGGTGCGATGTTGACCGAAGAGCCTCAAGGGACCTGCTTCCGGAAGTAGAAAACAGTGGCGACACCCATTCCAAACAAGGCATCAAAACGTTTCTTCTGACGGCTTGTCTACTATCAGACATTCGAACCCGCTTTTTTGAGTTTTGTTTGTTGCGTTTATTTCTGAACTCGGGTCTCTTGGAAAGTTCAAAAAAAGCTGATCAAAGAGGTTCGGCAAAAATGGGTAGTCTTTGCTCGGTGGCCCTATTGTGGAAGGTTCTTATACTTTGAGCGTTCTTTCGTGCCTTTTTTCCTTTTTTGGAGAGCTTAAAAAAATGAATTCACGAAATTCACGAGCAGTACAAAATTAGTGGGTCAAAAATTTCAGTTCAGAGCAAAATGAAAACCAAAAAATCTTGAGATCCTTTTCATTGAAGTGCAAATTTTGGTTTACGAATTATTCGAAATAAAGCTCAAAACTCGAAACTTCAAATATAAAAAATCAAAGAAATAAACTTCAAAGTTAGATTTCGAAAGCGCGCCCCGATCACACAACTAAGCCTTGTCGCATCAAGAACTCCTCAAAAAAAATCTCCGCCCAACGGGGCTTCTGGCGACGTCGCCACGGCGGAAGAGATTACCGAAACCCCACACTGTTTCCGTTTTTGGAAGATGATGCCCCAACGACGCGTCGTCTTTGAACTAAGCTTGCAAGTAACACGATACTGACCTTTTTTTGGAATTGGAAAGGGATTAGGAATTTTTGGAAGTGAAATAGGATGTGTCACATTTTTTAATCCTGGGGCAAGGTGAGAGTTCTGAGATTTTTTTTTGGCTTTTGGTTACACTAGGCCCTAAAGAGCTTATGTTGAATCAAATTTTTTTTATTTCCACAAAAATTCATACTATTTTCTAATGATTTCAGGTCGTAAAAATCACTGAAACTTCTTTGGGGTTAACTAAAGAGTTTCATTTATCGTAACAGCCAAAAGCTTCAAGCTTCGAAAAACGTTATTTGAAAAACCATCAATTTTGATGCAAGGTGTTCTTCAGTGAAAAGAACAGAAATTCTTAATGTGGATCGAAAGATCAAAAGTTCAATCATTATCCTCTACTAAAGCAAGTCCATTCAAACTAACGGAACTACTTCAAGATATTGTAATCGAATCTTTGGAGTTACTTATGAAACACTTTCTTCATTTTCTTTGCTTTTTGAGTTTCAATAAAACATGATTTTTTTCAACCAAGTTTTCGAAGCAGACAAGAATTTTTTTTTTGATTTTCTAGACGAAAACAGGAAAAAATGGACAAAGGAAGAACTGACTTTTGGATTTCCAAAGTCAACTTCCTTTTTTTCCCCTCCAGAATGAGTTAAAAATTCCAGCCGAGTCGAGCAACAAAGAAGAAGACGTCAGGTGACAGAAAAAGCCCATTTTTTCGACTTTCCCTAGCAACTGGCCGTCCTTTTTAGTAAGGTGTGAGATGACTTCTCGTCAAAAATGGGAAAAACAAATAAAAAATTTTCCGAGTGTCGGAAAAAAGAGAGAATAAAACAACAGACAAGTTGGTTCCAGCAGTTGCTGTTAGAAAAAAAAACGCACATCGGAGGAAAAGCTACGGAAAAAATGGTTGGCTAAGCTGCGTGTTTTCTGGAAAACAAACGTTTTTTTTTCTTTCGCTTCTGCTAAGTCTGTTTGAAAACTTAGCCAAAAGTTGGCGTTCGAAGTTTCGAAAAAAGCTTTGGAGATATTTATGGAGCTTGAGAGGATCGGTAAAAGTCACAGATTGATTATTAACTTGTAAAAAAAGAAAGCACAATAGTAAATTTATTTGACGACTTTGAAATGCACGTAGATGGTTTTGAAAAGCCTTTTTTTGTAATATTAAATTATTGGAGGAGTGTTTCAATTTTTATTTGTGTTTCTGAGATAGCAACAAGAATCTCTTTTAAAGTCCAGGTTGAAGATCAAAGTATATCCAATACTGAGACGCTCGAAAAACTACCAGAAGTTTTGGAACTCGCAGTTTTTAAATTCAAAAATACACATTTTGGAGCTCAAAGTCGTCTTTTTTGATAGAAACTCGAAAAATGCCAAAAAATCTCCCATCGCTCGTACTAAACGCCAAGCTTCGATGAAGGAAAAGGCGTCTGGAACGCATCGGGACGGCGATAAACTCAGTTCGCGGCCCTGTCCGAGTGCAAATTCGCGTAACACAACGATGTTTGACGAGCTAACGTAATCATCTTCCGAACACATGAAAGAAACATGAAAAGAGCGTTTGAGGAACTACCGAGGAGGTCGAGGTTGCGGGGAAGAATGAATGAAGTTTTGACCTGGTTCCGTGGTTTATTCTTTTTTCCTTGAGCTTTCAAAAAAAAAGAATACGGCTACGGAAGATCAAATTTTTGAAAGAAGGCTTGAAGTGGAGAATAAATGAATAGCATAATTATCTTAAGAAACTCAACTTTTAGTTCTTTTGACAATTTTATTAGGTCAAATTTTCCCTCTAAGCTCGAAAAAATTGATTTATTTTACAGGTCTTACAAGATTTTTTCATAATTGAAGTAGTCAAAAGAGTCAGTCGAACGACATTTATCCGACAGACCACAAATTTATCCGTAGAATGGACGGAAATGAAGAGAAAAACTGATATCCGGCCCCTACAGTGTTACACATCGCCTCCCATGAGCCGAAAAACACCTCTGCCTTTCGCTTTTCGCCTCTTCTCCTTGATTTTGCCGTACTTCTCTTCAGATATCATCTTTCAAGATTTTCAACAGTTTCTCACTGAACTGACCAAAAATCAGTGGGAGCAGTCGCGAAAAATCAAAGTTTTAGGTCAGAAGGAAGTAAAGTGCAATCAGCGCTTGCTTGACAAATTTGAGGATGAGAAGGAACTCACACTACGGAATTTCAACTTTTTTTCTCAAGCTTTCCGATTGGGGTTAATTGGATGAATGATTTTTTTAATTAATCAAAAAAATCAGATGTAAAACTCAAAAAAACCAAAAAAACTCTATTTTTTTCCTCGGTTTTAATTTTTCCTTCTATCTTAATTCTAAAAAAACTCCTCCAGTAAATTTAACATAAGCCCTCACGCAAATTCTCATTAAAACCTGAAAAAATTACTGGAAAACCAAAAACTGGAACTTAATGAAAAGAAAACTGAGCGTAAAAGATTTGAAGAGAGAAAAATGAAAGAAGCAACCCCTCATAACAAATTACATGATTGAATATGAATGAAAAATATCTCGAAAACGAGCAATTTTTCAAAAAAGTGGCCGTCTCGTCTTTGTTTGAAAGAACAAAAAAGGAGAAAAGTGTTATTTTTTCTTCTTTTTTTTCGAGGTGGCTTAAGAACTCTGCTGTCTTGACTTTTGAATTGACCAGTCTATTGTTTTTGAAAACAAACTGAAAAAGCCAAAATTTTGACAAAAATTTGTAATTTCAACTTGAACGATGCTAGTGAGAGTTTTTTTAATTGAGTCTCAAAAAAATTTCTCATTTTTTTGTTGCACTGAGATATCAAACTGAGATCCTTTCTTGGATTTTTTTTCATTTGAATGATCCAAAATCAACTACAACCACAGAGCATCACAATATATTGAAAAAAATAAAACCGAGAGACAGACACCAATTCTATATCTGATTATTTATTCCCTTAGAACAACTTGTTCTTGAAGCGGATCGGGCTGAATTTGGGGCTTTCTAAACGTAAAATGAGACTCCCAAAAAAATCATGTTTAATATTACTCTAAAAAAATTAAGTTTACCTCGACTTTTTGCTCAGAAAGTATAAATTTGTAGCTAACACCCACGTCCAACATGACATCTTATCACTATCAACAAAATGAGCTCCGATTTTGAACTTCAGAAGCGTTGAAAGTCATATTTAATATTCACATTAAGTTTTCCTTTCAAGGTTTCTTTTCTATTTTCGTATGAATCTTTCACTTCTTATTGTCTTTATCAGCTAGTCGTTTCAAAAGGCTTTTTGTGAATCCCAAGTACAAGGTAGTAGCTTTTTCTATCGAAGGAAGATTCTAATGCCACAACCAGAATCATAGCCACGACCGCAAACGCAACACAATACTACAAGAAAGAAGAAAAGCAAGAAAGAAACAAACTGGCCTGGATGAATGAATGTTCGAAGGGAGAGGCCAAGAACAAACGGCGCTCGACCGAGCTGCCGAACCAACTGACGCCAGCCGCGTTCTTTCGACTGTCTGAGCTCCGAAAAAGACGAAACGGGTCAAAGGCGGGATCCCGGTGGGCGGAGTCTTACATACCATAAATGGACTCACGCCATTTCTCACATGGAACATTGCACCATTCGTAATGTGGAGGGAGAAAATTGCGTCTTTTTAAAAAAATACATGTTTTGTTTAGAAAATTGCTGGAATCCATAATTTATGCCTCACAAATTTCCGCATTGATGAGAAAATTGCGTTTCTCGAGTCTACCGTAATCAGAAAATTGCAGCCGAACAAAATTTACAACACCTCCGCATCTCATTTCAACTGGAGCCTGAAATTAGAAAATTATTGTTTTCATACAGAAAATTGGAGGAATCTGAAATTTATGCTCCAAAAATTTCATTTGGACCGAAAGGAATTGGTTTTTTGGCTTTACAGTAATCTCAAAATTGCAGGAGCGCAAGATTTACAACACCTCCGCATCGTTTCTCATTTTAAGCATCAAATTAAAAATCACACGTTTTCATCTAGAAAATTGGAAAAATTCGTAATTTATGCTGCAGAGAATCAATTTTGAATGGAAAACTTGATAGTTTCAGGCTTTATGGCTATTCGAAAATTCACACCTATTCGATTTATTATTTTTCTCATCTTTTATTAACCATATTGTATAGTTTAATCCGTAAAAAAAAAGGAAATTTGAAATATTCGAAAAATAGAAGCTTAGCTCAGCTTTTGCAAGTCTAAGACCGGCTTTTACTGACAAGTTTGGTTTTATCAGATGTTTTGAATTTAGAGATCACTTCGGAGAGTTCAGAGTGAATAGCGGAAATGATAAGAAAAAAAATGACGGTCGAGAAGAAATAGACGACGAATTTTACGCGGATTTTCGAGCTCGAGTCCGCGAATTGCGTATTGGGCGCTGAATTTGACGACGCTTTTGACTTTGCGGTTAAGAAAACCATGTACCAATTCTATTCGTCACTTTTTTCTTTTTTCAAAAAAAAATAGTTTTTGCAATGTAGGCCCCTCAAAAACGGAATACATCATATATTGACGTTTTTAATTTCCTGCTTAAAATTGCTCCTAGTTTCCGGCTTCTCTCACTGCATGGGAGGTTATTGCTACAGTAGACCCGGAAAAAAAGTTCAATCATGATCTAAAAATGAATGATGAGGTCAGGTTTTCAGTATATGATTACTTTTGGACATTGTTTTTTTCATTTGATCTCATGAAATCTAAAAAAATACACATCTCTGGTTAAATTTTTGAAAAGTGCTGTTATTGCGAAATTTTCATGATTCGTCGCGGTGAACATGACCAGGCACTCTTACTTCATTCATCTCTAGCTTTGGATGATTTTTTTAATAATTTTTTTAATCATGAACAGCGGAGAATTTGAAGGACGTGGAAGTTTAGATGTGTTTTTGAATATTTTTTTGCCTCAAACTGTAGTCAATCCTTTTTGACTTGAAAGGTGAGACAGGTTGATTGGCAAGAGTGAAGCGTTGCGCATGCAACGCGGCTTTTGGAGGGTAACTGAAAGACAAAAAACGAGCTGATTTTTTTCTCCGTTTTTTACAGATTTTTAATAAATTGTACTTTTTATGAGCATTCAAAGATTAAGTTCAACGAATAAAAGTATAAACATCAGGAAAACTTGTTTTTCTTCATTTTTCCTTGAATTCGACCCTATTTCCCCGCCAAAAACCGCGGCGCACACGCAACGCTCAACCCTGCCAAATTTTGCCATTTCGCCTGTTAAATCGGAAAATTCGACTAGAGCAATGTATGAAAGTTCCTATCCAGCGCTCCAGTGATAGCCAATTATGCTCGAAGGCGTATCGAAATGTAGAAAAATACGCAGTTACACAAGATAAGTTTCCTGAGTTCTAATTCTCCCTGATTGAGGAAAGGCGAAGAAATGAAGTAAAAAAAATCTTGACGGAAGGAAAGCGTTAAGAGGAAGACCGAAAATGTAGTCCTCGGAAAAGTATTCAGCAACACGGAATCGAAATGTCATGAATTCAATTTCTCAATTTTTTTTTTCCTATCGAAATCATCAACTGAGCAATTGTTTTCTTTCTTTTTGTCTGGCTGTTTTCAAGATGAGCTATTTTAACACGTCTCTACCCGACTTTACTGTGAATCGTTGGAGCTGGACGAGCTCGAGATGACGCAGGTACCACTATAAAGAAGGTCGTAAAATGGCACGAGCTTTGGGAGAAAAAAAAATCAAACATGAACGGAGATCAGAGTTTTTCTAGGCGATTGATTATTGGTGTAAAGCTGGATCGCGCTGAGAAATCGCAGATTTAGCTTTTCGTGTGGGAATATAACACAGCGCTGTGTGATTATCAAGTATCAAAAAATCGAGAGTTTTGCAGAATACTGTTTCTTCAGTTTTTTGTTGCTCAGAAGCCATCGGAAAGTGGATTGAAAGCGCTAGTTAGGAAATGAAGATTGACTATAATCTAGTATAAAAAGATAAAAATGAAAAAGAGGATTTTTTTCAGAATCTCAAAAAAATCCTTGAAATCACATAAGATCAATTTTCAAGGTTTTTTTTAATCTACGTTGAAACTGGCTTTATAAACTCAATATACATCGAAAACCCTTCCAAAAAAAACATTTTTGACTTTACAAAGAGGTTCAAGCTTTTAGTCAAACATTCAAACATCTACAAGATATTTTTATTTTCACTCCAATAAATCAAGCAAAATAAGCAAATATCAAGAATAAGCGAAGAAAATCCCTTGACATGCAAATGTCGCCGAGGCGTGTAAAAAAAGAAAAAGCCAAAAAAAGAAAGAGGATAATTAGAGCAATTGTAGGAGTAAGGAACAGAGGGGAAATTCGATTGGAAAATGTGACTATCTGTGAAAAATTTTGAAGAAAAACAAGGTTATTTTTTTGCTTTTTCAAGAAGCTTTCGAGCGAAGAATCTCGAAAAGGAAACACAAAAAGAAAGAAAAAGAAAAAAGAATTTTAAAGTAAAAAAATAGTGAGAAAAAAATGAGATTTTTTTCTTTAAAAATCGAATTAAATATTTTTTTCGATTCCTAGAGTTACCTTATAAGTTCGATGATTTCAGAAATTTTGTAAAAAATTAATAATTTTCGGAAAAAAATCATCAAAATTTAGATCAGAAGTTCTTCTGATGGAGAAGGTAATTTTTTTCTAAATTCTCTTCTTTTTGCTGCTTCCATTAAACTCATGACTTGAGCTCAAGATTATCTTATCAAAAAAGAGATTCCGTTCAAGAATATTCTCAAAGAGACGAGATTTAACTTGAAACAATAATCAGAGCAAAAAAAGATTTTCCTCTCAAAGGGCGTCTCAAATTTTGCGTTTTCCCGCCGAAACGTCTACCTAAAGCATCGAGAAGCAGCCCATTTGTCAGAAGAACACAAAAGCAAGAGGTAAAAATCTAGTCTGCTGCCGTGAGCAGGAAATCGAGGTGCCACTTGTTTAAAGCACGAAACTAAACGGCCGGCTGCACATTTGAAGGTTGAAATACAAATTATTTATAACTTTTTGACCTAAAAAAACATTTTTTTGTGCGAAAAAAATGGACATTTGATTGGAATTTATTTGAAAATGGTGTCTAGCAGGAAGTAGAGCTTTTCAAATTGAACCTTTGGAACCCGAATCATCAAGGTTTTTTTTTTTGAAAGTTTGCCTTGAATCCGACGAAACAAGAGTTTTTCAGGATAGTGAGGAGTTTTCAGAAAAAAAATGAAGGAGAAGAATTTGAAACCAGATGAGAAAGCTCAGAGATCACTAGCAGCTTATTTTAGTGCAATGTAAGAAATTTTGTCCGATTTTTAAACCATTTTCAAAGATATATGTCCTTTTAAGGTATCTCGAAAGAGCTCTGTGTTACAAAAATGATCATTCTTATTTTATTAATTTAGCAAAATTCGGAGTAAACGAGTCTGAAAATAATTCGAACCCACTCAAAATAATCCGAAAAATAAAAAACCGAGTTTCTGACCGCGACATCAACTTATTATCGTTTTACGCTCCTCAAAAATCACTCAACCTAAAAAAAAATCGAAACCAGAAAGCAATCGATTTTTTTATGTGATCACAAGTTCAGAGCCCAAAAACATTAGTAGAATGGCACAAAACGCGAAAACAACGAGGGAAAAAAGACGTCTTCATTCTGACATCTGCTTCGTTTTCTTGTTCTCGAAAATCTTCCAGTGGTTTTGAGTTGATTTATGAGTAGCTGTTAGAGGGATTCAGTGTTCATTTGTACACACACACACACGTGAAGATAAAAAGAAGGTTGGAAAAAAACGACAAAAAAATAATTTTTTTCCATAAAATGATTAATGTTTGACTTTATCAAAAAAATTATAGAAAATTCTTGGTCCAGAAAAACGTCTCAGAACAATTTTTTTGTAAAAATAGAAACAGATAATTTAGATTTTGAGAAAAATAAGTCCTTAATTTACAGTCAATTTTACAGTAAGTTTCAAAAAAAGAAGTATCGAAAAATTTGAAAGTTTGAAAAAGGGTCAGGGGAATCCAACCGAACTATTTTTCTTCCAAAAAGTTCCTGACGGTCTTTAAAACTCAGAATGCGGGGAAACTTTTTCAAAGACGTTTTTTTGAGGGGAATTCACTTAGGAATGACATGAAAAAAATTAACTTTTCAAATCCATAAAAATAAGTGGATAATATATTTGGAAATTTTTTTCCTTTTTTTGTAATGACCTCCCTTCAATTTTTAATTTCAAACGAGAGCTCTAAAAAGATTTTAGAAAAAAATTTCAAAAACTTCGAAAAATAGCCACAAAAAGCCTGAAAATTTCTGAACCTGCCAAAAGCAACACGAAAAAAACAATTATTATGATGATTTCATATCAAAAATGTGTTAAAAGTCTTGAAAGACCAAAAAAACTGTGCCGGAAGTGGTCGAAAAATGCAAAAAGCTTACGGCAAGCCGAATTCCCAAGCCGTCTCCGATCCAAGTACTACCGGCTCTCAACGTTGCTTAACTTGCCAGATCGGACGGGATGGCGTGTTTTCAACGTGATGTGGTCGTAAGCGAACGCGTCTCTCCGCCACGGGTACAGGTCCTCGCCCAGGGCGTCTTGCAGAAAAAGGAGATGGCCAAACCAAATGAAAATTTAAAAACAAGAATGAAATCCAAAATCTAAGCACCTTAGCATAAAATGATATAAATTATTAAATATTCAATTTTTTTGTAAATTTTTGAAGTTTCAAATAATATGATTCATTTTTTTCACGGCTGGGATTTTGATATTCCATTTTATTTAATTACAAAAATTACAGGGAAGTTTAAGAGATGAATGATATCATAAAGTATGAAAAAAATCTGTCAAAAAAACTCAAAAAAAGGTGACGCGAAAAAAATGAGCCTGAAAGTTCCCGTTGTCCTCAACAATCACTGGATTCGAGAAAAAAGCATCCGGAAGCAGAGAGGACAACAAAGAAATAGTTCAAGACCCAGGCAGGGCTATTAAACGAAAATAAACTGCACTAGGAACCGTCAGAATCCCCAAAAATTGCCGGAAATCGGCTCTTTTCGAGAAATGAAAGGGTGTTTTTTCACACGCCGTTTGGTCGGGTCTCGCCACGATGGCTAATTGTTCTTTGGTTGCGTCACAAGAATAATTAAGATGTTTTTGCCGGTGACTGCACTTCTTCTTCTCCTTCAGCTTCTTCTCAGGGATCGAACATGGCCAACGGGTCAAATTCTGTTTGCCTTCTTCAATTAGCCCTAGGCGAGAAATAATTAGAGTTCTATTTTGTTGTTTTTTTAATTTTAAGTTATTTCGGAATTTTTCCTTGCGCGGATTTCCCGCACATTACCTAGAAGTTTCAGGATAATAAGTCTGAGAAAAAGGACAAAAAAAGGAAAACTGCATTGCATTTCGAGCACTCCTTCCTCTATGTAAATGTAGTCGAAACCGAATTTGAATACATTTGGAAGTTCAGATGAACGCAGGGGCAAGACGTTCCCTTTTCAATTCAATTGAAGATGAATAAGTTTGAGTTTATGATTTGAGAAAGTTCCTATATTCTTTCTCAAAAAAGTCCCCGAAACAGTTGATGATTCAGATGGCTTCCTTGATGATTAATCCGAGGTGATCTATAGAACAACCAGATGGTTGTATATGATGGAGAGGGAAATTGAGTCACTAGATTTCGAGAAAATTCTGCTATATTTAGAACAACGTGACTGATCGGATATGCTGATAACGAGCAAATGTCCCGAAAAAGTCGCTTTTTCGAAAAAAATCAGTCTGCCAAAGCGCTAAGTGACTCATTCCGTTTGCAAAATTACTGACCATAGCCGATATTTTGAACAATCAGACTGATTGGATATTATAAGAGGCGGAAAAAAGATGTTTTGCAAGAGAACAGTTTGCCATGTGACTCAGCCGAATCTATTTTTAATCTCTTCATAAAGCCTTTTTCGAAACATCTTTACACTGTGAATTTAACAAGAAATAGTCTTGCAGCAAAGATTTATTGGACTGAAGCGTACAAAGGAGCTCAGAATCGAGGATCGAAGCCGTAGTAGGGCTGGGAATGGTATCCACCGTGGGAGTAGTGGGGCTCGTAGCCGTAGTGAGGCTGAGGTTGGTAGTAGGAAGGCTGAGAATGGGCCGATTCGTAGCCGCGACCGTAGCTGTCGTAGCCCTTTCCGTGGTAACCGTCGGCGTGAGATCCTGAATTTGTTCAGTTTTCGAAGATGACAACACGTTTTGAACCGTATTTGGAATCCTTGTCGCCGTAGTAGTTCTTGTGTCCGGCATCCTCCTCTCCGTAGTTGGAGTGCTCGTTTCCATGCTTCTCCTGAGCCTTGTCTGAAGCTCATTCTTACTAGCTGCATTAATTAGAATCAGTCACCATATCCTTGATAACCAGCGCCGTGGTATCCGCTGTTGTCCTTGTGCTTTTGGCCGTTGGAGTGTTCATCTCCAGAGTATTTCGCGGCGTGTTTCTCGTCGGTGTGGAACTTCTCCATGTGGTATTGGGGCTGGATATAGTGGTAGTCAAAGAAACCGTGCTCTTTGGTTTTCACGTCTGAAATTTTTCCGAATTGCTGGATAGACTACATTTTTTTTCACCCTTGTTGTAGTTGGAAGCGTCGTTAGAATACTTGCTGCCGGCGCCAGAGTTGTGAGCCTCAGTCTCGTGCTTGTGGCTGGCGGCGTCCTTGGCGGCAGCGTCGTGAGCAGAAGCCTTCTTGTCGCCATAATATCTGATAGTTGGAGTTCAGAAAGTGTAAGAAATGAAAAGCAACCCATGATCTCCCACGTCGTGGCCGCTGTGCTCCGACTTCACGTTGAAGTCCTTCTTGTGAGCAGACTCACTGCCATAGCCAGATTTTCCACCAGCGCTTTCATAACTGAAAAGAAAAAAAAGGATTTTATTGGATAGTCAATTGAATATTGCCTGGAATGGTCGATCGGAAGGGCAGAAGCCGTCAGGACGACGACCGACAGAAGGACGAAGCGAGCGAACATCACTGGAACTGCAGTGATGAGGCTGAAGATGCCTTTCCGCCGTCTGTTCGTCTCTTTTATACCTGTCAGATTGAGGTCGACTGGTAAAGACAAAAAGCCATGTTTTTGCCCGGCGGCGGGGAAAGTATGCCAAACTATGAAGGCGACCACGGAAAATTGAGATCACTGGAAAATTGACAAAGATAATGACACGCTAAGAAAAGGAGAGTTTGAAAATAATAAAAATTGGCATTCATATCAAAATTTTTATTCATTTGTATTCGTCGTGCAGATTGCGGAATGGCGAATAAACACTTGAAATGAAACTTGAAATGAAATGAAAAGAGAAACAAACTTTTCTATCTGGTTTTGAAAAAGTGGTAGAATGGGTTTCTCGAAGTTGTTATATTATTAAAAACTCTGCATGTAGGCCTTGAAATTACAAAAAAAGAAGGCAATGTGAAGAAGAAGAAGAAGTAAACTAGGTGCAGTTATTTCAAAAAAAAAATCGATACTCGGAATGTTTATAAATTTTCCTTGAAAGGTCAAGCGAGATTTTTTCGATTGAAGTCTCTCAGATCAAATTCTTGGTTTTTAAACCAAATTGATAAGAATTATTTGTAGAGTAAGGATGTCAATTAACGAACTTCAGATTTTCAAAACGTTTTTTTTGAATCATTTGAAGAGAAAAAAAATTATTTGTGGAAGGAAAAATTCCAAAAAAACTCGAATAAACTTTTTCAAGGAATAACTTGATTTTTTTTCGTTGCGATTCTTCAAAGAATTTTTTTTTCATTTATTTTGCTTTTTATTGACATCCATTTTTTTACTCTGATTTTTTTGCTTTTGAATCGATCGACCGTCTTAAAGCAAATAAAAAAAGGTCAGAAAGAATCAATTTTAAGTATTTCACTTTTTCAAAAAGAAAAATTACATTTTTTTTCGCCAGAGGAATTTTACCCATTTGATTTTTTTTCTGCGAGCAATTGTATCCATTGCCACTCCGAAGTCTCAAATCAATATCATCTGACAAAAAATCGTCGGCGGCAGACACGCGAGTCATACGTAGTTAACCAGCAACGCACAATGTATAGCTACAAACCGGCCCGAGTCATTTTGTCATGTAAAAACGGTTACTTCTTCCCTTCGAGCGACCTCAATCCCAGAAATATAAAAGCGACGAATCGACGGCAGAAAGGCATCTTCAGCCTCATCACAGCAGCTTCGGTGATGTTCGCTCGCTTCGTCCTTCTGTCGGTCGTCGTCCTGACGGCTTCTGCCCTTCCGATCGACCATTCCAGGCAATATTCAATTGATTATTCAACAAATAACCCTTCTTTTTTTCAGTTATGAAAGCGCTGGAGGAAAATCTGGCTATGGCAGTGCGTCTGCTCACAAGAAGGACTTCAACGTGAAATCGGAGCACAGCGGTCACGACGTGGGAGATCATGGGTTGCTTTTCATTTCTTACACTTTCTGAACTCCAACTATCAGATATTATGGCGACAAGAAGGCTTCTGCTCACGACGCTGCCGCCAAGGACGCCGCCAGCCACAAGCACGAGACTGAGGCTCACAACTCTGGCGCCGGCAGCAAGTATTCTAACGACGCTTCCAACTACAACAAGGGTGAGCTACATAATCTTCTTTTTCTTTAAAGAAAAAATGTTTAGACGTCAAGACCAAGACTTATGGATTCTTCGACTACCACTACGTCCAGCCCCAATACCACATGGAACAGTTCCACACCGACGAGAAACACGCCGCGAAATACTCTGGAGATGAACACTCCAACGGCCAGAAGCACAAGGACAACAGCGGATACCACGGCGCTGGTTATCAAGGATATGGTTACTGATTCTAATTAATGCAGCTAGTAAGAATGAGCTTCAGACAAGGCTCAGGAGAAGCATGGAAACGAGCACTCCAACTACGGAGAGGAGGATGCCGGACACAAGAACTACTACGGCGACAAGGATTCCAAATACGGTTCAAAACGTGTTGTCATCTTCGAAAACTGAACAAATTCAGGATCTCACGCCGACGGTTACCACGGAAAGGGCTACGACAGCTACGGTCGCGGCTACGAATCGGCCCATTCTCAGCCTTCCTACTACCAACCTCAGCCTCACTACGGCTACGAGCCCCACTACTCCCACGGTGGATACCATTCCCAGCCCTACTACGGCTTCGATCCTCGATTCTGAGCTCCTTTGTACGCTTCAGTCCAATAAATCTTTGCTGCAAGACTATTTCTTGTTAAATTCACAGTGTAAAGATGTTTCGAAAAAGGCTTTATGAAGAGATTAAAAATAGATTCGGCTGAGTCACATGGCAAACTGTTCTCTTGCAAAACATCTTTTTTCCGCCTCTTATAATATCCAATCAGTCTGATTGTTCAAAATATCGGCTATGGTCAGTAATTTTGCAAACGGAATGAGTCACTTAGCGCTTTGGCAGACTGATTTTTTTCGAAAAAGCGACTTTTTCGGGACATTTGCTCGTTATCAGCATATCCGATCAGTCACGTTGTTCGAATATCGGATATGAATCATTGTTTTCGCGAAATGCCGAGCCGCGGGGGTATTTAAACGGTCCTCGCCTATCAAGCATTCATTTCGCCTTTCTTTTCTGAAAAAGACGGCGGCTTTATTTTTTCAGTTCAACTTCATTGCTCCAAGGCTTTATAATTGTTTTTCGCAGCTCTTGTTATTCTTTCAAATTGACTCCCTGTGAGAATCCAATTTGGAATTTTTAACGAGCTTTCAGAATGAATCGACTATTTCCATCACAATTTTTTTGTTTTTTTCAAAAATGAACTAAGAATATTTTCAAAAATTTTCAAAACATCGAAGCCAAAGTTTTTTTCCTCAACTGTTTGCTCTTGAGGTTTGCTCATGAAATTCGTAAAGTAAACTAAACGAGATTTTGCGTTTTATTGGATCCCATTCGACTCAATTGGATGGCCACTGCCGCAAAATTTCATTTGTATATATTTCCTTGCCGACTACGAAATTGTTTTTTCAGGACTCGGAACCTGACTGAATATCAGAAAAAAAAGGTTTTCGGTTCAATTTATGTCCACACGCAACACCCCATATCCAATTAGTTTCAGTTTTGCGTTTTTCTAGTTTTAAGTCAAACATGGTAAACTCCTAAAAGTACGCCAAATATGACTTTATTTTTTTTTCTTGAAACAGTAAACAACCTTTTCGAATAGGTTTCGGTAAATATAGTTATTTGAACTTCTCAGTGACGAACGCAACATTTTTCTGTGGGAGAGAAAGCTTTTGTTTTCCAATCGTCTATATTTGCTGTAAGGAACTTTTTGGTCTAGAGTTCTGAAAAGAATTCTTTTGACGGTAGCTAGCTTTTAGTCAAAATTTAGGTGGGCGTTCGAATTCCAGAAGTCGACGGTTTTTCAAAAAGCTCCAGAAAAATGGAAAAGTCGTACTGTTTTCTATTTTTAATCTTTTAATGGATCCCTACATTAATGTTGTTTTTCTTTGCTTCAAAAACATGATTCACGATGAGCTTTTAAATAGGAGCAATAAGAAATCTCGTTGTTTTTCACAAGAAACATAACTTTCTATTTAGATTCCTTCTTTCCTGTAGTTCCATTTTTCGAGACTCCGCTTGAATTCTCTGCTTAGATAGGTTTCTATACGTCTCGTTCAACGCCAAACTGGTTCAGAAACACGAAAAAAGTGCGTGAAAGTCAAGGCGTCGTAAAAAAAGACGGGTGTCAATTACCCTATCTCTCAATTTCATGAATTAACGACGATCTCTGTTTTTCGAAGAAAAAAGTCTCGAAATCAAACGCAACTTTACAGTTTCATAGAATCAATTTAGACTTTCACGGTATTGAAAACCCATTTTTTAGTAGGAAAATGTCGGAATGTCCTTAGGCAAAATAGTTTTTTTTTTGGTTCAAAAAAGAACTTGAGCTTGGAATATTCTTATAATTGACAGCATTTTTTTCTTGATAATTTATTTTGAAAGTCATAAATCGTATTCGTTGCAAACCTTCAAATTTTCAAAAAACGGCTACCCAGTCCGAAAAATCAAAAAAAAATTACAACTACTATCTCTCTCCTTTGCAAATAAATCAGTACCAAGTTCTCTCTAAAAAGGAAAAAAACTGATCAGAATCATAGATAACTTCTCTGTTTCGTCGAAAACGCGCTCATTTTTCTTGAAGTTCTCGAAAAAGGTGACTAAATTAAAGCTGAATTATCCTCATGTTTGGTGATTCGTTCATCTTTCTTAACAATCCGAGGTTCTTTTTCCAAAACCTTTGTTTAGGTATTCCTTTTTGTCTTCTGTGAAAGGCAAAGTTTAGAATCACAAAGTGACACGAAAAAATCAAAAAGACAGAAATGGGTGTCTCTCTTTCCTTTGCAAATAAATTAGCAGCGATCTCTGCCACTAGAAGAAAAAAACTACTGATCGAGATCATAGATAACTTCTCTGTTTCGTCGACAAGGCGCTCATTTTTCTTGAAATTTCCCAAAAACGTGACAAAAGCACTCATTGCGCAAGAACTGCCTGATGACGCATGTTTGTTGCCTTGACCGTTTGATCCAAAGGTTTGATGGATTGTTCGCTGGGCGTCAGGATTTCGGTTTTACGAGCTCTCAAAACACATCAAATGGTATTGTGCTACCGAAAAAGACGATCAAAAATAGAACAATACCAATTTCTCAAAAAAGGCATCTATTGAATTCTTTGTTCTCTTCTATTCTTTAAGTTTCAATTGTATTTCATTCCTGTTTCAAAGAACCGAAAAAAATTGAAAACCAATAATCTATTGATCTGCGACAGTGAGCGTCTTTTTCACCGCGTGAAGAGATTATTTAAATTTTTTTACATTTTTTTCGGAGTGACTTTTTTTCCGGTTTTTTTGAGGTTAGAGTTGTCAAAACGTGGGTTAAAAAAATTTGCATTTTGAGAGAAGACTGGATTTGCGTAGTAAAACCCAACAATTTGAATATAAGAATAGGGAAAATCATATTTTTGAGACCAAAGTCTATTCAAAAATAACTTCAAGTAGTATTTAAAGACGCAGATAGCAAAATCCGAGCGAAGCCATACCATTTCTCTTAGCTTTAATTTACTGTAAGTTGTATCGAAAATTATTCAGCTTGCTTTTGAACGCCTATTGAAACTCTTCTGATTCTCAGACCAGAAAAAAGTCTCTTTGAGTTCTTTTTTATACTTTCCAATATTTTGAAATCGTTTATCAGCGTTTTTTTTTCTCTAGCCGCAGTATCATTGGCAAGTAAAGAAGTTATTCAAACAAATCGGTGACCTATCAATGTGGCGGTGACGATCATTTTTTCTTCTCTTTCATGATTAAGTTTCACAAAACAGTTCTCTGGATAGTGGGAAAACTTTCAGTGGACACTATAGGGTTTTGACGATTTAGTGGCCACTATAATAATAAAATTAGTGGCCACTTGAGGGATTGAAAATTAGTGACCACTGTAGAGGTATAAGTGCTATTACTAGACCACTCAAAATTTTAGTGGCAACTTCAGGGGTCAATGGATCATCATAACTGGTCCAATCTGTGTGTTTTGAAATTATCAGAGTTACTGGAAGGAATACTGTATGAAAAAAACTACTGAAGTGGCCACTAAATGGAGAACCTCTAGAGTGGTCCCTATAGAGGTGGGTTTAGTGGCCGCTTTAGTGTCCTCTCCTAGTAGTCCTTGGCTCCTAAAAATTTTCCCAGTAAGACAAAATTCTGTTGACCTTTTTTTACAAGATCTTGTTAAAAGTTAGAATTTCATAACTGAGCAAACTTTTCAATTTTTCACCATTCCTAGACTCATTTTTCTCTACCCAGTATCATTGGCATGGAAATAACTTATTCAAACAAATCAACGTGACTGTGACGGCAGTTCTTTTTCCCTTTTTCCTAACGCGTGGTGTTGATCTCTGCAAACCGGGGACCGCCTCTTTCCGTCTGCAGATTCGCGACTGGTACATATAAATGGTTCCCGGCAGATGCGACAAGCCGTTTTTTCCCTCTCCTTTCAAGATCCGGCAGCTCTTTTCAGTTGGCGACAGATGCAACGGGCATTTTTTGTTTTTTGGTGATGATTTCTTCCAGAATTACTTGTCTCTGAATCCCTTCTCTGCATGGGTACTCCCAAAAAAGGCTTTCTCCGTTTGAAACCCGACCTCTGGAAATCTATGAAAATCCTTGATCATCTGAATGTCTTTAGGTTCAGTTCATCAGACAGCTCTCTAATAAAAATGGAGGAATTTTCAGTTTCGGATCTCAAAAAGGCTTCTATGGTGGGTATTCCAAAGTCTGAGCCTTTTCCCCAATTTCTAGACCAGAAATTCAGTCCCAATAGAGCAAACGCCGCAATTTCAAGATTTCCTCAACTGCTTGAAAACATCTGCAGTATACGCCTTTTTTTTTGAGCTTTAATTTATAAAGTTCTAACTCATAAAAAGAAACAAACTTTCATATGCTCAACTAAAAATCCGTTCACAGCAAAAATTGGGTTAAGCACCTGGACTATGCTTCCTTTCCCTAGTTTCTGAAAATAAAAAACTACTAATTTCCCAATTTCGTGGATGCAGTCGTTTTTCGCTTTTATTTGACAGCTTGGAAGCTATTTCATTGACTGCGACAGATGGGACAAGCTTTTTGGTGCATGTATTTGATGTGAAATCGTTTACAACTTTTTCTCAATTTATCCAGTTTTGAAGTAGTTTTAATCCAAGTATAAAAACTCGAGAAAACATTTATCCCGAAATAAGTGAAACTGCTTTTTCTTCCTCAAGTCATATTCTCAAACTCTGAGAAAAATCATAACTCATGTCCAAAAAGTTTCTAATAAATTGAGTTCTGAAAGGGCAATTCCGAGCTGTCATTTTCTGAAGCAGTTCCAATTTTCCGTTTCTCTCTTCTGTCAAGATTTCAAGAAACTTCCATTTTGAACTTCATTCGAAAATAATTTAATTCTGCCGTCATTTGTCAAAAATTCCATGAAAAATTCTGCTTTTTGGTTAAATAATTCTTAATAATTTTGGCACTCCTAAAGTATTCAGTCACGCTATTTGATGTGACTGGCGTTCCATTTCACAGAACTATTCAGTTAAAAAAAGATTTGAACCAAAGCCAATAATATTCAATTTTTTTTAAAAATTAAAAAAAGTAAGGTCTTTTTTTCAGAGTTTTCATTTACCGCCCTCGAAAAAAATAGCTTTAGTTCTAGTGCCAGTTAATTTTTTTGGGAAATGATTAAGAAAAATATTTTTTTAGAGAAATCATTTCATAGGATAGTTTTCTTCTCTACCTCAAATCATAAAAAAATCATGAAGCCCATTTCCCATTTTTTTCGTAATGGCCTGCCCTTCATGTTTCAATTAAGAGTATATTCATTGCGACTTCCCCTTCCTGAGAAAAAAAAAACTTCCCTGAGAATCTGTATATCTTCTATTTTTAGGTTAAAATAGCCCAATAAATATTTCATTCTTGAGAAGTGTTCCCATTTTCTCCAGCCACTCCGCTTTAAAAAATAAACCAAGAGGTCCGAAACCCATTCAATAAAAATTTTTGCGCAAGTGTTGACGTTGTTTCCATCTGCCACCCGCCAGTTGCTTTTCATTCAAAGTCCCTTCCGACATTCGTTGTCCCATCCGCACTTTACGTGCTTTTTTTCTCATTCAGCGGTTTCGAGTTTCTAAAGCGGTATTTTTTCATATTTCAAGTACTTTATAAATACTAGCGGAAAAGAGAGCTTGACAGCTGTCTTTGAACTTTTTTGACATTTCGGAGAGACGAAGATTAAAGTTTGAAGGGGCACTAGTTGTAAGAGTGGTTTTTTTGTTTCCAGGTAACTTTCAAACTCAAAAAAATAATGAGGTATTTTGAAATGAAAAATTGAAGCATTTTTGAAATTTCGGTCAAAGTCCATTCTATCCGCACTTTTTGATCTCTTTTTCGGCGGTTTCAAGTTTCCAAAACCTCCTTCTTTTGTTCTTTCAACGTGCTCAATTTTTGTTATACAGCTGCTTCTGGTTTTTTTGAACCTTCAGTGAAACAGGAAAAATTGGAAAGTGCAGTTGTTTTCGGAGTGTAAAGAGGTCCATTTCTCGTCTGCTCTGCTCGATTTTTGATAGCTCATGAAAAGTCAGATATTGTGGAGAAATTCAAAATTTAAATAATCCTAATTATTTTCACTCTTTTTGATTTTTTTAAGCACTTTTTGAGTTTAGTTTGAATTTTTTTGGTCAAGTTCTCATTGATCTTTGAAAAAATTTTTGAAGAGTCTGAAAAATTTGAAAATGAAACGCATTCATTGGAACACTTTCTTTTTCTCTTTTTGCACTTTTACTCAGCGGTTTCAAGTTTCAAAAGGTTTTTTTCACTGGCAAGTCCATTTCTCGTCTGCTTTGCTCGATTTTTGATAGCTCATGAAAAAGTCAGATATTGAGGAGGAATTAAAAATTGAAATTTGAAAAAGAAGCTTTTCGAAAGAAATTTCTCCAAATTTGCATTCATGAAAAAAATTCTTTTTCAGAAAAAAAGTTGAAATCACCTAAATTTTATCTCATAATTAACAGAATAATAAAGATTTTTCTCGCTTCTCTCTCATTTCCGACTTTCTTCACAGGCAAAAAATCTCATTAACCCCAACTCCACCAACTTGATTATTTTCCCACTCCGAGCTCTTCTTCAGCTTCCCTTCCCTCTTCTTTTCATACAGAAACGTCTTCGATTCTCCATTTTGAGCTGAAAAATCTTCCGAACTGCTTCATTTTCTCTAGTTGTGGAGCAAGTACCTTCTTCACTTCTGAAACTCCCTGGGATTCTCGAGGCTCCCGTCGTATTCTTTTCTTTGCCATCCTCGACGTGCATCTTATTGATTCTCGTTTTTTTTCAGGACTTCTTGAAGTTTCGCTTTTCAACCGACCACTTCTAAAGAATGGGTAAGCGGACATTTTTTCCTTCTTCTTTTTGGGCATGAAGAATTTTGCGCTGCGTTAGATTGCGGTGAAAATGATAAGATAAGGTCAACCAAGATGCGAAAAGTTTTGATTTATGATTTTCTAGCTTTTTTGGAGCTTTTGAAAGTAATTTGAATGGAAGAAAAGTGAAAAAAAAAGTGTCAACGTGGTCTTTTTTTGAATAAAAAGCTCAGTTTTTCCGCTATTTCCGGCTTGAGGATTAGAGATTCATTTCTATTTCAAAATGCAAGAGGTCAAAGTGTTCGAAAATTCATAAACGATAGTTTTTTTTCATGCATGAATTCTGAAGAAAATCGTCATAGAAAGGCAAAAAAGTGAATCTTTTAGCTTCTAAGCTGCGAACTGCAAGAAAAAACTCAATTTCGGATTTCTTTTAAACTTTTTTGCTAATCGACTGCTACGGAAATTCCGATTTTAGTGACTCTTTGAAAAATTTTTGAGCTTTGTTTTCAAGCCTCAAACGTCAGAATAGATATTATTGTAAAACTATTGAAAGGGGTCAAATTAGAAATGCGCATAAACTTCCACAGTTTCAAAAAATCTTTTTAAATGAGGCTTGGAGGAAAGTTCAAAATTGATAATTTTCAAACTATTAAGAATGCATCTTGATAAATAAAGCTAAAAAAACCTACACAAGGAAGATGTCTTTATTAATAATATAATTTTTTTCCACACAAATCTGCACTTTTTTTAAAAAAATTAGAATGAGAAAAAAATAAAATATATATCTCTAAATAAGCTGTTGAAGCTTTTAGGAAAAAAACTTCACTTTTTTTGTATTTTTCGAATATTTTTTTCAAAATTAAAAAAATTTCAAGCGAAATGACCTCGTGGGAATGAAGTGAGAAAAAAAGCAGCCAAATGGGCCTCCCGCAAAACAGCTGCTGTTTGAAGAACAAAGCTCACATGCATCGGAGGGAGAAAAAAAGGCTCACGGAAAAACCCGCTCATGCACAACAAACGCGCGATATCGAATAGCTTAGGCGCGTGGAACTCTGCCAAAACACACGCCAAGCCAAAAGCTTCATGGTTAAAAGCCTCAGGTTCAACCTCTCTGCTGAGGTTCTACTCCCTGCTCAACCCTGTGTCTCAACAATTTTATTCTAAAACGCCGAAAAAAGATAAATAAGTAAATGGCCAAGTTGCGAAGGTCGGCACGCATCGCTGCTGCCAAACTCGATAAATGCTCCCTTCCGGGGAAGGCTGTCAGAAAGGCCAAAGCGTCGAGGGCGCTTAAAAAGCCCTTAGCCGGGCGAAAAAGTTGGTCGCGACGTTGCAAATCCCGAATGGGAAATTTGCTGTTTTCAGCCGCCACTCATCGCCAAAGCCCAATTGATATCGTTCCTGGCGCCGTTTGCCATGATCCTGATCTTTGCAAGGTAATCTTATTTCTTAATCGTTTTTCGTTGGTTTTTGATGTTTGGAAAGTTATAATGATCCGTTTGAAGCGCTTTATCGCCAGATAAACTCTATGATTTTCTCCTTTTCATGTTGTTGTTTCTTTCCGTTCATTTTTCCCAGGTTGAAACTCGCAGGAGTCTCCTAAAACTATTTGGGAAACAATATAACGGAAAGCTTTTTTTCCTTTTACTCATGACTTAAAATATCTGAAAACATCATTTTTCTGAAAAAAACATCAATTTTTTTGAAAATCATCACTATTTTTTTCGTTTTTTTCTACTCAAAAGAATATCGGTATTTTAAACATATTTTTCATCCCGAAAAAAAGCAGAAAAAGGCCTAAATTTTAAGCGGATCTTCACCAATTCTCGTGTCTCGTTTGCTCCTGTTGGCTCAAAAATCAT
Source organism: Caenorhabditis auriculariae (assembly GCA_904845305.1). Classification (NCBI taxonomy): domain Eukaryota; kingdom Metazoa; phylum Nematoda; class Chromadorea; order Rhabditida; family Rhabditidae; genus Caenorhabditis; species Caenorhabditis auriculariae. Next base: position 704,842 of record CAJGYM010000019.1, on the reverse strand, counting down.
CAATCTTCAGGTCGACACGCTCAACATCAGCTATAAACCAGGCGATTGCTGTGACGTCATCGTCAACGCCGGCGGTTTCCGTGTGAACGTCGAGCGCGGCTGCTCCACAAGTGAGCTTGTCAACTCAATTTTCAGAGCAAGGCAAAAACAAAGAGAACATGAAATTCTTGTTTTTCCATCATCGCTGTTGGAACGTTAACAGAAAAAAGTTTATACCCCAGAGATTTTTAGACAAAATGGTAGATCTTTTGGTTTTTCAAATTTCACGGCTATGTGATCCCTTTTTCAATAGTTTTTTTTTTCACAATGAAACTGAATTTATCAAATTCATAAATCAAAAAAAAAGCTCAAAAGAAAAGAAATTCCCAAGAAGAGTCTATCACTCAATGGAGCAGAAAATTTTTGAAAAGATATACTAATTTTTCAAAATATATAGCTCTGCTCTACAAAAAACTTTAAATTCCGGTTTCCATGGAATTTTCGAAATGCGAAATAAACAAAAATTCCTGGCTCCCCATTCAAAAAATGACCTCGTTCTGCTTCACTAATCCTTTTTGTGGATTTTCCGCAAGCTTAACTTTTTCAACAACACTCAATAGATTTTTGTAAAAGGGAATATGACATAGATCACTTGCCTGGAACGAATAAAATATAAGAAAAAAAAAAGGAAGTTACGGAAAGGTTGTTAAAAATTGGACCCAGCTTGGTAATGAAACAGGATTCGAATCTTTCAATAGTACTTTCAGCCTAGTTTTTGATTTCTTCAATAGTTTCCTCCGGGAGTTCAAGTACCCCTCCATTCATGAGTTTCACCAAAAAAAAGAACGTTATTCCAGCTCTTACCGGAAACCATTTGGGAGATGCGACCTACGAGCTCGCCCAGTTCCATGCTCACTGGGGAACCAACGGACAGAAGGGATCCGAGCACCTTCTCAATGGAAAATCTATGAGTGGCGAGGTAAGAAACTTTCTGAAAATAAAATGAAACTTCTATTTTGACAGGTCCATTTCGTGTTCTGGAACACCAACTACGGCTCGTTCTGCGAGGCTCTCAACAAGGAAGACGGTTTGGCCGTCGTCGGCGTTTTCTTGAAGGTTCGTAGACATTTTCGAGTTTTTGAAAAAACGAAGAAGAGAGCTTCAATGACCTTTATTTCTGAAGAAGCTTCTGTAAAGAAATAAGTGCTTTTTCCTGATTTTCCCACAACATTTTGTTTTCAAAAATCCCACTTAGAACTCCGAAAACAAAAACCTTTCTCATAATATTCCTTACTTTTTGAAGAGATTCTCACTAAAGTCTAGGGAAATACTTCGGGTCAATATTGACTTTTTACTATTTGATCTGGATGAGGGGGCGCTCGAAATTCTTGACACATTTCATTTTTGGTTCACAGGTCATCAAAGTAAACTCAAAGAATAACAAAAAAAAACGTTTTTGAAGAGAAAAAAATGATTTATTTGTATTCGAAATTGGTTCGGAACTTAGAAAATGGGGGGAGGGGGAGTTGATAATTTGAGTACCTATTGGCTGAAAAAAGAAGTTGAGGTAGTTACGGAACTGCCAAGTAGTGTTGAAGTAGTTCCAGACGGATTTTGAAATGTTTATTCAGATCCTCTCAACAACCAAGAAATAAGCTAGATAAGAAAAAAATTGGAGTTGAAAACGAAATTTCCTCATTTTTTTAAATGAATTTTAGAGGTTTCATGAGTTTTTTTTTTCCAGGAGGGCCAGCACAACGATGACTACCATTCGCTGATCGAGACCATCCGCAAGGCTGCTGGAGGCGACAAGCCGTTTGCTATGCCCAAGGACTTCGATCTCATCAAGCTTCTTCCTTCTCCGGGTCAGATTTCATTTTTGAATCAGCTTTTTTTGAGAGAAATTTAATGCTACTTTCCTTCAAATTATTGGAAACGAGGAATCCCCACAAACGGTTTTTTGGTACTCTGGGGCTCAAAAAAGTTTGAATTCATGCTTCAGAAAAAGCTGAGCTAATTGTTTTGTTCTGCAAATTAATAAAGATGTATTTCGAATCATCAACAACTTTTCAACATTTTCATAAAAATTGCCGATAAAAAGCTTATTTAATCTGTTTTACTGCTATTCTTGCCCCTCTCGGCAAATAACCAATTTTCCATGTTTTAGACATTCAAAACCCTGAAGACGTTTGGATTGTAAACGATCAGATACACAAAACCTGAATTTTTTTTTCAATTGATTAACTCATCAAAATTCCAGACGACCGTGACTTCGTCACCTACGCTGGTTCGCTGACCACTCCGCCGTTCAGCGAGTGCGTCATCTGGACTGTCTTCACGACTCCTGTGGAGATCTCCTACGGACAGGTTAGAGATCTCTGCTTTTTTCCGGTTTATAAAAGGAAAACTTGTTCTGTTTTGTTGGATTTCAAAATGCATCCCAAAAAGTGCTCAAACAGGCTATTTTAAAAAAAATCACGCGTCTAGTTCAACTAGACTCCTATCTATAATATTATCAACTTTCAAAAAACCAGGTCTTTCTATTTCTCTGTACTTTATTATGGAGGAAGGAGACGAAGGAGAACATAATTTTTTTTGAAAAAAGAACAGGTCGAATATTCCAAATTTTTGAACTTTTGTCTCCCGCCAAAAAATGTTATCCGATTGCTGAAAGTTACAAAATCAGTGTTTCCAATTGAATTTAATTGTTTTTTTCGTTTTGACTCAACAAAGAATCTGATGATATTAAAAAATGAAAAATGTTGAGCCAAAAACCTAAAAATTTCTGAATAGAAAAATACCTATGAAGCGTTTTCTACACATTCTCGATTCGTTGCTGTTTTTTTCAACAGAAAAGCAATCCAACTTTTCTGCGAGTTTCCCTTCTCAGTTCAGTTCCCTGTTTCAGCTCAACGTCCTGCGCAACATCGTCGCTGAGAACCACCGCGAGTGCCAGGATCTCTGCGGCCGCCAGATCCGTTCTTCGATCACCTTCGCCTAAATTCTCACTACTTAACACATATATATTCTATGATATATCCCGATGAAACTTTTATTACCCACATAATGGAACAATTATTTTTGAGATCTGATATTCTACAAAATTTCTGTATTCTTTATTTTTCAAAGTCGAATGATGTAAAGTGTTGTAATTTTTAACTTCTCGCATTCTTGTAATTTTGTTACTTTTCGTGCCAAATAGATAAGATGCCAAATATCGCAGTCATTACCCTAATCCCTCACTTTCAATTACAAATATGAACACACTTACCATTGCCCTCCAAGTCTCAAGTATTTCTTCGTGTTGTGCCTAGATTTCATGTTATTACCCTTATACTTAAGTGAAGCAGAAGCCTTATTCGTTGGTTCGCACGTGGTATAATAATAAATTTATAGCATTCTCAGTGTTTTCTGAAAAGTGCAGAAAGAAAAAAACTGAAGAACTAAAAATCTTACGGAGCTGTTAAAAATTTCAGCTGCTACTGGAAATCAAACTTTCAAAACAAACTTTTAGATTCTTCCAAAATGGCGTTGCTTGATTTTTGATCGATGAAATTGATAAGGTCATGTTTTTCTCAAACCTAGAGTTATAGAAAAATTTTTAGGGCTTCTAGGTTAAGATTTCCGAAAACTGTGAATTGAAGCCTAACAGAAAAATTTTTTCTGATTGCCGAAATTTTTCGTTTTTGCTGAATTACTTTGTTTCTTTTCGTCTTTCAATAGCTGCACAAAAGGTCTTGTTTGAATTCATACTTTTTTTGTACTTTTTTTCCAATAATGATCTGAAAGTTGGCCAGAACATTTTTTTCCATGTTGAAGCCCGAATTTTAATCAAACTGGGAACATTTTTTCATATTTTTGGAAACACGTTTTCATTCTTACTTCGTGGAGCTATTCAGCTTTATCATTTTTTAAATTATTTCCAAAATTTAAATTGAAGTTATAAGTTATGTGGAATGAAAAGTTGAACGCTTTTTTCGATAAACTTCCTGTTTCATTAGGAAGCAAAAATCAAATCAAACAACGAGTTTATCAACGCAGAAGATTGCGAAATTGGATAATGAGTACCTCGAGACTTGTTATAATTCCCTATTAGCAAGGCTTTCACAAAGAACAACCACCACCCCTATGGAAAACAAACAGGAAATCCTACACATTTTTGATAAAATATGCGCCTACTCTATTTTTTTCTGGTTAGAAATTATGCTATTAACCTATAGTTTATTTTTTTACTTCATCAAAAAAATTTGTTTTTTTCAAGAAGAAAAAGAAAGTTCGATTTATAATTAAGAGCTTCATTAAAAGAGTCTTAATGAAAAGCGCCAAAAGTTCTGTCAATTTTTTTGAAAAAAATAATGACCGATCTTTGTTGCATTTCTAATCATAGTTAATTAGTTGGACTTTTGGAATTAATTTCCGTAAAAGTTCAGGTTGTGTTTTCAAATGAAAAAGTCTGAAACACTCATTTCCGCCTTCTCACGACGCTTTTTTTATGAGATATCCGCAAAAATCACTTGCTAGTTTATTTCTCATTGCTTTTTTTCGATTGTCTGAAGATTTTTCTTGATGAAAACAATCAAAAATTAATTTTATCGGTATATGAAAAAAATGCTGAAAAAAATGTAGGATATAACAAAACAAGGAGAACTTCACTAGCCGTTTTGAGCTTGAAAAAAAAATAACATAGACATTGGAAACCGACAAGAAAGACCTTAAAGTTCATGTTCTCGAAATTTCGCGCTGTTGAAAATTTTGAAAAAAGAGCCTTCTGCTCTGTTTTCTCCTACGGGCATGATAATAACGCCTTCTCTTATCGATTATACTGCCCTATGAATGAACTTCTTAAAAAAATTTATATTTTCTAGAAGTTCATAGAAGTAACGATACCTGAACAATTGGTTCAGCTTTCAGACAAACTTCGAAAAAGTCTTCATTTGAGAATTTTTACATTTTCACACAAAACAGCTTTGTTAGATTATTTTCATTGTCTTTGGATTTTTCGAGGAAACAAAACTGAACGACATTAGAAAATTTCATTGCTTCTTTTCACAATTCAAACAAAAGTATATCACATGGGCTTCACATTTCCATTTACTCATTACGAAAAAAACGTTCACATTTTCTTGAAAGAACTTTTCAAAAACTCATACTTTCCTGATAAAAAAAGTGTGAAAAAAACTTGGAAACTTAATTCCTACTTCTCACGAACTCTCCAAAAAAGTTCGTCATATGAGCATTTTCCCATTCTCATGTTTTTTATTGGTTCATATGTTAGTCGTTCTTTTTCTGTAGAGTACTTTGACCTTGAGTCACAACGAAATGGACTGCAGTAAAAAAAGATATCCTGGAATTTTTTTAAAAGGATTAAATTTATTTCCAGCAAAGCCTTGCAGACGCTTTTTTTCAAAGTTTGGTTTTTGAGCACTTCGTTCTTCTAACTTTCATTTTAATTAGTTAAACTGAAAAACAAAAAAATAAATACAATTCACCTTTTTTTCCGCAAGTTCCTCGAAGGAAAGGTCATTTAACAATTTCTTGAAGTACCAAAAAAATCCTCGAAGTGCACAATTTCCTAACTTTTGAAAAAAAGGGCACTCTAAAGATAAAATAAAATCTTCAAAATGCGTTGAAATAGACCTTTCGGCCTTCGAGCTCTCATTTCAAAAAAAAAAAGAGGGAGCCGGGCAATTTTAGACATCAGGGATTTTTTTTTCTGCTTCAACAATGAATGATCTGGCCAATTTTCGAAAAATTCCTCCCAACCGCAAAATAAAATGACAGTCCTCGTTTGAATCATGAATCTCTACCCCTCAAACTTCTATATTCCGCAAATTATGATTTTTTTTTAATACTCATTTAATGCGTTTTTTTTAAAATATTATCCCTCTTCTTTGAAAAAATATTTCCATGATAAGATTTTCCATCAATGGGTAATAACGATGTATTCAAAAGAACTTCTCGAGTACATTCAACGTTCAACAACATTTTTTTCTCTTCAAATTGCTTCGAAAATACAAAAACATTCAGTTTCGTGTTGTTGCCACAGTATGCCGCACTAATTAGAAAAGTTGTTGGGGCGTGTTTTCCGGCGCCTCGGGGTGAGGGCGGAGCGTCTGCGTTTGAGAAGCGTATTATTATTATTATTCGAGTTCGAGTTTGTTTGCTTCCTTCCGTTGGTTTTTCTTTTTTGGTACTCTTCACTTTTTCTTCGAATTTCGAAAGCTGTGAAGAGCATGAACTAAGGGTGAATGGATAAATAAAATGCGAAAAGTGTCCTGTAAGGTTTCTGTGCTTCGAAATTCTTTGAACTGTATAAAAAGAGGTCGCTTTGAATCGACTATCTAAAAAAAATTTTCAAAAAAGCTGACTTTTTCTAGAAAAGATACAAGATTGGGATATTTTGCTTTCAGGAAAAAAGCTCAAACTTTTTTGAAATCGTCAAAAAAAATCCTTCAAGACTGAAAATTTTGATGCGTCATGCGAAAGGTTGAGGGCTTTCCAAGTTCGATGAATTTCCTCATCACAACCCCTGCAAAAAGATTTTCTATGCAGACAGGAGGGTGAAGGACAAGGTCCAGCTCTCGGAAAAAAAAAAGTTTTTCGAGAAACTGCAAAAAAGGTTGATGATAAAAAAGAACAGATATGCTTTGAAAAATCAAAAATTCGGTGACTTAAATATTTTTTCTTCAAAAAGGCGATTCTAATTTTGCCCGAAAATTTCTTTTTTATTGCTATTTGATTGACGTTTGTTCTGAATACTCCTTTTCGTCATAAAATTCAATCATTTTTAGGGAATGTACCGATCATTGTTGGCTTCGATCAAGCACTGCCGACAGTCTCCTATCGACATTCCTTCTGAAGAATGTGTAGTCGACGAAAAAAAGTGTCAGGTAACTTCCATCCGATGTCAATATCTGAACGCTGTACTTAAAGGAATCATCGTTCGAATTTATATATAATCAAGGTGATGCGGACTACTTCGAAGCTCAAGAGGGTGTATGCAAGATTTACGCCTCTCAAAGCAGCTCTTCAAGTAATATTTCTCACTCAGAGTTCAAACTACCATTTTCGGACTTCAGCATTCACCTGCAGCCACTTACCTGGAACTTACAAACTGGCCCAGTTCCATTTCCACTGGGGAGAAGACTCCAGTCTGGGCTCTGAACATCAAATCGATGGCCATTCTTTCTCAGGAGAGGTTAGTTTTTGAATTTTGTCAGTTTACTCGTTCCATTATTGCTTCTGAAAAGGGAATAAACGTACGGTAAGACCTAAGTCCTCTCACGAACTCGTGCAAGGTTTTGTTTCAGGCTTTCATGTTTCCTTCCAATCTCATCTGGATATTTATATAAATCATAACAAAAAATAGTTTCAGTGCCATTTCGTTTTTTGGAACACCAAATATGGAAGCATGGATGATGCCGAAAATCATAGAGATGGGCTTGGCCGTGTTGGCCGTTTTTCCTGAAGGCGAGTTCTCCTCGTCCCCTTTCAATAAAAAAATACACGATAATCTATATTATTTACCAAGAAAAATAGTTTTGACTTTGTAGTAACTGTTCAAATAACCATTTTGAGTTTAATTGCAAGTTCAAATATTCATTTCCGGTAGAAATTTTTTTGCCTTTTTCAAGGTCACTTATCTTCCACGTCTTCTGAACCTCATTATTCTTCGGATCAAAGGGAAACTTGATACTTTCAGGAAGGAGAATACAACGACGGTTACTCCAACATCACCTCTCTCATTCGGAAAGCTTTAGAAAACAACGGAATATTCAAAATTCCTCCATTCTTTGACGCCGCTGCACTTCTTCCTATCAGCAAGTTTTTGAAAAAGGCGTCGGAAATCTGAAGTTTTCCAGACAAAGATTACTTCTTCTACGAAGGATCGTTGACCACTCCACCGTACTCTGAAAATGTCCTTTGGACAGTTTTAATGAATCCCGTCCAGCTTTCCGCGAAGCAGGTGATTATCCATAATTATGTAATTGTTTATCCTCTTTTTTGATTGTCTTTGTCAAGTATATATATTTTTTTTCAGCTCGCAAACTTTCGAATGATCTGCAGCACAAATTCGCGCAAATGCCAGGTCTTGGGAGGAAGAAAAGTCTACAGCTCTAAAAAGCCTAAATTCCGGTTTTAATGAAAATTTTCCATTTTTCCGACTTGCAACGCCAATTTTTATACTTGTTTTTTTCCTACTGTGATAAGTTCGACTATCTTGATCTCCTCTTTTGAATTTTTTACACTTCCATGTAATTTTCTCTGCTATAAAGTTTGACAAATTTTAATCAGGCAAATCGAAAAATAAACTCGTAGAAAATGTTGAGGCAGGAAATGGAAGAAAACGAATCGTGAAGGAAATTTACAACTTCAGTTGTGAACTGTAGAAGTTGGCTTGACCAAGAGGTTTGCTGGGAATTGTGACATTCATGGGTTCAGAATGATCATAAAGAGATGGAGCTTCGAGGATAATGAAAATAGTTCCAGCATTGAGAACTGAGAAGATAATGAGGAATAGTCGATCCAGGACCATTGCAACAAACGTCCAATCGTCCGAAATCTGGAATAATTTAAATAAAGGCAAAAATTCATAAAGACTTTCCTTTTTCTTCTCATTTTTTGAAAGAGTCTGGCTTAAATCTTCCAGTCAAAATTTGATGAATGTCTCTAAGTTTTAAGGCTGGCAACGCGTCAAACGCCAACTTACAATTTTAATTTTGATTTTCACTAAATTTAACCCAAAAATTGTGAGTAAGAAAGCCGTGAAAGACGAAAAAAAAAACAAAAATTGAATTTAACGCTAAAAAGTGAGGTCATATCAAAGTTTTGCAAGAGTTACTTCTCTACTCCAATCAAAATAAAGGCTTTTAGCCGATTACAAATAAATAAAGAAAAACCGCAAACCTCTCCTTCCAGTTCATTGTGACGAAAATGCTCAGCAATGAAGCGAACTTGCTGTAACAAATTGACGAAAACCACGTCGTCAACCGTTTTTTGTTTTTGTCGCTTAGTTTTCCGGAATGCGACTGTTGGAGCCGCGTTTTGAGGTCGAGCACACAGATATGGCTTTATCCTCTGAAAATAGGGAAGTAAAAAATTGCGGTCTGATAATTATTTATTTCAAAGCTTTTCAAACTTCGAGAAAAAGGAGCTAATTTTTGAACAAACCGAAGCCGATTCTGCGAGAATGAGGAATATTCAACAGAATTTTAAACAAGCTTATAAGTTAAAAAAATTACTTCTTTCGTTTGCGAAACCAAAAAAAGCGGATTTCCCTCTGTTGGAGATTGATAAGGCCACAGATACTTTGATAGATTCCAGTTGAAAAAAAATCAAACTAAAAAATCGAAATGTTTCACAAACCGTCTCAATTTTATTTTCCATCGGCCTCATTCTCAAATCAAAGGTGTTGTTCAAAACGGCCTGACTACTCGGCTTCTCCCTCAAATGTCCAGGCAAAGTTGTCGATTCGCGTTGAGTGGAGAGCCGTGTGCTGTTCAAATATTCATGCGCCGCCTGAGTAGGTTTATAGTTTATATATTTTTCAGAAGAATAAAAAAAGTTCCAACCTTTGCTCCGGCAACGTAATTGGGACCAACAAGCGTTGTTGGGTCAACCAAAGTGGTATCCAGCTTTTTGGAATCGTCTTTTTCAGGACGTTTCATGAAGAGTAATCTGAAAAATGGGACGTTGAATTTTAAGATAATCTTTTTTTACTTCCGCAAAAAAATTTTTTTAATGAGCCGAGAGTTTATTTTATTAATCCAATAACACCCTAATTTACTTTTTACTCGAATATTCAAAGTCTGAAGGTCCTGATAAAGCTCTACAATGCAATGTTACCAGGTCATTTGAAAAGTTGAAAACAAAACTCTTGTAATGTTAACTTGAAAGATTGGAAAGAAACGATTCCACAAAGCAAATAAAAATAACAAACACCAACAACCAAAAAAAAAAACTTTAAAAAACAAGCGAAGGCCTAATTTTACAATTTGCGGCCACTGTAAACAGATCTGGCGGCCGTAAAACGCATTGGCGCGTAAAATAAACGAGAGCCACGACTTGTTAAATTAGGCCTCCACTCGCATTTTTTTCTATGTTTTTCCTTTTTCCCCGGCTCTCCATTTGTTTTTGGTGTTTTTTTTTTCCTTTCCGTTGATCTGATAAAAAAATCAGGGATATGATTTTACCTCAATCAAGCTTTTTACCGGCGAAATTCCGAACAATCGCAGTGAAAATAGGTTTTTTATTGGAAATTACACTAAAATTCGAACTCATGTAAAAAAATGTATTTGGGCAAAAATTAGCCGAATTAACCAGAATTAAAAAAAAACTGACTTTGGTAGGAACTTTAGGAAGAAAGCTCGAATCCAAGGCGACATTTTGTGCGCCGAACCGGACCGGAAACGGAAATTTACAGTAATCACAGAAACGACCGTAGATAATGCGACAAGGATCATTGTAGTGATCAAATATCTTCCAAACATTGGTATCACAAGCGATGTCGGTGGCATGAGGTCGATTAAAACCTGATTTATTAATTTTACAAGTTTTTTTTCTAATAGAATGAATCAAACTTACCAAGAAAAACACAGTCAATGTGACGAGAATCGAGATGGAGAAGGTGATTTTATGGTCAGATAAGTAGAAGACGAAGGTTGTGAGAATCGAAATGAGAAAGCAGGGGATTATGAGATTACACGTGAAGAACAACGTTTTCCGTCTGAAATGAGAAGAAAAAATAAAATTTCAACTCAAAAAACCAACCTCAACTTGAAGTAATAAGTGATATCTACATATTTTTCAGGACCGCAGCACGACGCGTAAAGAACGGAGTGTCGTTCAGAAGTCAAAGAAAGGAGATCCCATTCAGCGGATCGATAGAAAAAGCTGAGATCCATGCCTTGTTTCATGAACTCCACTTCACTTCCTTCTTGCTCCACCATGACGACATTTTCTAACAGTAATGAGGATTATTTAAAAAGAGATGGTTTTCTAAACCTTTTGGAAGTTGTTTTAAATCCACATATCGACCGGTATAGGTCCAAGTCCCAAATTTCATATCACATCTCTGTAGGTCATAAGGAAACCAAGTCACGTCGATCTGAAAATTCTGCATTACTAAGAAGTTTCTAAAATACAACTAACGGGACAAAAAGATTTATAAATCGCTGGAGGCTGCCAGAAAACATCGCCTTCGTACGTGACCAATGCATCTGTCAAAATGGTGATATCTGGGTCCCCAGCGGCGCTAAAAATCTTCTTTTCCATGCTTTTCGTCTAAAAACTCAAACTTGTTGTACAAAACTAAGTCTGGCGTCCAGATGAAATCACTTGGAATATGAAGCGTTTTCAAACCGCCATACTTTTCCGGCTTCCAAGTTAATTTGGCGTCATTCCATTTCTAGAAAACAAAAGATTAATTGGCATTTTAGAAAGGATTTTACCATCTCAAGCCACAAATTTGTGGTTAAAACTTGATTCTTCTCATCGACATCGATTATTCGGATCAGCGAAGCTCCTACTTCAACCGTCAGAATGTCGGAACTGTTCTTGACTGGTCGAGGGACCTGAAAAAAATATCTGATTTGCGCTAAAGACGTTTTTTTCCTTTAAAAAAAGTTCTAAAAAAAGCGCATTGATAATTTTCCAACTTTACCAAAAAAATAATAAAGAAAGTTATTTAAAAATTTGGCGAAAAATTGTTAATTTTGCTCTGAAAAATAGGATAAACCAACTTACTATTTCAAATAGGTCAGTAAGATAATATTATCCGGCCGAAGAAATGTTTATTTCAAGAGGAAAGAGTTTTCAATTTCCTTTTTTTCAAATAAGACTGGGAAAAAGTTCTTTATTTCTTGCAGAAATGGTTCAATTTTAAGCGATTCAGACACTTCGAGTGTCATTAAAACTCAATTCGGAGCCTCTCTATCAACTGGCAAAGTGCAAAGTATTGGCAAAGGAGGAACATTCCTTCACGCAGATGTTGCAAATTTAATTACGCTGACGGCTGTAATTTGGTTTTTGCGCAAGAGCTTGGAACATTCATGAAGCTGAGAATAACTGACCTTGTTATAATCAAAAAGGAGATCTTCGTAGAGCTGACTCTCGAGATCCTTCGCCGTGCGGGTGATCTTCAATGAAGAGACGAGCTTAAGCTGAAGGCCGGCGACGGTGATGAGGGTAAATAGCCGTAACATTAGGAAGAAGAAGAACAAGATTTGAGGCAATTGGACCCGAAGGAATGTGGTTGGCCGTCGTTCCTAATACGAGGCAGCCGAAATGCGAAATGGAGGAGCTCCGAGGCGCAGTTATGGATTTGGAGAATTAGGCATGCCACACACTGGGGAATGGCCAGCGAAGACGCGCTTTTTCGGCGACGGAGGAAAGGGTTCGTGGATTCTGGGCTGACGGGTGCCGACGCAGGAAGTGCCCAATTGCCAGCCGGCCTTTTCATTTCGCTCATCCATTCTTCTGGGCTCAGTTTTCCGTTGCAATAACAAGGCTTCATGTTGCGATTCCGTCGCATTTCAGTCCCTAAATTGCTCGTTGAACCTCATTAGATACTCTGTTTTCCAAAAAAAAAAAAACTCTTTCTGAGTTTTTTAATTTACACAGTTGTGATTACCAATTAGTTTCTTTCTTGGGAAAATTTTTAGTGGCCACTATAGGGTTTTGACGTTTAAGGGCCTCTATAGTAGTCAAATTAGTCACCACTTAAAGGGTTGATAGTTAATGGTCACTATAGAGGTCTAAGTGCTACTACTAGACCACTCAAAATTTTAGTGGCCACTTTAGGGGTCAATGGATCAACATAACTGGTCCCATCTGTTTCAAAATTATCAGAATTACTGGAAGGAATACTGGATGAAAAACTGAAGTGGCCACTAAATAGAGAACCTCTCTATTGGCCACTATAGAAGGAATACTGGGTGAAAAACTGAAGTGGCCACTAAATAGAGAACCTCTCTATTGGCCACTATAGAGGTGAGTTTAGTGGCCACTTTAGTGACCTCTAGTCCTTGGCGAGTCTCTATAGTGGTCACTATAATTTTTGCCAGTCAGAAACGTAAAAAATAAAATCGAGGATCGCTAATAATGAAATAATTATGTCATATGAAAAAAAGCATGAAAATAGGAAGTTCGGCTGAAAAATCATCAAAAATCTGTTGAATTTTTTTTAACAACAAGACAATGTTTCCTTGGAGGAGTACATCGCATTTCAATTCAAAACTTGCTGATAAGTTTTTTATTTTCGGCACTAATTCTAAACACCGTAAAAACTATTTTTTTATCTTTCAGACCATTACAAATTAAAACTCATACGTTCACCAAGTTCACAATGTTCACTTAACATTTATGCCGTGATAACAAGATTATATGTTAAGGTTTTTTTGTTCCAATATTTCTGCCTTAAACTCATGACAAAAAAACTTTTTGTGAGAGAATATTAAAAATTCTTCAAACAAAAAAACCTTTCAAAAACCTCAAAAAGTTCCAAATGCGTAGGTGTCATTTCAGCTTCAGCCCCCTTTTTGCGTTTTTCAATAACAAAGATTCCATTTGCGATTCTCCATATTCGAATCCCCATGAAGCTCACTTTATCAAAAAAATTAATATTAAATATTTACGTTCCTGAGCAAAAAAAGTTGCAACAATTTTTTTTAGAGAAAAAAGGCTCAATGAAAAAAAGATAATCACAATACAAAGAAAAGTTCTGAAAAAAAGAAATTCTAAAAAAACTCGAATAGCTGTGAATAAAAGTCACGTCAAAGAAGACTGGAGAAAAATTGGTATAATGAATAAAAACGATTTGCTGAGATTATAAATTAAACTGCTTTCGAAATTCCAAAAATGGAGGAAGGAAAAAAATAAAAATTGAGGAAAAAATTTCTAGAGCAGGATGGAACCTGATACAGACACGCTAGCCGACAAAAAAATCAAAAAATTCTCTGCCAAATAAGGCCGAAGAAAAAAAAGTCAGCAGACTTGTTGGTCGAAACAGGGATACAAAAAAAAACGAAATCAGAAAAAAATCGACAAAATTTCGGCTGCCTCCTCAACACTTCGCACAACGGATTCCTGTACAGTCTGGAAACGTCGACTCACTTCTGGAGATGGGTTAATCGGGGGAACGGGCCACAATGTTTCCAACGGCTTATCAGGTTAAATTTTTTGATTTATCCACTTTTGCGACAATCTTTTTCCGACTCCCCTCGGCCCTGGACAAGCGGGGCGCTGTACAGTTCCAACATTGTGAAGCACTTTCATAATTGGTTTTACCAACGGGCACACATTATTTCCCAACAGCTTGAAAAATATTTACTTCAGGAACGAGTAAAAAACCCAAGAATCAGTTGGATGTTACGGACGGCCGTAGATGGCCTGCAGCTGGCTTTGCTCACGTCCGTAGCCCGTTTCTTCGTCCTCGTTGAACACGAGGTCTCCCCGGCCACGAACTTCCATGCGGTTGACGTAGTAGACGTTGCCGCAATTGGCTCGCGCCTCGCCGTAGGAGTAGGAGAAGATGATTATTCCTGAAACATTTCATGTGAGGACTGCAGAATGGATTACTGACAAAGAAGTAATTATAACTTTGACTTCAAAACTTTTCGAGCTTTGAGGAAACTTTTTACGAAACATCAAAAATACCTATAACTAGGAAGAACAGCGCGAGTCTTAGAAATGGTGCCGTCGTAATCATGGCTGTCACGTCGCAGAACTGAGTTTGAAGCATTTCTGAAATTCGAAAACTTGAACTGAAACATTAAAGAAAGAAACGGTTCTATACAAGAGAAGCTAACGCAAAAAATTGAAAAAAAGAGCGCTGGGCGAATGAATTTCTATCCTCACCAGTCGCTTATATACCTGAAAAAGCTTTCAAAACCATTTGATTTCCTATTGTATGTAAAGTTCTAATTTGATAAACGTTATTTGTCATCTTGTTTGTTCGGGAGCACTTTGAACCATTTCTACTTAATTCGTTTATACACGGAAAATGCTTCTATCATATTTGTGTTCTTGGTCTCGATACGATTTTCCTCATACTGTTTCTATGATTCGAACTTTCTAGAGGCTGTTAGTCATCTTGTTTGTTTGCAAGAAATCGGATTCATTTCGGTATGAGGAATGCTTTTCATGCCTTTCTGAAGAGCGGGCTTTTTATTACCGCAAAAAAGTTCGAAAACCTTTTCAAATTTTGAAAACCACACGGCTTCATAGTTCAGATTTCAGTCAAAAAAGGATTTCATGGAAAGTTGCACAATCAGGAAAAGGAAGCTTAATAGTACATTTACACCAATTTTTCCTTTTCAAGATTAATTCTTCGTCCTAAAGACAAACTCTGTTACATTTGAAATCCGCAAAAAAAGGTAATAGGTGGGTCCTTTCGAAAAGCACACGTTATGAAGTTATTTTCTTGTGTCATATCTTTTTTGGACAGCATATATACACATATTTATTCAGACTTCAGAGAGGATTCTTTTTTGATTCATGGAGTTGCGGAAGATTCCTCCCAACTTGAAAAACCGTTTCGTTTCTTCACCAGAGAGGTGTTTATTAGAAGAAATGTTCGTTTTGATTCATATTCTGACCGTCTCAGTGTACTCGGCTCTGTCCATGCTTTCCGAAGGAGAATAATAATTTCTCTACTAACTCTCCAAAAATTTGTCCTGGGCTCCTACCACTTTCCAAGCGCAGATAATTTCTTCAGAAAAACGAATGCACCTTGTTTTCCAATAAGACTCATACAGAGAGGTCCTCATTTTAACAGTTTCTCCAGCACAGTCATTCCTATTTGGAAAAGACTGGGCTCAAGATTCGACATGAACACTTCTGTCATCCGCTTCAGGAATTTTCTCGACTCTCTCGACAACAATGAACCACTCGCAAGTGTGCCTAACAAGCTTCTCTAAAAAATCTGAAATTTTTGTTCTCAATATTCAATACGTGTCTCCCATCCCGGTAAATTGCTCATTAGGGCGTTTTTATATCGAGTTCCCCTTGACTCAAATTTTCCCTTTTCAAATACTCTGTATTTTCGTGTTTGAGTGAAATAAGTAAAGATTTTTTGTCGGTTGGCGAGAATGTCGTTGATCAAGAATATGTCATATCGTCCTTCTCGAAATAGAAGCAAACGAGTTGCGAAAGTTCCGATGAGCAACTGCTGTTCCACGTTTATACAGTACGGCTGGTCCAGGGCTGGCGGTTGTCGGAATAATCTCAGGCGGCAGCGAAAAGAAAGACCGACCGTCCGGGAAAGAAATGAGACTTTGACAGAATATCATCCTTTTTTTAATCCGTATAGTTTGATTTTCCCAACCGAACAATTTTGCAAACACAGAACGATTTATTTCTCATAAAAGTACAGAAAGGAATTTTAGAGTTCGTCATTCACGCCCAAGCGGTCCTCGTCGTTTTGTTCCGCTTGACGATGAACTTCCTCCCCATTGTGCAGCTCTAACAGGAAGACAATTCCTGAAAAACTTTCATATGATGATTGGAAAATGGATTATCTATTCGCCCGACCAAAACGATCGTTTCATTGTGAACTTCGAGACTTTTCTTTCGAACTTTAAATAATTACCAAAAATCAAAAAGAACAGCACAATGTTCGTCCATCTCGCCCTCTCTCTTTGGTGTTCGATTGTTTGTAGAGCTTCATCATGCGAAATGCTCAGTTTTTGGATTGTCTGCAAGGTTTCAACGTGCAAAAATTATCACGCTGAAAGCTCACTTCAATTAATTCATGAGCCCATGCGGGGGGATCCATCACTGCAAACTGTAAGAAGACACCATGTACAAAAAATGAAAAAGGAACGATGCAATATAAGAAGAGATACATCGAAAATTGGAAACAGGGCGCTGAGCGAATGAATCGCTCCTATCCCCAACGGTCGTTTATATACTTGAGATGCTTTCAAAACCATTTGGTTTCCTGGTCTCGAGATTGTTTTCTTGGTACTGTTATATAATTTAAATGTGCTAGACGTTGTTTGTCATCTTGTTTGTTTCGGAAGCACTCTGATTCATTTTAGTCCGAGAAGCGTTTTTTTTTCATTGTGGTGGATTTATTTTCAGATCCAATAAGCCCAAAAGTGTCGTACCCTTAAAAAAGTTATATAAGGAGTCTAATCGAAAGTTTCTTTTCACACGGAGATCTTCATAACTGATATATGTTTTCTTCGAAAACCTCGGCATGTATTTGAAAAACGACTTTTAAAGTCGGAAATTGAGATATTTTTCCGGAGATCACTTTGAAGAAATGATTTTTTCTGAAAAATGTTCTTCGCCATCGCAGAATTTTGTACAAAGGGTTACAAATATATACAGTATGGCTTCCTAAAAAACGATTGGATTTTGGCAGTGAGCTGGCTGGAGGTCAGAGTCAGACATATTTCAAAAATCTTGAAGTGAAAAAAACTAAATATTTTTATGAAGTTTCCTTGATCAGTTTATCACACGTTTTGGTGTGTAAAAAAGTTCAAAAAAATGTCAGTATGCAAAAAACGTTTATTTTGTCACTGGCTTTCGTTAGAAAAATAGTTTTATTTGATTTGGGCCACGGAAAAAAAAAAGATGGATTTTTTTCTTATTTGACTACCGTAATCTTCAAAAGGGGCGGAGTCTCTCAAAACCTCAATTAAAAGTTTTTTTCAAAACCTTGCAGTGAAAAAAACTAAATATTTTTTTATAGAGCCTCCATGATCCGTTTTCAACTCACTGTGATAACACCATATTGTGAGAAGATCTTTGATAGATTTGTGAATTCGAGAACAATCATGTCTAGAAAATCCATTGTCCCAACTGTTTCATCGTCACATCTCCTTAAAGCTTTATCGAAGGTTGTTTTTGTATTTTTTTTAGCGATTTTCATAAGAATCGATTTCAAAGCTTCACCGCTGTTTTTGCAAGTGAACAAGTTTTATAATAATTATCTCGAGAAGAAAGCTGTGCTGGTTGACCGGGGAATAGTCTCAACTCATAGTAGAATTCATGAAAAAAGACTTTCTATGTCCCAATTTTTGTGCTTTGGAAATATTTCTGACCATGAAGGGTTTTTTTTCCATTGGTTCAATGTTCAATGTATTCCGCTGAGCGGATTCTGATTTTTTTTTTGCGTTGGCTTTAAAATAATGTTAAAGTGGTTACACTCGAGCTTTTTGAGCGCAGATCAGTACTATAAGACCTTCACTCAGTACTAGAAAGTGGCTGCGTCCTGGAGTCTTTTATAATTTTTCCTTTGTGTACTGTATCATTAGGTTAATCGATTTTTGTTACATTTTTTTCTTTCGTAATACTTTTCAAATCTAAGAAGACGGCTTAAATAATTAGATGTTCAAGAGCTTTTCCATTTGCATCGACCACTTGCTGCCGTTGTCCACCATCTCCAATCGACATCGTCCGCTATTCAAATTTCGTTCTCGTCCAAGTGAAATTACGGATAGGAAAGCTCCTACCACACTCCTCGCCCGTCTGAGACCAAATCAAATTAAAAACGGTGCGAGAAAATGTTGAAAGCTAAATAATGGAACAAAAAGCACTGTGTGAAAGTTGAATCATTCGTATCCGACAATTCGTATATCAATCGTGTTTGAATAAACAATTTCCTAGCTTTTTTTCTGTCTTGGATTTCATCATTTTCTTCCATCGCGATTTTTGACATCTTAGTTTCCAAGCTTTATTCGTCCTCGTCTGACTTTGAGAGCTATAAAAAGTTTATAATCTAAAATAAAAGCTTAGGAAATTACTGTTAAAGAATATGGCCCTTTCAAAAAAATTTGGCGCAGATTTGGGATTATTGTTGTCTCTTCAAAAGTCTGAGAGGTACTACGAGACCACGAAAAATTTCACTGGATACTTGAACGCGATTTTTAGAGACGATATGATTAACCGATTCAGTGTCTTTCACAAGTAATCTTTTAAGAAATCCTCAAAGGACCGCTGAACTTTTTCCAGAATTTTTTTAATAGACTACTGTAAATTTCTGAACTCTTTTTGAGTGATATAAACTTTCCGGATTCATCGCATTTGAATTTGAATTCATCATAATAGAAAAAAAAAACGTTTCTCAGACCAAAATGAATCGGAGTGCTTCCGAAAAAAACAAGATGACAAACAACGTCTAGCACATTCAAATTAGATTACAGTATCAGGCAAACAGGAAACCAAATGGTTTTAAAAGCATCTCGAGTATATAAACGAATGGTGAGGATAGGAATGATTCATTCGCTCTGCGCTCTGTTTCTCGATTTTCGCGTTAGCTATTCTTGTATTGAACCGTTCCTTTTCTATTTTTTCAGTTTTTCAGGCCCGAAAAATGGAACTCCAAGGCCGGGCCGGGGAGTTTCTTCAGGTCAGCATGCATCTTGATAACTTTTGCACCTCGATTTACAGAAGATCCAAACAAACATTACGCAGAATGGAAACGGCACTGCGAAAGAAGATCAGATACCTTTCCCAATTCTGGCCATTTTGCACATTTTACTCGCTTTAGGTAAGTTTACAGAACTTGATGGGAAATTTTCTAAAGTTCGAAAAACTGAAATTCAGAAAAGAAGGACCTCTTTTGCTCATCTTAAAAATAATACGCTTTCCGATCATAAAGTGAAGTTTTTCAGCAACACTCGTTGTTTTCTTCCTTCAAGATGAGATGCACGTCGCTGAACTAGAAGGCGGAGCGGACGAACATTTACATCAGGAGGACGTCTCCGAAGACGATGCCTACTTGGACGACCAGGACGAATTCTTCGATGACGACGACTGGTAAACGCGCTGCGGATGCCAGTCATGCCCATTCTCATCATTGAAATTCTGTATTTCTTTTTCAAGAAATAAAGATTTCTTTGTTTGCAAAAAATAGTTCTAATGGGAAAATCGAATTTTATCGGATAATAAGAACGATGGTCAGCCAAAAAAGCGCAAGAGGCAGAAAAATGACTTCATCATTTCCGCTTCCTAGAGGTTTCTCGGGAATAAGCTATTCTCACAGTGTGGTCTTCAAAATGAGTCTTGACTCACTTTATATCGTTCTTTGCAAATGTGAAAGTGTTTGTCTCTCGGGCGAAGAATTAATCTTGAAAAGGGAAAATTGGTGTAAATGTACAATTAAGCTTCCTTTGCCAGATCGCGCAACTTTCCATGAAATATTTTTAGACTGAAATCTGAACAATTGCTATGAAACCGTGTGGTTTACAAAATTAGAATACACACTATAATTTTTTTCGGATTCCAAAATTTGAAAAGTTTTCGAAATTTTTTGCGGTAATAAAAAGGCCGCTCTTCAAAAAGGCATGAAAAGCATTCCTCATACCGAAATGAATCCGATTTCTTTCAAACAAACAAGATGACTAATAGCCTCTAGAAAATTCGAATCATAGCAACAGTATGAGGGAAATCGTATCGAGACCAAGAACACAAATATGATAGAAGCATTTTCCGTGTATAAACGAATTAAGTAGAAATGGTTCAAAGTGCTCCCGAACAAACAAGATGACAAATAACGTTTATCAAATTAGAACTTTACATACAATAGGAAATCAAATGGTTTTGAAAGCTTTTCAGGTATATAAGCGACTGGTGAGGATAGAAATTCATTCGCCCAGCGCTCTTTTTTTCAATTTTTGCGTTAGCTTCTCTTGTATAGAACCGTTTCTTTCTTTAATGTTTCAGTTCAAGTTTTCGAATTTCAGAAATGCTTCAAACTCAGTTCTGCGACGTGACAGCCATGATTACGACGGCACCATTTCTAAGACTCGCGCTGTTCTTCCTAGTTATAGGTATTTTTGATGTTTCGTAAAAAGTTTCCTCAAAGCTCGAAAAGTTTTGAAGTCAAAGTTATAATTACTTCTTTGTCAGTAATCCATTCTGCAGTCCTCACATGAAATGTTTCAGGAATAATCATCTTCTCCTACTCCTACGGCGAGGCGCGAGCCAATTGCGGCAACGTCTACTACGTCAACCGCATGGAAGTTCGTGGCCGGGGAGACCTCGTGTTCAACGAGGACGAAGAAACGGGCTACGGATGTGAGCAAAGCCAGCAGCCCGCCATAAAAGGCCGCCCCCATCATTGAAATCTCGTGTTGTGTTCTTTTGCACTGTGTTTTTCATTAAATGATGTGTCAGCTCTGTTCGCACAAAAAAGTATCAGCAAAAAAAAAATTTTTTTCATTTTTCTATGAACATAAACGGCGCAGTACAAGTCTGCCAAAGTGTCCACTTCCAGATCGTGTTATCTACGAAGATTTTATGCTTTTACCTTCGTCACAGAAATTAAAGTGCAGTTCAAATGACCATCAGAAAATTCGATGAGAATATAAATCTTTAGATAGGTAGTGAATTTTTTTATGAGGTCAAAACTTTTAAGATTTCCTCTTGCGGAGATGAGCCTCCGGCTTTCCCGACGACTGACCTCTTCTTCTCCCTACTCTTTAGTACCGCTTGAGCGGCGTCAACGCCACGAATTGGTTGGTCGAAGGCCTATCCTGATAATCAGTGGACTGGCTCGAGTGATATATAGGTCCTTGTGTGGGTCTAGAAGTTGTTATTTACCACTACCAAACACTTCTTGGACCCCTTGGTTTGGTCGAGGCGCGATCAACGAAGCGTTTCTTCACCGTCGAGCCCCACGGCTTTCTGCGTCTAGGAAGAGGAAACTCCGTCCTTTCCGACGGCTGATCAGGTTGGTTTCATATCGGAATAAAAACTAAAACTATTTTTTCAGCACAATATTTTCAACCCCCTTAAACTGCGACCACACGCTCCTCCACCGTCTAGCCCCACGGCTTTCTGCGTCTAGGAAGATGGGCGTCCGTCCTTTCCGACGGCTGATCAGGTGGGTTTCATATCGGAATAAAAACTGAAACTATTTTTTCAGCAAAATATTTTCAAGCCCTCCGAACTGCGACAACGCGTTTCTTCATCGTCTGCCGCCACGGCTTTCTGCGTCTAGGAAGATGGGCGTCCGTCCTTTCCGACGGCTGATCAGGTTGGTTTCATATCGGAATAAAAACTAAAACTATTTTTTCAGCACAATATTTTCAAGCCCCTTCGAACTGCGACAACGCGCTCCATCACCGTCTAGCCCCACGGCTTTCTGCGTCTAGGAAGATGGGCGTCCGTCCTTTCCGACGGCTGATCAGGTGGGTTTCATATCGGAATAAAAAAACTAAAAACTATTTTTTTCAGCAAAATATTTTCAAGCCCCTCCGAACTGCGACAACGCGTTTCTTCATCGTCTGCCGCCACGGCTTTCTGCGTCTAGGAAGATGGGCGTCCGTCCTTTCCGACGGCTGATCAGGTTGGTTTCATATCGGAATAAAAAAACTAAAAACTATTTTTTTCAGCACAATATTTTCAAGCCCCTTCGAACTGCGACAACGCGTTTCTTCATCGTCTGGCCCCACGGCTTTCTGCGTCTAGGAAGATGGGAGCGTCCGTCCTTTCCGACGGCTGATCAGGTTGGGTTTCATATCGGAATAAAGAAACTAAAACTATTTTTTTCAGCACAATATTTTCAAGCCCCCTTCGAAACTGCGACAAACGCGTTTCTTCATCGTCTAGCCCCACGGCTTCCTGCGTCTAGGAAGATGGAAACTCCGTCCTTTCCGACGGCTGATCAGGTTGGTTTCATATCGGAATAAAAACTAAAACTATTTTTTCAGCACAATATTTTCAAGCCCCTCCGAACTGCGACAACGCGTTTCTTCATCGTCTGCCGCCACGGCTTTCTGCGTCTAGGAAGATGGGCGTCCGTCCTTTCCGACGGCTGATCAGGTTGGTTTCATATCGGAATAAAAACTAAAACTATTTTTTCAGCACAATATTTTCAACCCCCTTCAAACTGCGACCACACGCTCCTCCACCGTCTAGCCCTACGGCTTCCTGCGTCTAGGAAGATGGGCGTCCCGTCCTTTCCGACGGCTGATCAGGTGGGTTTCATATTGGAATAAGAACTAAAACTATTTTTTTCAGCACAATATTTTCAAGCCCCTCCGAACTGCGACAACGCGTTTCTTCATCGTCTGCCGCCACGGCTTTCTGCGTCTAGGAAGATGGGCGTCCGTCCTTTCCGACGGCTGATCAGGTTGGGTTTCATATTGGAATAAAGAACTATAAACTATTTTTTTCAGCACAATATTTTCAACCCCCTTCAAACTGCGACCACACGCTCCTCCACCGTCTAGCCTACGGCTTTCCTGCGTCTAGGAAGATGGGCATCCCGTCCTTTCCGACGGCTGATCAGGTTGGTTTCATATCGGAATAAAAAAACTAAAACTATTTTTTTCAGCACAATATTTTTCAAGCCCCTCCGAAGTGCGACAACGCGCTCCATCACCGTCTAGCCCCACGGCTTCCTGCGTCTAGGAAGATGGAGCGTCCGTCCTTTCCGACGGCTGATCAGGTTGGGTTTCATATCGGAATAAAAAAACTAAAACTATTTTTTTCAGCACAATATTTTCAAGCCCCTCCGAAGTGCGACAACGCGCTCCATCACCGTCTAGCCCCACGGCTTCCTGCGTCTAGGAAGATGAAACGTCCGTCCTTTCCGACGGCTGATCAGGTTGGGTTTCATATCGGAATAAAAAAACTAAAAACTATTTTTTTCAGCACAATATTTTCAAGCCCCTCCGAACTGCGACAACGCGTTTCTTCATCGTCTGCCGCCACGGCTTTCTGCGTCTAGGAAGATGGGCGTCCGTCCTTTCCGACGGCTGATCAGGTTGGTTTCATATCGGAATAGAAAACTAAAACTATTTTTTTCAGCACAATATTTTTCAACCCCCTTCAAACTGCGACCACACGCTCCTCCACCGTCTAGCCTACGGCTTCCTGCGTCTAGGAAGATGGGCATCCCGTCCTTTCCGACGGCTGATCAGGTGGGTTTCATATTGGAATAAGAACTAAAACTATTTTTTTCAGCACAATATTTTTCAAGCCCCTCCGAACTGCGACAACGCGTTTCTTCATCGTCTGCCGCCACGGCTTTCTGCGTCTAGGAAGATGGGCGTCCGTCCTTTCCGACGGCTGATCAGGTTGGTTTCATATTGGAATAAGAACTATAACTATTTTTTCAGCACAATATTTTCAACCCCCTTCAAACTGCGACCACACGCTCCTCCACCGTCTAGCCTACGGCTTCCTGCGTCTAGGAAGATGGGCACCCGTCCTTTCCGACGGCTGATCAGGTTGGTTTCATATCGGAATAAAAACTAAAACTATTTTTTCAGCACAATATTTTCAAGCCCCTCCGAAGTGCGACAACGCGCTCCATCACCGTCTAGCCCCACGGCTTCCTGCGTCTAGGAAGAGGAAACTCCGTCCTTTCCGACGGCTGATCAGGTTGGTTTCATATCGGAATAAAAACTAAAACTATTTTTTCAGCACAATATTTTCAAGCCCCTCCGAAGTGCGACAACGCGCTCCATCACCGTCTAGCCCCACGGCTTCCTGCGTCTAGGAAGATGGGAAACGTCCGTCCTTTCCGACGGCTGATCAGGTTGGGTTTCATATCGGAATAAAAAAACTAAAACTATTTTTTTCAGCACAATATTTTCAAGCCCCTCCGAAGTGCGACAAAGCGTTTCTTCATCGTCTGGCCCCACGGCTTCCTGCGTCTAGGAAGATGGGAAACTCCGTCCTTTCCGACGGCTGATCAGGTTGGGTTTCATATCGGAATAAAAAAACTAAAACTATTTTTTTCAGCACAATATTTTTCAAGCCCCTCCGAAGTGCGACAACGCGCTCCATCACCGTCTAGCCCCACGGCTTTCCTGCGTCTAGGAAGATGGGAAACTCCGTCCTTTCCGACGGCTGATCAGGTTGGGTTTCATATCGGAATAAAAAAACTAAAACTATTTTTTTCAGCACAATATTTTCAAGCCCCTCCGAAGTGCGACAACGCGCTCCATCACCGTCTAGCCCCACGGCTTCCTGCGTCTAGGAAGAGGGAAACTCCGTCCTTTCCGACGGCTGATCAGGTTGGTTTCATATCGGAATAAAAAAACTAAAAACTATTTTTTTCAGCACAATATTTTCAAGCCCCTCCGAAGTGCGACAAAGCGTTTCTTCACCGTCTAGCCCCACGGCTTCCTGCGTCTAGGAAGAGGGAAACTCCGTCCTTTCCGACGGCTGATCAGGTTGGTTTCATATCGGAATAAAAAAACTAAAAACTATTTTTTTCAGCACAATATTTTTCAACCCCCTTCAAACTGCGACCACACGCTCCTCCACCGTCTAGCCTACGGCTTCCTGCGTCTAGGAAGATGGGCACCCGTCCTTTCCGACGGCTGATCAGGTGGGTTTCATATTGGAATAAGAACTAAAAACTATTTTTTTCAGCACAATATTTTCAACCCCCTTAAACTGCGACCACACGCTCCTCCACCGTCTCAGCCTACGGCTTTCTGCGTCTAGGAAGATGGGCGTCCGTCCTTTCCGACGGCTGATCAGGTTGGGTTTCATATCGGAATAAAAAAACTAAAAACTATTTTTTTCAGCACAATATTTTCAACCCCCTTCAAACTGCGACCACACGCTCCTCCACCGTCTAGCCTACGGCTTCCTGCGTCTAGGAAGATGGGCATCCCGTCCTTTCCGACGGCTGATCAGGTGGGTTTCATATTGGAATAAAGAACTAAAAACTATTTTTTTCAGCACAATATTTTTCAACCCCCTTCAAACTGCGACCACACGCTCCTCCACCGTCTAGCCTACGGCTTTCTGCGTCTAGGAAGATGGGCGTCCGTCCTTTCCGACGGCTGATCAGGTTGGGTTTCATATCGGAATAAAAACTAAAACTATTTTTTCAGCAAAATATTTTCAAGCCCCTCCGAACTGCGACAACGCGTTTCTTCATCGTCTGCCGCCACGGCATTCTGCGTCTAGGAAGATGGGCGTCCGTCCTTTCCGACGGCTGATCAGGTTGGGTTTCATATCGGAATAAAAACTAAAACTATTTTTTTCAGCACAATATTTTTCAAGCCCCTTCGAAACTGCGACAACGCGCTCCATCACCGTCTAGCCCCACGGCTTTCTGCGTCTAGGAAGATGGGCGTCCGTCCTTTCCGACGGCTGATCAGGTGGGTTCCATATTGGAATAAAAACTAAAACTATTTTTTCAGCACAATATTTTCAAGCCCCTTCGAACTGCGACAACGCGCTCCATCACCGTCTAGCCCCACGGCTTCCTGCGTCTAGGAAGAGGAAACTCCGTCCTTTCCGACGGCTGATCAGGTTGGTTTCATATTGGAATAAGAACTAAAACTATTTTTTCAGCACAATATTTTCAACCCCCTTCAAACTGCGACCACACGCTCCTCCACCGTCTAGCCTACGGCTTCCTGCGTCTAGGAAGATGGGCGTCCGTCCTTTCCGACGGCTGATCAGGTGGGTTCCATATTGGAATAAAAACTAAAACTATTTTTTCAGCAAAATATTTTCAAGCCCCTCCGAACTGCGACAACGCGTTTCTTCATCGTCTGCCGCCACGGCTTTCTGCGTCTAGGAAGATGGGCGTCCGTCCTTTCCGACGGCTGATCAGGTTGGTTTCATATCGGAATAAAAACTAAAACTATTTTTTCAGCACAATATTTTCAACCCCCTTCAAACTGCGACCACACGCTCCTCCACCGTCTAGCCTACGGCTTCCTGCGTCTAGGAAGATGGGCACCCGTCCTTTCCGACGGCTGATCAGGTGGGTTTCATATTGGAATAAGAACTAAAACTATTTTTTCAGCACAATATTTTCAAGCCCCTCCGAACTGCGACAACGCGTTTCTTCATCGTCTGCCGCCACGGCTTTCTGCGTCTAGGAAGATGGGCGTCCGTCCTTTCCGACGGCTGATCAGGTTGGTTTCATATTGGAATAAGAACTATAACTATTTTTTCAGCACAATATTTTCAACCCCCTTCAAACTGCGACCACACGCTCCTCCACCGTCTAGCCTACGGCTTCCTGCGTCTAGGAAGATGGGCACCCGTCCTTTCCGACGGCTGATCAGGTTGGTTTCATATCGGAATAAAAACTAAAACTATTTTTTCAGCACAATATTTTCAAGCCCCTCCGAAGTGCGACAACGCGTTTCTTCATCGTCTGGCCCCACGGCTTCCTGCGTCTAGGAAGAGGAAACTCCGTCCTTTCCGACGGCTGATCAGGTTGGTTTCATATCGGAATAAAAACTAAAACTATTTTTTCAGCACAATATTTTCAAGCCCCTTCGAACTGCGACAACGCGCTCCATCACCGTCTAGCCTACGGCTTCCTGCGTCTAGGAAGATGGGCACCCGTCCTTTCCGACGGCTGATCAGGTGGGTTTCATATTGGAATAAGAACTAAAACTATTTTTTCAGCACAATATTTTCAACCCCCTTAAACTGCGACCACACGCTCCTCCACCGTCTAGCCTACGGCTTTCTGCGTCTAGGAAGATGGGCGTCCGTCCTTTCCGACGGCTGATCAGGTTGGTTTCATATCGGAATAAAAACTAAAACTATTTTTTCAGCACAATATTTTCAACCCCCTTCAAACTGCGACCACACGCTCCTCCACCGTCTAGCCTACGGCTTCCTGCGTCTAGGAAGATGGGCACCCGTCCTTTCCGACGGCTGATCAGGTGGGTTTCATATTGGAATAAGAACTAAAACTATTTTTTCAGCACAATATTTTCAACCCCCTTCAAACTGCGACCACACGCTCCTCCACCGTCTAGCCTACGGCTTTCTGCGTCTAGGAAGATGGGCGTCCGTCCTTTCCGACGGCTGATCAGGTTGGTTTCATATCGGAATAAAAACTAAAACTATTTTTTCAGCAAAATATTTTCAAGCCCCTCCGAACTGCGACAACGCGTTTCTTCATCGTCTGCCGCCACGGCATTCTGCGTCTAGGAAGATGGGCGTCCGTCCTTTCCGACGGCTGATCAGGTTGGTTTCATATCGGAATAAAAAAACTAAAACTATTTTTTTCAGCACAATATTTTCAAGCCCCCTTCGAAACTGCGACAACGCGCTCCATCACCGTCTAGCCCCACGGCTTTCTGCGTCTAGGAAGATGGGCGTCCGTCCTTTCCGACGGCTGATCAGGTGGGTTCCATATTGGAATAAAAAAACTAAAAACTATTTTTTTCAGCACAATATTTTCAAGCCCCTTCGAACTGCGACAACGCGCTCCATCACCGTCTAGCCCCACGGCTTCCTGCGTCTAGGAAGATGGGAAACTCCGTCCTTTCCGACGGCTGATCAGGTTGGGTTTCATATTGGAATAAAGAACTAAAACTATTTTTTTCAGCACAATATTTTCAACCCCTTCAAACTGCGACCACACGCTCCTCCACCGTCTAGCCCTACGGCTTCCTGCGTCTAGGAAGATGGGCGTCCGTCCTTTCCGACGGCTGATCAGGTGGGTTCCATATTGGAATAAAAAAACTAAAAACTATTTTTTTCAGCACAATATTTTTCAACCCCCTTCAAACTGCGACCACACGCTCCTCCACCGTCTAGCCTACGGCTTCCTGCGTCTAGGAAGATGGGCGTCCGTCCTTTCCGACGGCTGATCAGGTGGGTTCCATATTGGAATAAAAACTAAAACTATTTTTTCAGCACAATATTTTCAACCCCCTTCAAACTGCGACCACACGCTCCTCCACCGTCTAGCCTACGGCTTCCTGCGTCTAGGAAGATGGGCGTCCGTCCTTTCCGACGGCTGATCAGGTTGGTTTCATATTGGAATAAGAACTAAAACTATTTTTTCAGCACAATATTTTCAAGCCCCTTCGAACTGCGACAACGCGCTCCATCACCGTCTAGCCCTACGGCTTTCTGCGTCTAGGAAGATGGGCGTCCGTCCTTTCCGACGGCTGATCAGGTGGGTTTCATATTGGAATAAGAACTAAAAACTATTTTTTTCAGCACAATATTTTCAAGCCCCTTCGAACTGCGACAACGCGCTCCATCACCGTCTAGCCCCACGGCTTCCTGCGTCTAGGAAGATGGGGAAACTCCGTCCTTTCCGACGGCTGATCAGGTTGGGTTTCATATCGGAATAAAAAAACTAAAAACTATTTTTTTCAGCACAATATTTTCAAGCCCCCTTCGAAACTGCGACAACGCGCTCCATCACCGTCTAGCCCCACGGCTTTCTGCGTCTAGGAAGATGGGCGTCCGTCCTTTCCGACGGCTGATCAGGTGGGTTTCATATTGGAATAAGAACTAAAACTATTTTTTCAGCACAATATTTTCAAGCCCCTTCGAACTGCGACAACGCGCTCCATCACCGTCTAGCCCCACGGCTTCCTGCGTCTAGGAAGAGGAAACTCCGTCCTTTCCGACGGCTGATCAGGTTGGTTTCATATCGGAATAAAAACTAAAACTATTTTTTCAGCACAATATTTTCAAGCCCCTTCGAACTGCGACAACGCGCTCCATCACCGTCTAGCCCCACGGCTTTCTGCGTCTAGGAAGATGGGCGTCCGTCCTTTCCGACGGCTGATCAGGTGGGTTTCATATTGGAATAAGAACTAAAACTATTTTTTCAGCACAATATTTTCAAGCCCCTTCGAACTGCGACAACGCGTTTCTTCATCGTCTGGCCCCCACGGCTTCCTGCGTCTAGGAAGAGGAAACTCCGTCCTTTCCGACGGCTGATCAGGTTGGTTTCATATCGGAATAAAAACTAAAACTATTTTTTCAGCACAATATTTTCAAGCCCCTTCGAACTGCGACAACGCGCTCCATCACCGTCTAGCCTACGGCTTCCTGCGTCTAGGAAGATGGGCGTCCGTCCTTTCCGACGGCTGATCAGGTTGGTTTCATATCGGAATAAAAAAACTAAAAACTATTTTTTTCAGCACAATATTTTCAACCCCCTTAAACTGCGACCACAGGCTCCTCCACCGTCTAGCCTCACGGCTTTCTGCGTCTAGGAAGAGGGAAACTCCGTCCTTTCCGACGGCTGATCAGGTTGGTTTCATATCGGAATAAAAAAACTAAAACTATTTTTTTCAGCACAATATTTTCAAGCCCCTTCGAACTGCGACAACGCGCTCCATCACCGTCTAGCCCCACGGCTTCCTGCGTCTAGGAAGAGGAAACTCCGTCCTTTCCGACGGCTGATCAGGTTGGTTTCATATCGGAATAAAAACTAAAACTATTTTTTCAGCACAATATTTTCAAGCCCCTTCGAACTGCGACAACGCGCTCCATCACCGTCTAGCCCCACGGCTTCCTGCGTCTAGGAAGAGGGAAACTCCGTCCTTTCCGACGGCTGATCAGGTTGGTTTCATATCGGAATAAAAAAACTAAAAACTATTTTTTTCAGCACAATATTTTCAACCCCCTTCAAACTGCGACCACACGCTCCTCCACCGTCTGGCCTACGGCTTCCTGCGTCTAGGAAGATGGGCACCCGTCCTTTCCGACGGCTGATCAGGTGGGTTTCATATTGGAATAAGAACTAAAAACTATTTTTTTTCAGCACAATATTTTCAACCCCCTTCAAACTGCGACCACACGCTCCTCCACCGTCTAGCCTACGGCTTCCTGCGTCTAGGAAGATGGGCACCCGTCCTTTCCGACGGCTGATCAGGTTGGTTTCATATCGGAATAAAAAAACTAAAAACTATTTTTTTCAGCACAATATTTTCAACCCCCTTAAACTGCGACCACACGCTCCTCCACCGTCTAGCCTACGGCTTTCTGCGTCTAGGAAGATGGGAAACTCCGTCCTTTCCGACGGCTGATCAGGTTGGTTTCATATCGGAATAAAAACTAAAACTATTTTTTCAGCACAATATTTTCAAGCCCCTTCGAACTGCGACAACGCGCTCCATCACCGTCTAGCCCCACGGCTTCCTGCGTCTAGGAAGAGGAAACTCCGTCCTTTCCGACGGCTGATCAGGTTGGGTTTCATATCGGAATAAAAACTAAAACTATTTTTTCAGCACAATATTTTCAACCCCCTTCAAACTGCGACCACACGCTCCTCCACCGTCTGGCCTACGGCTTCCTGCGTCTAGGAAGATGGGCGTCCGTCCTTTCCGACGGCTGATCAGGTGGGTTTCATATCGGAATAAAAACTAAAACTATTTTTTCAGCACAATATTTTCAAGCCCCTTCGAACTGCGACAACGCGCTCCATCACCGTCTAGCCCCACGGCTTCCTGCGTCTAGGAAGAGGAAACTCCGTCCTTTCCGACGGCTGATCAGGTGGGTTTCATATTGGAATAAAAACTAAAACTATTTTTTCAGCACAATATTTTCAAGCCCCTTCGAACTGCGACAACGCGCTCCATCACCGTCTAGCCCCACGGCT
Organism: Caenorhabditis auriculariae; assembly: GCA_904845305.1. Lineage (NCBI taxonomy): Eukaryota > Metazoa > Nematoda > Chromadorea > Rhabditida > Rhabditidae > Caenorhabditis > Caenorhabditis auriculariae. The sequence goes on along the minus strand of CAJGYM010000019.1, from coordinate 673,557 downwards.
TTCTGCGTCTAGGAAGAGGAAACTCCGTCCTTTCCGACGGCTGATCAGGTGGGTTTCATATTGGAATAAAAAAACTAAAAACTATTTTTTTCAGCACAATATTTTCAAGCCCCCTTCGAACTGCGACAACGCGCTCCATCACCGTCTAGCCCCACGGCTTTCTGCGTCTAGGAAGAGGGAAACTCCGTCCTTTCCGACGGCTGATCAGGTGGGTTTCATATTGGAATAAAAACTAAAACTATTTTTTCAGCACAATATTTTCAAGCCCCTTCGAACTGCGACAACGCGCTCCATCACCGTCTAGCCCCACGGCTTTCTGCGTCTAGGAAGAGGAAACTCCGTCCTTTCCGACGGCTGATCAGGTGGGTTTCATATCGGAATAAAAACAAAACTATTTTTTCAGCACAATATTTTCAAGCCCCTACGAAGTGCGACAACGCGCTCCATCACCGTCTAGCCCCACGGCTTTCTGCGTCTAGGAAGATGGGCGTCCGTCCTTTCCGACGGCTGATCAGGTGGGTTTCATATCGGAATAAAAAAACTAAAAACTATTTTTTTCAGCACAATATTTTCAAGCCCCCTCCGAAGTGCGACAACGCGCTCCATCACCGTCTAGCCCCACGGCTTCCTGCGTCTAGGAAAAGGAAACTCCGTCCTTTCCGACGGCTGATCAGGTTGGTTTCATATCGGAATAAAAAAACTAAAACTATTTTTTCAGCACAATATTTTCAAGCCCCTACGAAGTGCGACAACGCGCTCCATCACCGTCTAGCCCCACGGCTTTCTGCGTCTAGGAAGATGGGCGTCCGTCCTTTCCGACGGCTGATCAGGTGGGTTTCATATCGGAATAAAAACTAAAACTATTTTTTCAGCACAATATTTTCAAGCCCCTCCGAAGTGCGACAACGCGCTCCATCACCGTCTAGCCCCACGGCTTCCTGCGTCTAGGAAAAGGGAAACTCCGTCCTTTCCGACGGCTGATCAGGTTGGTTTTCATATCGGAATAAAAAAACTAAAACTATTTTTTTCAGCACAATATTTTCAAGCCCCTTCGAACTGCGACAACGCGCTCCATCACCGTCTAGCCCCACGGCTTCCTGCGTCTAGGAAAGAGGGAAACTCCGTCCTTTCCGACGGCTGATCAGGTTGGGTTTCATATCGGAATAAAAAAACTAAAACTATTTTTTTCAGCACAATATTTTCAAGCCCCCTTCGAACTGCGACAACGCGCTCCATCACCGTCTAGCCCCACGGCTTCCTGCGTCTAGGAAAAGGAAACTCCGTCCTTTCCGACGGCTGATCAGGTTGGTTTCATATCGGAATAAAAACTAAAACTATTTTTTCAGCACAATATTTTCAAGCCCCTTCGAACTGCGACAACGCGCTACATCACCGTCTAGCCCCACGGCTTCCTGCGTCTAGGAAAAGGAAACTCCGTCCTTTCCGACGGCTGATCAGGTTGGTTTCATATCGGAATAAAAAAACTAAAAACTATTTTTTTCAGCACAATATTTTCAAGCCCCTTCGAACTGCGACAACGCGCTCCATCACCGTCTAGCCCCACGGCTTCCTGCGTCTAGGAAAGAGGAAACTCCGTCCTTTCCGACGGCTGATCAGGTTGGTTTCATATCGGAATAAAAAAACTAAAAACTATTTTTTTCAGCACAATATTTTCAAGCCCCTTCGAACTGCGACAACGCGCTACATCACCGTCTAGCCCCACGGCTTCCTGCGTCTAGGAAAGAGGAAACTCCGTCCTTTCCGACGGCTGATCAGGTTGGTTTCATATCGGAATAAAAAAACTAAAACTATTTTTTTCAGCACAATATTTTTCAAGCCCCTTCGAACTGCGACAACGCGCTACATCACCGTCTAGCCCCACGGCTTTCTGCGTCTAGGAAGATGGGCGTCCGTCCTTTCCGACGGCTGATCAGGTGGGTTTCATATCGGAATAAAAACTAAAACTATTTTTTCAGCACAATATTTTCAAGCCCCTCCGAAGTGCGACAACGCGCTCCATCACCGTCTAGCCCCACGGCTTCCTGCGTCTAGGAAAAGGAAACTCCGTCCTTTCCGACGGCTGATCAGGTTGGTTTCATATCGGAATAAAAACTAAAACTATTTTTTCAGCACAATATTTTCAAGCCCCTTCGAACTGCGACAACGCGCTACATCACCGTCTAGCCCCACGGCTTCCTGCGTCTAGGAAAAGGAAACTCCGTCCTTTCCGACGGCTGATCAGGTTGGTTTCATATCGGAATAAAAAAACTAAAAACTATTTTTTTCAGCACAATATTTTCAAGCCCCTTCGAACTGCGACAACGCGTTTCTTCATCGTCTGGCCCTCACGGCTTCCTGCGTCTAGGAAGAGGGAAACTCCGTCCTTTCCGACGGCTGATCAGGTTGGTTTCATATCGGAATAAAAAAACTAAAACTATTTTTTTTCAGCACAATATTTTCAACCCCCTTCAAACTGCGACCACACGCTCCTCCACCGTCTAGCCTACGGCTTCCTGCGTCTAGGAAGATGGGCACCCGTCCTTTCCGACGGCTGATCAGGTTGGTTTCATATCGGAATAAAAACTAAAACTTTTTTTCAGCACAATATTTTCAACCCCCTTAAACTGCGACCACACGCTCCTCCACCGTCTAGCCTACGGCTTTCTGCGTCTAGGAAGATGGGCGTCCGTCCTTTCCGACGGCTGATCAGGTTGGTTTCATATCGGAATAAAAACTAAAACTATTTTTTCAGCACAATATTTTCAAGCCCCTTCGAACTGCGACAACGCGCTCCATCACCGTCTAGCCCCACGGCTTCCTGCGTCTAGGAAAAGGGAAACTCCGTCCTTTCCGACGGCTGATCAGGTTGGGTTTCATATCGGAATAAAAACTAAAAACTATTTTTTTCAGCACAATATTTTTCAAGCCCTTCGAACTGCGACAACGCGCTACATCACCGTCTAGCCCCACGGCTTCCTGCGTCTAGGAAAAGGGAAACTCCGTCCTTTCCGACGGCTGATCAGGTTGGTTTCATATCGGAATAAAAAAACTAAAACTATTTTTTTCAGCACAATATTTTCAAGCCCCTTCGAACTGCGACAACGCGCTACATCACCGTCTAGCCCCACGGCTTTCTGCGTCTAGGAAGATGGGCGTCCGTCCTTTCCGACGGCTGATCAGGTGGGTTTCATATCGGAATAAAAAAACTAAAACTATTTTTTTCAGCACAATATTTTCAAGCCCCTCCGAAGTGCGACAACGCGCTCCATCACCGTCTAGCCCCACGGCTTCCTGCGTCTAGGAAAAGGGAAACTCCGTCCTTTCCGACGGCTGATCAGGTTGGTTTCATATCGGAATAAAAAAACTAAAAACTATTTTTCAGCACAATATTTTTCAAGCCCCTTCGAACTGCGACAACGCGCTACATCACCGTCTAGCCCCCACGGCTTCCTGCGTCTAGGAAAAAGGGAAACTCCGTCCTTTCCGACGGCTGATCAGGTTGGTTTCATATCGGAATAAAAAAACTAAAAACTATTTTTTTCAGCACAATATTTTCAAGCCCCCTTCGAACTGCGACAACGCGCTCCATCACCGTCTAGCCCCACGGCTTCCTGCGTCTAGGAAGAGGAAACTCCGTCCTTTCCGACGGCTGATCAGGTTGGTTTCATATTGGAATAAAAACTAAAACTATTTTTTCAGCACAATATTTTCAAGCCCCTTCGAACTGCGACAACGCGCTCCATCACCGTCTAGCCCCACGGCTTCCTGCGTCTAGGAAGAGGAAACTCCGTCCTTTCCGACGGCTGATCAGGTTGGTTTCATATCGGAATAAAAACTAAAACTATTTTTTCAGCACAATATTTTCAAGCCCCTTCGAACTGCGACAACGCGCTCCATCACCGTCTAGCCCCACGGCTTCCTGCGTCTAGGAAGAGGAAACTCCGTCCTTTCCGACGGCTGATCAGGTTGGTTTCATATCGGAATAAAAACTAAAACTATTTTTTCAGCACAATATTTTCAAGCCCCTTCGAACTGCGACAACGCGCTCCATCACCGTCTAGCCCCACGGCTTCCTGCGTCTAGGAAGAGGAAACTCCGTCCTTTCCGACGGCTGATCAGGTTGGTTTCATATCGGAATAAAAACTAAAACTATTTTTTCAGCACAATATTTTCAACCCCCTTCAAACTGCGACCACACGCTCCTCCACCGTCTAGCCTACGGCTTCCTGCGTCTAGGAAGATGGGCACCCGTCCTTTCCGACGGCTGATCAGGTTGGTTTCATATCGGAATAAAAAAACTAAAACTTTTTTTTTCAGCACAATATTTTCAACCCCCTTTAAACTGCGACCACACGCTCCTCCACCGTCTAGCCTACGGCTTTCTGCGTCTAGGAAGATGGGCGTCCGTCCTTTCCGACGGCTGATCAGGTTGGTTTCATATCGGAATAAAAACTAAAACTATTTTTTCAGCACAATATTTTCAAGCCCCTCCGAAGTGCGACAACGCGTTTCTTCATCGTCTGGCCCTCACGGCTTCCTGCGTCTAGGAAGAGGGAAACTCCGTCCTTTCCGACGGCTGATCAGGTTGGTTTCATATCGGAATAAAAACTAAAACTATTTTTTCAGCACAATATTTTCAAGCCCCTTCGAACTGCGACAACGCGCTCCATCACCGTCTAGCCCCACGGCTTCCTGCGTCTAGGAAGATGGGCACCCGTCCTTTCCGACGGCTGATCAGGTGGGTTTCATATTGGAATAAAAACTAAAACTATTTTTTCAGCACAATATTTTCAAGCCCCTTCGAACTGCGACAACGCGCTCCATCACCGTCTAGCCCCACGGCTTCCTGCGTCTAGGAAGATGGGCACCCGTCCTTTCCGACGGCTGATCAGGTTGGTTTCATATCGGAATAAAAAAACTAAAAACTATTTTTTTCAGCACAATATTTTCAAGCCCCCTTCGAACTGCGACAACGCGCTCCATCACCGTCTAGCCCCACGGCTTCCTGCGTCTAGGAAGAGGAAACTCCGTCCTTTCCGACGGCTGATCAGGTTGGTTTCATATTGGAATAAAAACTAAAACTATTTTTTCAGCACAATATTTTCAAGCCCCTCCGAAGTGCGACAACCCGTTTCTTCATCGTCTGGCCCCACGGCTTCCTGCGTCTAGGAAGATGGGAAACTCCGTCCTTTCCGACGGCTGATCAGGTTGGGTTTCATATCGGAATAAAAAAACTAAAAACTATTTTTTTCAGCACAATATTTTCAAGCCCCCTTCGAACTGCGACAACGCGCTCCATCACCGTCTAGCCCCACGGCTTCCTGCGTCTAGGAAGATGGGCACCCGTCCTTTCCGACGGCTGATCAGGTGGGTTTCATATTGGAATAAAAACTAAAACTATTTTTTCAGCACAATATTTTCAAGCCCCTTCGAACTGCGACAACGCGCTCCATCACCGTCTAGCCCCACGGCTTCCTGCGTCTAGGAAGAGGGAAACTCCGTCCTTTCCGACGGCTGATCAGGTTGGTTTCATATCGGAATAAAAAAACTAAAAACTATTTTTTTCAGCACAATATTTTCAAGCCCCTTCGAACTGCGACAACGCGCTCCATCACCGTCTAGCCCCACGGCTTCCTGCGTCTAGGAAAGATGGGACACCCGTCCTTTCCGACGGCTGATCAGGTTGGGTTTCATATCGGAATAAAAAAACTAAAACTATTTTTTTCAGCACAATATTTTTCAAGCCCCTTCGAACTGCGACAACGCGCTCCATCACCGTCTAGCCCCACGGCTTCCTGCGTCTAGGAAGAGGGAAACTCCGTCCTTTCCGACGGCTGATCAGGTTGGTTTCATATCGGAATAAAAAAACTAAAACTATTTTTTTCAGCACAATATTTTCAAGCCCCCTTCGAACTGCGACAACGCGCTCCATCACCGTCTAGCCCCACGGCTTCCTGCGTCTAGGAAGATGGGAAACTCCGTCCTTTCCGACGGCTGATCAGGTTGGTTTCATATTGGAATAAAAACTAAAAACTATTTTTCAGCACAATATTTTTCAAGCCCCTTCGAACTGCGACAACGCGCTCCATCACCGTCTAGCCCCACGGCTTCCTGCGTCTAGGAAGAGGAAACTCCGTCCTTTCCGACGGCTGATCAGGTTGGTTTCATATCGGAATAAAAAAACTAAAAACTATTTTTTTCAGCACAATATTTTTCAAGCCCCTTCGAACTGCGACAACGCGCTCCATCACCGTCTAGCCCCCACGGCTTCCTGCGTCTAGGAAAGAGGGAAACTCCGTCCTTTCCGACGGCTGATCAGGTTGGTTTCATATCGGAATAAAAAAACTAAAAACTATTTTTTTCAGCACAATATTTTCAACCCCCTTCAAACTGCGACCACACGCTCCTCCACCGTCTAGCCTACGGCTTCCTGCGTCTAGGAAGATGGGCACCCGTCCTTTCCGACGGCTGATCAGGTTGGGTTTCATATCGGAATAAAAAAACTAAAACTTTTTTTTTCAGCACAATATTTTCAACCCCCTTAAACTGCGACCACACGCTCCTCCACCGTCTAGCCTACGGCTTTCTGCGTCTAGGAAGATGGGCGTCCGTCCTTTCCGACGGCTGATCAGGTTGGGTTTCATATCGGAATAAAAACTAAAACTATTTTTTCAGCACAATATTTTCAAGCCCCTCCGAAGTGCGACAACGCGTTTCTTCATCGTCTGGCCCCACGGCTTCCTGCGTCTAGGAAGAGGAAACTCCGTCCTTTCCGACGGCTGATCAGGTTGGTTTCATATCGGAATAAAAACTAAAACTATTTTTTCAGCACAATATTTTCAAGCCCCTTCGAAGTGCGACAACGCGCTCCATCACCGTCTAGCCCCACGGCTTCCTGCGTCTAGGAAGAGGGAAACTCCGTCCTTTCCGACGGCTGATCAGGTTGGGTTTCATATTGGAATAAAAAAACTAAAACTATTTTTTTCAGCACAATATTTTCAACCCCCTTCAAACTGCGACCACACGCTCCTCCACCGTCTAGCCTACGGCTTCCTGCGTCTAGGAAGATGGGCACCCGTCCTTTCCGACGGCTGATCAGGTTGGTTTCATATCGGAATAAAAAAACTAAAACTTTTTTTTTCAGCACAATATTTTCAACCCCCTTAAACTGCGACCACACGCTCCTCCACCGTCTAGCCTACGGCTTTCTGCGTCTAGGAAGATGGGCGTCCGTCCTTTCCGACGGCTGATCAGGTTGGGTTTCATATCGGAATAAAAAAACTAAAACTATTTTTTTCAGCACAATATTTTTCAAGCCCCTCCGAAGTGCGACAACGCGTTTCTTCATCGTCTGGCCCCACGGCTTCCTGCGTCTAGGAAGAGGGAAACTCCGTCCTTTCCGACGGCTGATCAGGTTGGGTTTCATATCGGAATAAAAAAACTAAAAACTATTTTTTTCAGCACAATATTTTTCAAGCCCCTTCGAACTGCGACAACGCGCTCCATCACCGTCTAGCCCCACGGCTTCCTGCGTCTAGGAAGATGGGCACCCGTCCTTTCCGACGGCTGATCAGGTGGGTTTCATATTGGAATAAAAAAACTAAAAACTATTTTTTTCAGCACAATATTTTCAAGCCCCTACGAAGTGCGACAACGCGTTTCTTCATCGTCTGGCCCCACGGCTTCCTGCGTCTAGGAAGATGGGCGTCCGTCCCTTCCGACGGCTGATCAGGTGGGTTTCATAATGGCATAAAAACTAAAACTATTTTTTCAGCACAATATTTTCAAGCCCCTACGAAGTGCGACAACGCGTTTCTTCATCGTCTGGCCCCACGGCTTCCTGCGTCTAGGAAGATGGGCGTCCGTCCTTTCCGACGGCTGATCAGGTGGGTTTCATATTGGAATAAAAACTAAAACTATTTTTTCAGCACAATATTTTCAAGCCCCTACGAAGTGCGACAACGCGCTCCATCACCGTCTAGCCCCACGGCTTTCTGCGTCTAGGAAGATGGGCGTCCGTCCTTTCCGACGGCTGATCAGGTGGGTTTCATATCGGAATAAAAACTAAAACTATTTTTTCAGCACAATATTTTCAAGCCCCTCCGAAGTGCGACAACGCGTTTCTTCATCGTCTGGCCCCACGGCTTCCTGCGACTAGGAAGATGGGAAACTCCGTCCTTTCCGACGGCTGATCAGGTTGGGTTTCATATCGGAATAAAAAAACTAAAACTATTTTTTTCAGCACAATATTTTTCAAGCCCCTTCGAACTGCGACAACGCGCTCCATCACCGTCTAGCCCCACGGCTTCCTGCGTCTAGGAAGATGGGCACCCGTCCTTTCCGACGGCTGATCAGGTGGGTTTCATATTGGAATAAAAACTAAAACTATTTTTTCAGCACAATATTTTCAAGCCCCTCCGAAGTGCGACAACGCGTTTCTTCATCGTCTGGCCCCACGGCTTCTTGCGTCTAGGAAGAGGAAACTCCGTCCTTTCCGACGGCTGATCAGGTGGGTTTCATATCGGAATAAAAAAACTAAAAACTATTTTTTTTCAGCACAATATTTTCAAGCCCCCTTCGAACTGCGACAACGCGCTCCATCACCGTCTAGCCCCACGGCTTCCTGCGTCTAGGAAGATGGGCACCCGTCCTTTCCGACGGCTGATCAGGTGGGTTTCATATTGGAATAAAAAAACTAAAACTATTTTTTTTCAGCACAATATTTTTCAAGCCCCTACGAAGTGCGACAACGCGTTTCTTCATCGTCTGGCCCCACGGCTTCCTGCGTCTAGGAAGATGGGCGTCCGTCCTTTCCGACGGCTGATCAGGTGGGTTTCATATTGGAATAAAAAAACTAAAAACTATTTTTTTCAGCACAATATTTTCAAGCCCCTTCGAACTGCGACAACGCGCTCCATCACCGTCTAGCCCCACGGCTTCCTGCGTCTAGGAAGATGGGCACCCGTCCTTTCCGACGGCTGATCAGGTGGGTTTTCATATTGGAATAAAAAAACTAAAAACTATTTTTTTCAGCACAATATTTTTCAAGCCCCTACGAAGTGCGACAACGCGTTTCTTCATCGTCTGGCCCCACGGCTTCCTGCGTCTAGGAAGATGGGCGTCCGTCCTTTCCGACGGCTGATCAGGTGGGTTTCATATTGGAATAAAAAAACTAAAAACTATTTTTTTCAGCACAATATTTTCAAGCCCCCTTCAAACTGCGACAACGCGCTCCTTCACCGTCTAGCCCTCACGGCTTTCCTGCGTCTAGGAAGATGGGCGTCCGTCCTTTCCGACGGCTGATCAGGTTGGTTTCATATCGGAATAAAAACTAAAACTATTTTTTCAGCACAATATTTTCAAGCCCCTACGAAGTGCGACAACGCGTTTCTTCATCGTCTGGCCCCACGGCTTCCTGCGTCTAGGAAGATGGGCACCCGTCCTTTCCGACGGCTGATCAGGTGGGTTTCATATTGGAATAAAAAAACTAAAAACTATTTTTTTCAGCACAATATTTTTCAAGCCCCTTCGAACTGCGACAACGCGCTCCATCACCGTCTAGCCCCACGGCTTCCTGCGTCTAGGAAGATGGGCACCCGTCCTTTCCGACGGCTGATCAGGTGGGTTTCATATTGGAATAAAAACTAAAACTATTTTTTCAGCACAATATTTTCAAGCCCCTACGAAGTGCGACAACGCGTTTCTTCATCGTCTGGCCCCACGGCTTCCTGCGTCTAGGAAGATGGGCCTCCGTCCTTTCCGACGGCTGATCAGGTGGGTTTCATATTGGAATAAAAACTAAAACTATTTTTTCAGCACAATATTTTCAAGCCCCTCCGAAGTGCGACAACGCGTTTCTTCATCGTCTGGCCCCACGGCTTCCTGCGTCTAGGAAGATGGGCGTCCGTCCTTTCCGACGGCTGATCAGGTGGGTTTCATATTGGAATAAAAACTAAAACTATTTTTTCAGCACAATATTTTCAAGCCCCTCCGAAGTGCGACAACGCGTTTCTTCATCGTCTGGCCCCACGGCTTCCTGCGTCTAGGAAGATGGGCGTCCGTCCTTTCCGACGGCTGATCAGGTGGGTTTCATATTGGAATAAAAACTAAAACTATTTTTTCAGCACAATATTTTCAAGCCCCTCCGAAGTGCGACAACGCGTTTCTTCATCGTCTGGCCCCACGGCTTCCTGCGTCTAGGAAGATGGGCATCCGTCCTTTCCGACGGCTGATCAGGTGGGTTTCATATCGGAATAAAAAAACTAAAAACTATTTTTTTCAGCACAATATTTTCAAGCCCCTTCGAACTGCGACAACGCGCTCCATCACCGTCTAGCCCCACGGCTTCCTGCGTCTAGGAAGATGGGCACCCGTCCTTTCCGACGGCTGATCAGGTGGGTTTCATATTGGAATAAAAAAACTAAAACTATTTTTTTCAGCACAATATTTTCAAGCCCCTACGAAGTGCGACAACGCGTTTCTTCATCGTCTGGCCCCACGGCTTCCTGCGTCTAGGAAGATGGGCACCCGTCCTTTCCGACGGCTGATCAGGTTGGTTTCATATCGGAATAAAAACTAAAACTATTTTTTCAGCACAATATTTTCAAGCCCCTTCGAACTGCGACAACGCGCTCCATCACCGTCTAGCCCCACGGCTTCCTGCGTCTAGGAAGATGGGCACCCGTCCTTTCCGACGGCTGATCAGGTGGGTTTCATATTGGAATAAAAACTAAAACTATTTTTTCAGCACAATATTTTCAAGCCCCTACGAAGTGCGACAACGCGTTTCTTCATCGTCTGGCCCCACGGCTTCCTGCGTCTAGGAAGATGGGCGTCCGTCCTTTCCGACGGCTGATCAGGTGGGTTTCATATTGGAATAAAAACTAAAACTATTTTTTCAGCACAATATTTTCAAGCCCCTTCGAACTGCGACAACGCGCTCCATCACCGTCTAGCCCCACGGCTTCCTGCGTCTAGGAAGATGGGCACCCGTCCTTTCCGACGGCTGATCAGGTGGGTTTTCATATTGGAATAAAAAAACTAAAAACTATTTTTTTTCAGCACAATATTTTCAAGCCCCTCCGAAGTGCGACAACGCGTTTCTTCATCGTCTGGCCCCACGGCTTCCTGCGTCTAGGAAGATGGGCGTCCGTCCTTTCCGACGGCTGATCAGGTGGGTTTCATATTGGAATAAAAACTAAAACTATTTTTTCAGCACAATATTTTCAACCCCCTTAAACTGCGACCACACGCTCCATCACCGTCTAGCCTACGGCTTTCCTGCGTCTAGGAAGATGGGCGTCCGTCCTTTCCGACGGCTGATCAGGTGGGTTTCATATTGGAATAAAAAAACTAAAAACTATTTTTTTCAGCACAATATTTTTCAAGCCCCTACGAAGTGCGACAACGCGTTTCTTCATCGTCTGGCCCCACGGCTTCCTGCGTCTAGGAAGATGGGCGTCCGTCCTTTCCGACGGCTGATCAGGTGGGTTTCATATTGGAATAAAAACTAAAACTATTTTTTCAGCACAATATTTTCAAGCCCCTTCGAACTGCGACAACGCGCTCCATCACCGTCTAGCCCCACGGCTTCCTGCGTCTAGGAAGATGGGCACCCGTCCTTTCCGACGGCTGATCAGGTGGGTTTCATATTGGAATAAAAACTAAAACTATTTTTTCAGCACAATATTTTCAAGCCCCTACGAAGTGCGACAACGCGTTTCTTCATCGTCTGGCCCCACGGCTTCCTGCGTCTAGGAAGATGGGCACCCGTCCTTTCCGACGGCTGATCAGGTGGGTTCCATATTGGAATAAAAACTAAAACTATTTTTTCAGCACAATATTTTCAAGCCCCTTCGAACTGCGACAACGCGCTCCATCACCGTCTAGCCCCCACGGCTTCCTGCGTCTAGGAAGATGGGCACCCGTCCTTTCCGACGGCTGATCAGGTGGGTTTCATATTGGAATAAAAACTAAAACTATTTTTTCAGCACAATATTTTCAAGCCCCTACGAAGTGCGACAACGCGTTTCTTCATCGTCTGGCCCCACGGCTTCCTGCGTCTAGGAAGATGGGCGTCCGTCCTTTCCGACGGCTGATCAGGTGGGTTTCATATTGGAATAAAAAAACTAAAAACTATTTTTTTCAGCACAATATTTTCAAGCCCCTCCGAAGTGCGACAACGCGCTCCATCACCGTCTAGCCCCACGGCTTCCTGCGTCTAGGAAGATGGGCGTCCGTCCTTTCCGACGGCTGATCAGGTGGGTTCCATATTGGAATAAAAACTAAAACTATTTTTTCAGCACAATATTTTCAAGCCCCTCCGAAGTGCGACAACGCGTTTCTTCATCGTCTGCCGCCACGGCTTTCTGCGTCTAGGAAGATGGGCGTCCGTCCTTTCCGACGGCTGATCAGGTGGGTTTCATATCGGAATAAAAACTAAAACTATTTTTTCAGCACAATATTTTCAAGCCCCTCCGAAGTGCGACAACGCGTTTCTTCATCGTCTGCCGCCACGGCTTCCTGCGTCTAGGAAGATGGGCGTCCGTCCTTTCCGACGGCTGATCAGGTGGGTTTCATATTGGAATAAAAACTAAAACTATTTTTTCAGCACAATATTTTCAAGCCCCTCCGAAGTGCGACAACGCGTTTCTTCATCGTCTGCCGCCACGGCTTTCTGCGTCTAGGAAGATGGGCGTCCGTCCTTTCCGACGGCTGATCAGGTTGGTTTCATATCGGAATAAAAACTAAAACTATTTTTTTCAGCACAATATTTTTCAACCTCCTTCGAAACTGCGACCACGCGCTCCATCCACCGTCTAGCCCTCACGGCTTCCTGCGTCTAGGAAGATGGGCGTCCGTCCTTTCCGACGGCTGATCAGGTGGGTTTCATATCGGAATAAAAAAACTAAAAACTATTTTTTTCAGCACAATATTTTCAAGCCCCTCCGAAGTGCGACAACGCGTTTCTTCATCGTCTGCCGCCACGGCTTTCCTGCGTCTAGGAAGATGGGCGTCCGTCCTTTCCGACGGCTGATCAGGTGGGTTTCATATCGGAATAAAAACTAAAACTATTTTTTCAGCACAATATTTTCAAGCCCCTCCGAAGTGCGACAACGCGTTTCTTCATCGTCTGCCGCCACGGCTTTCTGCGTCTAGGAAGATGGGCGTCCGTCCTTTCCGACGGCTGATCAGGTGGGTTTCATATTGGAATAAAAACTAAAACTATTTTTTCAGCACAATATTTTCAAGCCCCTCCGAAGTGCGACAACGCGTTTCTTCATCGTCTGCCGCCACGGCTTTCTGCGTCTAGGAAGATGGGCGTCCGTCCTTTCCGACGGCTGATCAGGTTGGTTTCATATCGGAATAAAAACTAAAACTATTTTTTCAGCACAATATTTTCAAGCCCCTCCGAAGTGCGACAACGCGTTTCTTCATCGTCTGCCGCCACGGCTTTCTGCGTCTAGGAAGATGGGCGTCCGTCCTTTCCGACGGCTGATCAGGTGGGTTTCATATTGGAATAAAAACTAAAACTATTTTTTCAGCACAATATTTTCAAGCCCCTTCGAACTGCGACAACGCGCTCCATCACCGTCTAGCCCCACGGCTTCCTGCGTCTAGGAAGATGGGCGTCCGTCCTTTCCGACGGCTGATCAGGTGGGTTTCATATTGGAATAAAAACTAAAACTATTTTTTCAGCACAATATTTTCAAGCCCCTCCGAAGTGCGACAACGCGTTTCTTCATCGTCTGCCGCCACGGCTTCCTGCGTCTAGGAAGATGGGCGTCCGTCCTTTCCGACGGCTGATCAGGTTGGTTTCATATCGGAATAAAAAAACTAAAACTATTTTTTTCAGCACAATATTTTCAAGCCTCCTTCAAACTGCGACCACGCGTTTCCTCCACCGTCTAGCCTCACGGCTTCCTGCGTCTAGGAAGATGGGCGTCCGTCCTTTCCGACGGCTGATCAGGTTGGTTTCATATCGGAATAAAAACTAAAACTATTTTTTCAGCAAAATATTTTCAAGCCCCTCCGAACTGCGACAACGCGTTTCTTCATCGTCTGGCCTCACGGCTTCCTGCGTCTAGGAAGATGGACATCCGTTTTAGCCGACGGCTGAACAAGTAAGTTTTAGCTCGAAATCAAAAAAATAGGGGAAATTTTTTTCAGCAAAACATTTTTCCTTCCCGCTCAAAGTCATCATTAACCGCTCCCAGAGTTTCTGGCTCTACGAACTTCTTGTCGCAGGAAATCCAGCTTCAAACCCGGTATTGAAGTACTCGAAATTTCCATTTTGCCTGATCTGCAAGAAGGCTGCTCTCAAATAAGTTCAATTTCTGTCTGCATCCGTTTTTTAGGGAATAAATGAAATTTTGAATTTTGACTTCGTTTGTTTATTTCACTGGGCTTCAGAATAAAGAATAAAAAAATGCACAAACAAGACTCGAGATAATGAATTTTTGCTACTTTCGCACGCAATAGTTAATTCTTCATTCCTGTTCAAAATCAGTTTTCTTTGCGTTTTTAGGTTTTTTTCCCTGCTCTTCATTTTTTTGTTTATCAAAGATTGTAAGCTCGGTTTGTCAATTTTATTAAAATTTCAAACCTTTCAAATTTAAAAAGTAAAAAAAAAAAAGAAAAGAATTTGAACCTATGAGCACATCGTAAAAATTATATTGGCAGAAACACACTACCCAAAAGAGGTGAAAAATGTACTCTTTAAACAACAAAATACCCGTGATTAAACTATTTTTGTGAGGCTTAAGACTTTTTTCGACTCGATTATGACAACAAAAAACAAGACAGTTGAAATGAGCAAATTTCAAAAAAGTGCAGTGAAAAAAAGATTCACGATGTAGAGAGGTATGTAGAAAATCGAAATTGACTAGAAAGAAAGAAAAAAATAACAATGCAAAAATAGATCGAAAAAAATGAAATTTTTACAAATAACAAAAAACTTTTTGATTTTCTAGAATTTTGAAATTTTTTTTCCGGTTTTCTTCGAAAAAGAAACTGTACAAAGAATGAATTATGTAGTTGAACTCATTTGCTGGAGCATCCTGAAAAAAAATTTTGAAAAAGAATCATAGTCTGGAAAACCTTCATCGGCATCGAAATCATCGGAGGTGATAGTATATTTCCGTTCTGCCAGTGGAGATTGACAGCTCTCGCGACTGAAATTGCGACGCGCACTGAAATCGTTATTTTCTTCTACAACCATAAACTGTATTTAATGAATGAAAATGATGTAGGAATTCAAAATGACGTCATTGTAATGGGAATTTGTGAGAATTGACAAAAATTGATGAGCTTCCGAATCAAAACTCAAAAAACTTGGAATTTAGAACTCCTATTTATTTCAGCACTTTTCTCAGGCATAAAACATTTGGAAATACTTTCTTCAAAAAATTGTGAATTTTTTTCACAGAAGATAATACTCTTTACTTTGAAATCCGAGAAGAACGACTTCTTTTAGTGGAGCTTCAAGAAATTATGGAAAAAATATAATGAAGAAAAAATTACCTTGTTACGCTGTTAGCGTCCGAGGAATCATCGTAAAAGGAATCGGTGAATTCGCTTGCCGTGTGAGAAACCGACATTGAACCTTAAAATTGAAAAAAAAACTCAAGCAATCAAAAGAATGATCAAGTTCAATAAATTTGATATTCTGTGTCTTCAGCCTCGAGTTCAAAGATTATGAATAACTGTCTTTTAAGTTTATCGAAAAGTTCAAAGAATTAATCAAGAGAACATGAAAAATCTTGAAGCTGTTTTCATAACTCTTTATTTTTAACAAATTAATAATAAAAATTCAAATTTCGTTTTCGACAAAGCATTAAAATCATCATATAGCTGTAACGTCATCTTCTTAATTTTGTAAGCTTCGATTTAAAATAGTTACAATATCGCCTTTTTTCGGGAGATTAGAAAGAGGAGTGAAACATAAAAATGAATTATAAAATGTTTTGATCTTGTACCTTACTTCGATGTAAATAATTATGAATCAACGTTCTTATTTTCAAAAAAATGGAAACTTTTAATGATCAATTTTTTTACCCGATCTGAAAAAACACTGCTATTTCAAATAGAGCGGAAAAAGAAAAAAAAAAGAAACGAACCTAATTGCAAATCTTCATCGTCCCATTCGATTTCGTTGGTTTGTTGCTCGAAAAAGGCAAGTTTCATTTTTACCTGGAATCCAAATAACTTAATTTTGAAATCACAGTCAAAAATAACCTCTTCCAAAATAGCCGGAACATCAGAATAAAGTTTGGGGGCGTCGACTTCGACGTTGCCGAACATTTTGAAAATTTCAATTTGATGGGAAATCGGCTGGAAATATTTGGTAATTCATGAAAAGAAGCAATAAAAACCTGGGAAGTTTTGCTTTTCTTCAAAAATTGTTTCCTATTAGAAATCGTGATGATGGCTTTCGGCGGGGAAGTTGACAATTTGGCCAAATGGGAAGGCAACTCGTCGGCCGAATCATCATCCGTGCTCATTTGCTGCGGCTGAATTGTTTTGTAATTTAAAACTTAATAATCAAGACTAACTAAAATATAAGTTTGAGTAGTTTCCTCCTGTGGAAGCATTGCTTTCAGTTGCTCCAAATAGCCAATGAGCCGTTTGCAATCCCTTTTCTGCTCGAAAAACGGCTCCAGCTCTTCATCTTCCACGAAAGTATCTGAAAAAATTTCCATACACATTTTTAAAAAATTTAAAAAGATACTTTCAAATCTTACAAGTTTTCTTGTGGCGATTTGCAGTTGGAAATGTCGAAGGAAACGCTTCATTTTTTGAGGGATGTTTCTGAAAAAAATTTGAAATCCAGACTAATTTCCAAAATCAATTCACCTTGTTAACAACCAACCAAGTGCTATAGCTTGCTCTATTTTGAGAATAGCCAGATATCAAGATTCTTCTCTCCGAAAACATGTCATTCAGGTTCATTTTCAAGATTCCTATGCGGTTCTCGTGTTTTTTCCGGGTTTTCAGCAGCTCAGCGGCTTGGATTTTCACAGTCGTCAGTGCGTGATAAGCTCCCTAAAAACGTGAGGTTCTCCGAAAATATGATGAAAATAGGTAATACCTGCTTCTGACGTTTGAGATCTTCGATTTTCTTTTCCATATCCTTGCGTTGGTTCGCGATTTCGTCAAGTTTGCTGAAAAATTGCAGTTATTTTCAGTCTTTTGAAATTCATGAACTTACTCCAATTTGCCACGATTCCTTTTCAGAGCGTCGATTTCTTGGATAAGAGACTGCTCATCTCGGATTGTTAGATTTGCATTGGTGTATCTTGTCTCCAAATTGGCCAAGTAGACATCGAGTTGATCTTTACGTCTGATTCTACAGTCCTTCTCCAAATCCAGTTGAGCTCGTTTCTGTGTGGAAATATTTTGAAATTCTCCGAATAAAAAATTTTTTGATACCAATTCATCAAGAGCCGTTTTCAAATTGATATCTTCTTTTCTGTGGGATTCAATTTTTGTGCTAAGATCTCGTCGGATGATTCGAAGTTCTTCTCGTTGGGGATTCATCGCCACACATTTATCGATCTCTCTTCGGATCTGAAATTTAATTATTTATGTAATTAAGAAATGAACAGGGTTTTTATTCTTCGTTTTTTTTAGCTTTGAAATAAAGCTTTTTGTCTTCAAATCATCGATTTTAAATGTTAAGTTGTATTGAATCTTTATTTTATCAATGCTTGAACCGAGGTTTTTGAAGCAAAAAAGCTATTCTATATTTATCCTTTTTTTTAAATATTTCTCTTTTCTTGGCTTGGAAGAGTTACGCGCAATGTAGGCATAGAGCACGTGAACACCGATTCTTCTGTCTGAACTTTTTTGGCGCGAAAACAAGGCGTCGTCCCTTTTCAAAAAAAAAAACGAGATAGACATTTTCATGACTTATGTCTAAAAGGCTCTTTTCAGGACCATGTTTTCATAAATCAGGCAGAAAAATCAAGTTTTTTTCTATTATTTGAAAAACATACGAGATTGAAGAGTAAATGAGCAGTTTAAAATGCAAAACAACAAAAATGCCAGATATTCCGTTGTTTTTGATATTTTTATCCTTATTGTGAATGTTACATTTGTGAAAATCAAACACTGCTGTCAACGTTGAAAAAGAAAATTGCATGGATGGAGTTCTAAAGCTCGAATGAAAAGCTCAAAAAACCCCACTTTTTCGGTAAAAAGTTCAACCGTAACCTCTTCTTTAGTGCCATCTATGGTGGTGTGAATCCTCGAAAGATCGCGTTGAAATTGATGGCGATTCGGTGGACACGGTTTAACATCATTCTCACCCTCGTTTTTAAATTCCTTCGACTCTCCAATATTTGCCTCGTTGACCCCTACATGCATACCTGAAAGGAAGTTGTCAAAATTGTTCCGTTCTTTTTTGAGATAAACGACATTCTCGAGTGAAAGGACATAAAAAGAGGACAGGTGCAAGAATTGATCATTGATCTGTAGAACAGGAACATCTGGCCCATATCTCCGAGTTGCTGATCGATGATCGTAATAATTACTAGGACGCCACAGAAGAGCGTCGCTGGGTTACTTAGAGAGGCTAATCTGGCGTCCTACAGTCTCCTCTCGTCGATCTACTCGAGATAGGACGCCGACTTGGATGAAAGGCTAATGAGCAAGCAATTATCGTGAGCAGAATGGGCTCCAAATCTTCCAGTCCTTGTAAAGATCGAATAGCATTATCCGGAGTTAGTATGATTTGTGTTTTATTTGGTCCTTACAATTGAGATCAATTTAGCTGTAAATGTTAGTTCCTTCTAAATTTTTTCATAGAAAAAAACTAACTTCCCATCTTTGGGTGCATTTTTCTTGTTTCGGACTAGTTTCAAAATGTTCGTGACCTCGAGTCAAACATAAACTATATAAATCGAGCCAAAAGTACGAGTTGTTGTAAATTTCAAATTAAAGAAATGCTTCGAGAACTTTCTGGCGAATTCATAAAAACTTCTCAAGTCATCTTTGAAGTTATATTTTTTTTCCGTTCTCTAGCGATTTTTCCCCCTATTCCCTGCTCTTTATGTATCCAATACCAACTGAAATTTTTCCTAATAAAGCATTTTTCGAATTTTGTTCAACTTTCGGACTCGTAAAGTAAATTTCTGAAGTTGAACTAAAGCTTGTTTTAGGACTTTCAAATGCAATATTTTCTTTCTCAGTTCAACTTTGGTTCATTTTTTACCACTTTTGGACTGAGATGGGCTTCAAGTAAAATGAAATTTTTCTCTAGACATCCACTGAAATCAAAAAAAAATTTGACCCTTAAAATCCTTCCAAAAATTAAGAGCAGAGGGGGGAATATCTTCATGACTGCTTTTTCTCAAAAAAAAAACTCAGATGAGGTTACATCTTTGTAAAAAAAAAAGACAAAATCATTAAATTCCATCAAGTTTGGGCGTCATGAAAGCCTGACCAAATAGAAAGGTATCATTAGTGAGAGCAAAAAGCTGAATGGCCTTATCTTTCCTTTCTCTTCCCTCCGTTAGGTTGACCAAAAACTACAAAGTTGGCTGGTATGAGCAAGCTTGTTATTATATCCATTTTCAAAGCTTTTTTTGAGTCGAATCGCTTTTCTACTTTATTTTTCAGTTTCTCTTGAAACTCATAGCTCTATCAAAATCAAAAGAGAGTTTAAAATTCAAGCTGAGAATCTTCCGAAACGGCTTTTATTGTCCAATTTTTTGTGGCGTTTTTGAGAGTCTTCATACTTCGTCACTTGATAAAACTGGTTTTTCAAAAAAGTTTTTGAAGCTCTTCAACACGGTTGGGTCAACTATTCTTCAATCAGATATTCAAAAACCAAATGGTTATCATGTTTAAAATGCCGCTGGAGCAAAAATGTTCTCGATTCATTCTCCGAAATTCTTGGAAAACTTTAAGCTCAGCCTATTAATCAACAAATGACGAGACGGGTATATCTTGTAAATAAGGAGCAAGAACTTCAATTAATGTGAGAACTTGTGAGAATTTCCAGTTCTAATGGGATTCCAAGAATTCCTTAATTTTTTTTTCTAGTCTCGGGTCTTTCTTGATCAAAGGATTAAATAATGAATTCTAACAAAAATAAAGGAAACTATAAATTATATATTTTGCTGGAAAAGGCATCTAAATTCCTGAAAATAAGCTTTAATTTCGTTGAACGTCTTATTGATATTGAATAAATAATTTGATCGATGTTTGATTGATCTTTACTCGAAACTTTCAAAGAACCGGATCGAAAAAGAGGGATTTGGGCTCACGCCAGGTAACTTTGTTAGTCTATATATGTCCGTTTGATGAAGTTTCTTATTGCAAAAATAAAGTTCAATGAAAAATTGTGAACTTTTTTTCCAAGAAAATCTCAAGTGAATCGTGTTGCTTCTATAATCTTGTTTTGATCCAACACAATGTGAAAAAAGTTGTTTAATTTTGCTGATAGACCCATTTTTTATTTTAAGTCTTTAGGTAACCCACTTTTCTAATAATTTTTTTCATATTTTCATTTTGTCGCATTGTCTCAGTTATAAAGTTTTTGAAAGAAACTTGTCAACTAATCTCAAATTTTGACGAGAAACAAGAGTCCCGGTAAATTCGTTCCATTGGACTACAAGCAGGTTTTTTTATTTGCTGAATGAAGCAATTATCCACTAATGAAGTAATAAAGAGAATTATAAGTCCCTATTTATGTACAACTGAAAATTTATTAGAAAGCTTCCATTGAGAATAATTCAATTTTTTTCCTGGTTAGACTTTAATTATCCACTTATCAAATTTATGATCCTCATTTAAAAAAATCTATAATTAGCTTGAAACTAATTGGGAAGTCTTTATGATGCAAATCGAATTTATTCATTCAATTTCGTAAATGAAATAGACAACTTTTTTCCTGAAGGATTAAAGTTTGATAGATCCCTTATTAATCACTTGTAATCTGCAGAATTTATTAAAAATTCTGACATTGTCCAGTTTTTCACCATCTCTTGACAAGTCTGTTCGATTGTGTTAGTGGAGGAGGAGCTTGTTATTTCAAAATGAAAGAAATTTCACAACCCTTTTCAAAAGTATCAATAGCAGGAAGGCAAAAAAAGAACTTAATGGGTAAACGGAAAAAAAATCGCACAGCGCATAGGTACGCCATAATGCGAAATGTTGCACAACGTCATTTTCGAAAATGCCTTATCATTAATTCCACGTCAATCGCTCCACGCCACGAACAAAAACGCCATTTCCCTCGACCTTGGCGCATCTTTCCGATCTCACCAAAGTTCTCTGTCAATCATTGGAACGGATAAACTCGATAACATAAGCCTTGATAAAGACAATAAAAAGCAAGCCTGATCCAATCTTGGCAACGTTCCATGTCTCTTCCCGTCAGGACCCGAATCGTGGCTCCGCCCACACGACGCGTCGCGGTTCCGCCCCTAGGTCACCGCGTGCGACGAGCGAGCGGAAAACCTCAGTGGTGTCTGTGGACCGATCTATAGTTGGTCGTTTTTGTCCCAGCTTCCAACTTATTCAAAAAAACCAAAAAAACTTTAAAAAGCTTCCAAAACCCAAAAACAGCCCAGTGCTTTACGAGTATTTGCTAATTCGCTGAATCAATACGAAAAAGGTTGGTCTTTTATTATGTTTTGGACTTGTTTTTTGTATTCCTGCATGAGTCTGTTTCCGAATAGACTGATAATGATTGAATTTTTGGATTATACTGGGACAGAAGCTTTCAAGGAACAATCAAGCTTCTGTTCGTTGTTCTCAAAACTTTTTTTCTGTTTTTCTTTTCCTTCCCGAGTATCCTTTATTCACTGCGAGCCTGAAAATAAAGTCAGTGAGTCCAAAATCTCCTTCTGGCAAAATTTTCGGCTAATTATGCTCAAATTCTCATTTGATAAAGTTCCAAGCAGCGAATAAAATATACTTTATTTTTCTTCCGCTCTCTGTGAGTCACCGAGTCATTGCGAAATCTTTTCTTCCGTTTTGGAAAATGCAGGAAGCCGTTAAAAGGCTCCATCTCTTTTGTTTCTTTTGATAGCTTTTTTTGACTTTTTCAAACCCTTTTAAATGATAAAAGCATTGCAAAAGACATCAGAAACTTTCAGAGCCTTACTATTTTCGGATCGGTTCAAAATAAACTTTGTCAGCTTTAGATATTACGAAGCAGCTTTAATTATGTTTTATTCCTTTTAAATCTCATGAACTTGTCCAGAGATATAAAAAGTTTTAGCCGAAGCGAAGATATGTTTTTTTGAATCTTCAACTCCAAAAAAAGTTGTTTTCGACTTTTTACGACAGATTCTCATCAGAAGCTTCTCGATCTTCACACGCTCCATTTCCTCCTCCACCCTCATATCTTATGACTTTCTCTCTCCGGATCAAAATTAGGCCAAAACTACGGCGCTTTCGCTTCTCCGCCCTTGGCAGAAGAATTTTTCGACTCGCTTTCGTAGCTCATCGATCAAATCGCGTTTTGATATTCCTTCCTTC
The DNA here is from genome assembly GCA_904845305.1 of Caenorhabditis auriculariae. Lineage (NCBI taxonomy): Eukaryota > Metazoa > Nematoda > Chromadorea > Rhabditida > Rhabditidae > Caenorhabditis > Caenorhabditis auriculariae. Next base: position 651,066 of record CAJGYM010000019.1, on the reverse strand, counting down.
CTTCCCAAACCACGATTTCGCAATCGCGGCGTGTTTTTCATGCCAAAAAGGCCGTCAACAGCCCGATCACGCGTGAGAATTGCGTCGGGACGGCCATTTTTTTTGTTTCTGCGAGAGTCTTCTGAGAAATGAAGGGAGAAAGAAGGGATTGCACGGAAGATATTTCTGGCAATTTGGTCTTTGCTTCTTAAGGGGTTTTTGCATTTTGAATGGCCTTTTTGGTGACGCACATTTGTTTTTGTGATGGCATTTCAAGACAGATCAACAATAATTGGAAAGTTCTGAATAAAAATCAAAGAACAGAAACGAAAGTAAATTAAAACTCAGAAAAAAAAAACATGATCTAGAGGTTCATACTCTTCTTTCCGAGTTTTCAGATAAAAAAAGAAATGTGAGAAGCCCAATTTTGATATTCAATTCGAAAAAAGAGCCTAAGAAACCCTTCAAAGAAATCTCCTGCTTTCTTTTGAAATCAAGATTAAAAAAAATAACCTTGTCCGAGAACTCGATCTTTAGAAAAAAAAAAACATATTTCTTGAGAAAATTTTTTCTATTTTGACTCATAATAAAAAAACTGACAAGAAAAAAATGTTTTCAGGCTTGATAAGAACTATTTTTTTAGAAAGATTGAGAAAAACTTCAGAAAGCTGCAACCATTAGTTTCTGCTATAGAAAACAGTTTTGGGTCGTTCCAACTTTATTTTTTTTCCAAAGATCATATTAACGATTTTTTATTAATATCCAAGTATACAGTACTCTCTGCAAACAAGGTTATAGTCCATTATGTAGACTGATAGATAAAAAACTATCGCGCAATCGTTTTTGGTTATCAGTTCCAAAGAACAAACCACTCACTGTGCAACTGGGAACTCTAAGGTTGGCCAGTTAGAAATGGGTGTTATTTCTGGGTCACCTATTTTACTGTGAAATTGAGAAACACGGTAGATGTGACTCTGTTCATTGTCGTCCATGAAAAGAACTAGTTCCCTTCCTAAGTCTTTGGTTTTGAAGGAATTACAAAAATAGGAAAATTGTCCTCAAGAATTCCTTTTCGAAAAAGATACGAATAAATAATCATAACACTCATTTCTAGCTGGCCAATCTAACAAACATACCAGGATCTTGACCAAACTAGTTCGCCCTACTTGCAGACTAAAAAATGGCTCAACCCGTTGTCGCTGCTGCCGCTGCCCCTGGCGCCCAAGCTCTGATCACCGCCCCGGGAGCTGGCGGAACAACCTACTCGATGGCGTCGCTCTACGTCGGCGACCTCCATCCTGAGGTCACCGAGTCGATGCTCTTTGAGAAGTTCAGCACGGCTGGACCTGTTCTCTCGATCCGCGTCTGCCGCGACAACACCAGCCGTTTGTCGCTCGGCTACGCCTACGTCAACTTCCAGCAGCCGGCTGATGGTTGGTATTTTTGAATTGAAGAAAACTTTGACTGAAAAGTAAAGAGCGTTCTAGATCTGGTCTAAACTTTTTTGAAAGCTTTTAGCTTTCGAAAAGGCAAAGTGTTATTGTGTTTTGATAAATAGCGAGTCGAACATGTAAAAAAAGGTCAAAAAGTTTTATCTACGGTTCATTATTTTCTAAAGCAACTTTTTGCGTGATTCATTTTCGATGAGCCATTTCTCAGTATCCAATGGCGCCTAGCAGACAGTTTTTTTTTTCGAGTATTCAAACTTGCCACCCCTACAACAGAAACTGGGACCAGATCCGCACTGCTCCCTTGTGAGCCTGAAATTTTTGCATTTCCACAAAAAAATAACCGAAATTATCTTTTTCAAACAAACGTCATCACTGAACTTCTCATGCAACACTTTTTGTGAAACTTCCTACTTTTTTTTTCTGATCATAGAAATCCTCTCAATTTTTAAAAAGGAAAAGGTGTTGCCACCGAAAAAAACAATCAAAAATTTTTTTCAAAAAGGCTCCAGCTTTCAAAACTTTCTGTTTCTGAATTTTTTTAAAAAATTGTTTGAGATCAAAATGAGAAACTGTAATTTTTAAAAAAACTATGGCGAGGCTTTCTAGCCTCAAAACGAGGATAAAAAAACATTCGATCCATTTCAAACCAAACAACCTGAACAAATAAAACGACTTTGCTGGTCATGAAATCGTTTTTTTGATCTGAAAAAAAGAGGGACATAGGGTATATATAATAAAGCAGGGAAGTTTTTTTCCAGTCAAAAAAATATAAATTTTTTTAAATTCAAGTTTGAGATTCCAAATTCAAAAACATAAATGGGAAAAATTGAAATTTCTTGAAACTTGAAAAAAAGCCACAATAATCATTTTAATTCTAACTTTTTCAGCTGAACGTGCTCTGGACACGATGAACTTCGACATCATGCACGGCAAGCCGATGCGGATCATGTGGTCGCAGCGCGATCCCGCCGTCCGTCGCTCCGGAAACGGCAACATCTTCATCAAGAACTTGGACAAGGTCATCGACAACAAGTCGATCTACGACACGTTCTCGCTTTTCGGCGACATCTTGTCTTGCAAGGTACGATCTTTGAAATTTTAAATTAAATTACTTCATCTGCTTCAAGTTGAACTTTTGAAGAAACTTCGCTAAAGAGTACTGTAGGTCTTTCTGATTCCAAAAAAAAACATTCCTACTCTTTTTCTGATTTTCGAAATTTCAAAACTTTGCAATTGAATTTGCAAAACTAGCCAAAGCCATTTTTGGTTAAATTTCTAAATTCAATGATTTGATTACAGGTCGCCATCGACGACGAAGGAAACAGCCGCGGCTACGGCTTCGTCCATTTCGAAACCGAAGACGCTGCTCAAAACGCTATCGAAAAAGTCAACGGGATGCTGTTGGCTGGAAAGAAAGTGTAAGTTTCTCGAATTTTTTAAATACCACAAAAAAAAATTATGAAATTCATTGAAATGTTTCCAGGTACGTCGGCAAGTTCCAGCCGCGTGCTCAGCGCCTCCGTGAGATGGGCGATACCGGAAAGATGTTCACCAACGTCTTCGTCAAGAACTTTGGCCAGGAGCTCGACAAGGAGAAGCTGGAGGCGCTTTTCGGCGAATTCGGCAAAATCACCTCGTCGGCGGTGCCGGTGGACGGCGAAGGAAAGCAAAAAGGATTTGGCTTCGTGGCCTTTGAGAAGCCCGAAGATGCCGCCAAGGTGAAATTCGATTATTTTGAGCAAATTACTTATAATAAACATTTCAGGCCGTCGAAGAGATGAACGAAAAATTGATCGAAGGAACCGAAGTGAAGCTGGCGGTGTGCCCGGCCCAGAAGAAGAGCGAGCGCCAGGCTGAGCTCAAGCGGAAGTTTGAGGCTCAGAAGGCCGAACGCCTTCAGCGCTACCAGGGCGTCAACTTGTACGTCAAGAACTTGGACGACACTGTTGATGACGACGGCCTTCGCAAGGTCTTCGAGAAGTTCGGAAACATCACTTCTGCCAAGGTAATATTTTTTCGGAATTTTATGAAATTTAATCAACCAAACTAGTTGATAAACTTGCATCGGAGTCAACTTTTGAATGAAAACGTTTTCAGCGAACTCGTTTTTGAACAAGCTTGAAGCTTCCAAAATGTATTACATAATAAAAAAAAGTTTTTTTTGAGGATTTTTTTCGAGTAGTCTGCTTGATTTTTTTCCACTGGTGAATTCACCGTATCTTTAAAAAAATCAGCAGGAACATTCCTGATTGCAATACTTTCAGGTGATGACCGACGAGAACGGCCGGTCCAAGGGCTTCGGCTTCGTCTGCTTCGAAAAGCCTGATGAAGCGACGAGCGCCGTGACGGAGATGAACTCCAAGATGGTCTGCACGAAGCCGCTCTACGTGGCTCTGGCGCAGCGCAAAGAAGACCGGCGAGCCCAACTCGCCTCGCAGTACATGCAGAGGCTGGCAAGCCTCCGCATGCACTCGCAGGCGGTTCCTGGACCTGCTGTCTTCACACCTGGCCAGGGAGGCTATTACGTCTCCAACCCGCTGCAAGTGGTGAGATTAGCGTTGATTGTTTTCCCACTAATCCGAGTTGTCATTTGCAGGGCCCGCAGCGAGGATTCCTGCCGGCTCAGGGCGTTGCGCCCAACATCCGCAATGGAAACAGGGCCTGGAACGTGCAGACCCAGTACGCTCAGATGCCGTACCAATTCAACCCGCGTGGTCAGGTCTACCAGGTGTGTAAAAAGGAAAAATTTCATTGCAAAAAAAGCAAAAAAAAAAAATATATTGCCCTTGAATGAAGTCAGTTAAAGAAAAAGTTTACATAGGAAGATATGATTCCAGTTTTAAATTTTGTTTATTTTTCGTTTGACTGGATTTTCACCAAAAAAATGAAAAAAAGGCCCATTTTTATGACTGTGTTCCAAAAGTTTTTGAAGAGAAGGTTTTTTTTAATGAAGCAAAGTTTAGCTCGAAGCTTTTTTTTCTACTTCAAAACGAAATTATCCCCTCCATTTGTTTTTTTTTCAACACTGAAAACTACAATCCAAGCATTATTTACCAAGTTCTGCTCCTGGCTTTCAATCAATAGTGTGTTTTGCAGGGCAATCGCCTGATGCGAAACACCAACGACGCTGGCCGCCCGCAACAGTACGGCCAATCGATGGGGCAGAACCGCGTCGGCCAGCGCATGCCGCCAGGAGTCGGTGCCGGTCCGGCGCAGCGGGTGGGTGACCTAGATTATGTGCTCACAGCGAGCAAGAGAATGGAAAGAGGGGTCGATTGGAGCACTTATCATGAGAATCGCGCGTCATACTGTATAACTCATTAGGAGGGAACTTGAGTACTGCCTAGTGTATAGAAAAAAATATTTCGAAAAATAGTTTCAAGTGTTTTTAATGATTTTAAAAATCCGAATTCAAACTTTTGGTCTCTGTTTCATCTTCCCAATGAAAGCTCAAGAACCTAAACTCTAAAATGATTGAGAAAGAAAACCTTTTTTCAAAAATTTTGTTTCGGACTGGAAAACGAAATTGAAACTTCATGATTTATTCGAACATTTCATAAGGCTACCGATCTTCCAAAACTTCTTCCTCTGCTGTAAAAAAAGGCATAAAAACACACTTTTATCATTTCTTATCACCGAGACCGCTGGTTATCAAACCCGACGTGTAATAAGATGATTCCAATCTTAAAAAGTCGTTTGATAACAACTCTCCTCTGAAAAGTTGTTGAGATGAGTCACTAGAAAGAGAACACCTGGCGAGAGAGGATAGACAAAAGATCAAAGAAAAGGACGTCAGTCCCGGCTTAAAAGCGACATCTGTCGTGGCCTTTGGATTTTGTGCAATGGGCAAGGGATTAGGGTGGGGAGAGCTCTTTTTTGACGTGCCGAAGGTTTTTTGGAGCCTTTGATTGGACCAATCAAGAGAAGTTCTAAAACAAGTCGAAGTGATTAATAAAAAAAGTGCAAAAAAATTTTTTAAATTTCTTCAAAGTCTCTTCAAACTAGGTTCGAAAGACTTTGTTAGACTTGCAAAAATTCCTTTATAAGGCTCTCAAGAGCTTATTTATAATTTTACCAAAATCAATTTTTCCAGGGCGGACGTCCCCAAGTGATGGGCAAGCCTGGCGCCATCTACCAGTTCGGAGGAGTCCCGCAGACTCAGCAGCGTCCCGCTCAGAGCGGAATCGTCATCAGCGGACAGGAGCCGCTCACCTCGCACATGTTGGCTCAGGCCGCTCCTCAGGTAAGAATGAAATAAAATTGAAAGCCTACCCAAAAAAAAAATCTTTTGATAAAACTTGATTTTTTTAATCTTCAATTTTCAGGAGCAAAAGCAGCTTTTTGGGAGAGCGTATCTACGCTCTTATCGACAAGATGTACCCCGCTCACAAGGAAGCCGGAAAGATCACCGGCATGATGCTCGAAATCGACAACTCCGAGCTGATCATGATGCTCCAGGACAACGAGCTGTTCCGCCAGAAGGTCAGATACCACTTTTTTCCCGACTTTACACTAACCTTTGTTATTTTCCAGGTCGACGAAGCCGCCTCTGTGCTCGAGTCCGCCAACCAGGGCGTCTAACTTCTCGGAGGAGATCGATGGTCCGAATCCAAGCAATGGACCGAAAAAAAATGTTATTGATTCCCATATTTATTCTCTCGCTATTACTCTTTCCTATATATTGTACTCCCCTTCGCATTACTCTGTCCACTAATATATTCCCATGTTGTGTTATTTGGAATTGGGACAATAAAGTTGTAAAAAAAGTTGGTGTGAAGAGGAACTTTGAAAAAGGACGAAGTTATTTGGATTACTTAAAACTTGAAAATCACTAAATGGAATGTCGTTTTTTTGATTTTTGATAAATCGCAAAAAAAAAACTTATTGGTTTATGGGATCCCTTAAAAATTGATAGTGCTCGAAGTTATGAGAATTTTCGAACTTTTACCTGATAAATGATTTTATAAAAATTTTTTTTCTGAATCTGCAATACTTAGCGCTACAGTTTCCTTGCATTAATTAATTTTTTTACCTTGTGAGAAACAGCTTTCAATAATAAATAAAGACGAAAAAAAGACGAAAAATACTTTTTCTTGAGCCGGAATAACTATTAAAATAATCTACAATCCTTCAGGAATCCTAATCATTTTTAGAGAAAAGTAATGAAAGGCTTGAAAATTTCATTTTTTATGGAAAACATAATAATGAAAAACCTTGGTGTGTATCCAAACTGTTTGATAGGCTTTCAGGGATATCAAAAAAGTTACAGAAAGTTGTGCAGAACTCAAACAGGACCCTGTTTTTTAAAAATTCCTGCCATCGATTCAGAATTAGATCTGTGCTTTGAATTGATGCATATTTAATTGAGAAAATAAAAAATTGAATTTCTTGCGCTGTTCAGTTGGTTTATAATTTATGGAAGTCCCAAAAAGCTATCGAACAATATTTCCAATAAACCAAAAAGCCATAAATTTATTTCAAAGTTATTTCAAGTCATCCTTGTACTTTTGCACTCAAAAAATTTGTAGCCTATCTTCTACTGGATTTTTCTGAGAAATGGACTTTTAGCTTTTATTATTTGTTAGCCTTTCTACATAAAACAAACTGCTAGTACAATTTTCATTCTCTCATAAAACCATGGAAAAATAATCATACAATAATTTCATCAGATTCCATCATCACCTTCTGAATACAAAATAGTTTTACAAAGGTAATAAAATCTCAATTAGACGATGTTAAGAAAAATAATCCTTATACGGAGTGGAGGAGAATACTTGCAAATAATCAATCACATTATAATCAAGTGAAAAATGGCCACAATTTTGGAACCCAGTTAGTTTTGATTAAAGCTAAAGAAGCACTCTTGGTATAATTGGGGGCAAGTTGAGAGCAATAGAAACAGGGTACTTTTAGTAATCCATTATAATCAGAGTAAAATATTCAAGAAAAAAGTCAGGGTCAGAAAAAAAACTGATAAGGAGTTAGTGTGTAAAAAACTAAATTTGTGTAGGCAATAAAATTTAAAAGGATTTGGGACTTCTGAAACATGAAAAATGTGATAAGAAAGCCTGAAATGACTAGAAAATCTAATTTTCATTTAATGCAATAAAAAAAAGTAGACTTTTCTTGGTTAGTGTATTTGACAGCAGACACTCAGAATAACTTGGTGAATTTTCTTGTGGATTTGTACAAACTGGACAGTTCAAAGAAGAGTTTGCTCGACCAGGATCTCGCCAAAGCCCGAAGGAGGATCGTAGGAAAAGTTCTTGAACTTGACGTCTAGGATGGCCGAGTCGTCGACGTAGAGCATTGGGTAGACCTGAAAAACATAATTTGAGTAATTTTCAATTAAGTTGAATATCAGCAACCTTCTAGAGATAAATCAAAAAGTTTTCTCATTGAAAATAAAACTTTAGAAAAAACCATTCCAAGGACTCAAAATCATTCTGATGAATTTCGTACTGCTATTCAGGCTGTTTAAAATCTTATTGCAGTTTCAACCCCTCTTTTTCAAATGTGAAACTGCTCGCCAAAGAAGAGTCTTTCAAGGATTAAACCTTAAAGCCAACCCGACTTTGCAGTTTCACTCCCATTTTTTTCCTTTTAAGCCATGACGGAAGAAAAAACTTACAGGTCCCTTGATACCAGTCAGCGTGTCATCGCAACGTACTCCGTTGATGAAGAACGTGAGTTCGACGTGATCGTAGCAAACACCCTGAAAATCGATGCTGATAAGGATTTGACTTTTATCATTGCTTTAATCACTCTATTTTTTTATTCAAAGAGTTCCTTCCAAAATCAAAGGAAAGCTGTTTCTTAACTTCCCATGATTTCTGGCCTGAATTTTATTATCCCTAGGTTTTCAAGGAAGAACTTTTGCGGAACATTTCGAAAAGGCCTTCACACAGGAAAGAAAAAAAAATGAGCAAAATTTATCAAACGGCCGTATGTATTTGCGCCTCAATTTTGAGGTTTATATAATTTTATCTCGATAATTTTATAGGTGAATGGAGTACAAATCAAAAAAACAGACTATGAGAATTTTTTTCAAATATTTCGAAAAGCTACTAATTGTCTTTCAAAGCCATTTTGTAGCCGGCCGTTCATCAAACCCAAAAAAATTCCCGAAAGGTTAAAAGAAGTTGTTGTGTGAACATGTGCTCTTGAAAAAAAAAAACCAGCCAGCGGGCGTTTGCTCTCTTTTCTTGTTACAACCACAATCATAACTGATTGTGGAACTCCTAGCGCTACGGAATAAGTGCAGAACTTGGGATTTTACATAAAAAAATGACAAGAATCCGCAAATAGATTTTTTTCAAAAATTCAATCTTTGGAAATTCCTTCCTACTAAAAAAAAACGGACAACTTCAATCGATTTTTCTACACTTTCAAGTTTTCCTGGATTGACCATGAAGATACTCCGCACTCGAATTGATTTAATAAGAAGGCTCCTTTTAAGTTCAGGTTTCAAATGTCAAACGGCTGACTCCGCCCCTCAAACGCAGCCTTTCATCGCGTCGATTAATAATTGCGAGGGGTCTTGATCCTTTAATAGCGCTTAACTTTTAAATTTTTTTGTTGATCTAACCGCTAAAAAAGAAATAGCAAAATGCAACGACATTCGGAGTCCAACTGAAATCTAACTGAGAAACTTTGATGATGTGACACATGGCGATTGTCTCACAACGTTAAAAAAAGTTGGGTTAGCTTTCAATTTTTTTAACGTCATTAGTATGCTTATTAAGATAAGTTTTCTTTTAGTCCAAGAATTCCTTGATTTTTCTGTCAAGAATTTCCGTCGAAAAGTGTATAAAGAAAAATCATTGGCATAAAAAACTGACGACAGTATCGCCCTCCTCGACGGTTTTCGGCAGTTTCATCTTGACGACGCCATCGCAAATCATGTCGCCGTTCTCAGCGATGCCCCAGAATTGTTCCTTCGGCGGGACGTCGTCCAAAGGTGTTTGCTTATGTCCGAGACCAATTCCCCAGGTTCCTGGATGAATAAAACTCATGAAAAAGAAAAATTGACGATTTTGGTTTGCTTGATTTTGTCTTACACACAAAACTTTGTGAATTTGATCCCTTAGAAGTTTTCAAAAAGAAAAGTCATTCCTTTGAGACTTCAAATTAATATTGTAGCTTAAACTGCTAAATTCCCTCTAAGTATTCAAACATTTAATCTACCAATTATCAAAATTCAAACGGTCTATAAATTCCAAAAAAAGAATATTCACCCAAAAAAGGAGTTGAAAAAAACACAAACTAATTATTAGCTGCATAAGTTGAAAGAAAGCTATATAGAATGGAAAAACCTGTTTGCTGGATGGTAACTTGGAAGTAAGCTTTATTTTGGACAATCGGGACAGTGGCGATCGATCCGCCGGTTCCGCAAATCCGCTCGCCTTCCTTGAGGATCACGACATCTTTTCCTGAAAACAAATTATGAATTTTTCAAAGTGTTAACATTGTGACAATAAATATTCTTGTGCTAATTGAAAATCTCAGAAAAAATGATATGAATCATCACAAAGTGCGTCATAGTTATTGATTCATTCCGTTTTTGCTTGAATTAGGATATTTGTAAGCATAATGATTTTTTTTGTTGAAAATATTAAAAAAGCTATTTAGTAATTTTAAGCAACAAACATTTGATTATTCAGCGTAATAACCCTTTTTCAAAAACTCTAAGGAATCTTTTAAAAATGAGTTTCTTGAAAGTTTTTTTCTCCCACAAATTTAGAGACTTTACTGTAAATTAAAAAAATAAAAAAACCAACCCATTCTACCAACATCAAGACGGACAGTTGGAGTATAGGGCGAGTTGAAATGCGAGTAGGAAACGTTACTGGGAAAGCTCGTGTTTTTCCCAATCAACACAGGGTCTCAAAAAAAGGAAAAACAAGAGCGGAACGAAGACCACATTTCCTGAAAATCCAGTATAAAACAAGATAATTAGAATATTTCAACTTTAAAAAAAAATGTGTAAACGAAAGATAAGAGAAAATGATAACAAAAAGCGCGAGGCAACCTTTTAAAAAAACAGATTCAAAGCGAAAATGCCATGCGCTCGACAGATGATGCCGCTGCCCGTTTCTTTTTTCTCTCGTGTGCGGTGGAGCGCACTTTCTTTTTCCATCAGGTTGGACAAAGAAATTGAAAGTCGTTAGAAAGTTAATTTTTATAAGATGGGATTGAAAATTTTATAGAATTTGGCTATAGCAAACTGATCGGAAAATCCTTGGGAGCCTTAAAAATTCAGCAAATTATTTAAAAAATTTGTTCGAATTCCGTGTAAAATCTTCACTCGAAGTGGTAGCTCTCATTCTGAGGCTTCCATCTAGAGCACGGTCTCCGGGCTCCAGCACAACATCCGCTACATTCTGAGCTCGTCAAGGCGCAACTGGATACACTACGCGCAGAAGGACGAGACGAAGGATCGTAAGACCATGCTTTCAACTCTTTCGACTACACGTTTGGACTTCTAGCTCGCCAAAGGCGGTTGTTCGTTATAGCTTTCAAAGTTCTTGTTCACCGCCTAGTCGATACATCTATGACTAAACCAACAAAATAAATGATTTGATGATTTGATTGAAGCATAACAAAATTGAAAATAAAAGTTGAGTACTGCAAATCCTAATTTAAATTGGCAAAAAGGGTACTTCTCAAAAATCAATATCATTGATTTCAAAAAGAAATGATGTCAGGATGATCTCCAAACAACTGGTGCCTCCCTGCCCATCAGTTTTAGGATTTCTCCCATAAGGAGATAATAAAACGATAACTGCACAAATTCACCAATTTCGACGCAATATCCATCAAAATTGAGTCTGTTCATTGAAGTTAACCAAGTTATTGTACTTTTAAATAACCGGGAAACCGAATTTTCCCCGAATGACATGACCAAAGACAATATTCAAAGCACTGTTGCAAAATGAAAAAATCATGTTCTGGAATTAGATGGCCGGAAGTATATGCTTCCACACAGATCCATAAAGTTCTAAACTTTCTGGTGAAGAAAATTGTAGTCAGAGAGTATTTTCGTAACCTGATAAACAATTTCGAAAGTTAACAAAAGGCTCGGGATTTTTCGAAGAATGTGGAACAACTGGAAAAATCTAAACTGTACTCAGAAAAAAATTCAATCGCGAAACAGGAGTGTTTCGTACACCGGATAAAAAGCTCGGAAATTATCAAGAAATCAAGAAAAATTAAAAATTTAGTCTGTTTGCCACGAATTGAAATTTCACGGAACGACATTCCGCTGTTCCGCTGCGTGTGTTCGCGAAGCGTCTTTCGATTCTAGGTCAAGCTTTCAATTGATTGGTATTGCTGTGGGAGAACATGAAATCAGAGTACCTTATAAAATTTTAAAAAATTTGAAGCGCGACCAAGGTACGCAAAGGCGCGTAGCGGCAAAGCGGAATGTCGTTTGGGGAAATTCGTGGTACAGAGGCTATAACTCTGCACTAAGAAATTATAGAAAAAAATTGATGCTTGAGAAAAAAAAACCTTAAGCCGTGGCCTATTCCTAAAACGGCTACTCTATAGAAATTCGTCTCGGATTCCAATTTTATTACAGTTTGAAACTCAATTTTACAGCTATTCGTGAAAAAATTTTCCAAATAAGCAACTAGTCCGTTTGAGAAGTTATTCTTCGGCTCTCAAATGCCTTGGAAAAATGAAGTTTCTAACTTTTTTAATATTTGGTTTTGACCTCTTGATATGACTTTGTGACTTTGAGTACCTTGAAAAGGGTCAGTAACGCTTTGTTTTCCGCAGATTTTCAAATTTCTGCAGCAATGTTCTACCAGTTTTGAGTAATAGTCTGTTACTCGGCGCCAATGACGGAATCGGAGCCTCGAACACAGAGCGGCACGAGATAAGAATATTATTTGCAGGTCGTCAAAATTATCATTCTCGCGCCTTTTAATGTTGCTTTATTCTTGATTACTTTCAATAATGACAGTTGTCAATTGCTCATTTAGAATCGAAAGATGCTAATTTTAAGGTTGTAAGGATGATACGTTCAATCCGATGAGACCCAAATATTTCAATCTTTTGTGAGTTCTTAAAAAGGAAGTCACTTCACTTTGCACACATTCTGATAAAGTTCCAGCTTCAAAAACTTTCAGTAAATTGAAGTCCTCACAAGAAAGTTGCGAACAATGTCGCTTTTTTTTGTCTTTTCGGACGGTACTGTATCTAGTTTTTGACGGTGAACGCTTCAAAGCTAGAGAAACCCGCGGAATGCTTTGAAATAATCTTGGGTCTCAAAGTACTAATCTCCTAGGAAGTTGAGCAGTTTGAAACTTTGAAAATCGTCTGCTGGCACATCAAAGAGTGTTTTGGCCAAGTTTCGCGAAATCCCAACTGTGAATGAGCCTTTTTGTCAGCGAAGCGGAGACTTTTCAGACCGTTTTCTATTCATTTTGAAATCAAATTTTTTCTAGGCAGACGGGTACGAAACGTTCTTACATACAATTCGAATTTTTTTTCCGTTTTGACGCAAGCTTTTTTTGAAGTTTTGCGGCAATAAACTTTTTTTGTTGATGAAAAATTGTATCTGATTGTAAATCAACTGTGGTGAACCTTCTTCGGATTACGCGGAAAAAAATTTGCTACAATCATTCTTTCTCTTCGGGCCTGATGATTGAGCTCGAATTCGAATTGCTTTGAGTGGAGATTTTTCCAGATGATTTTGAAACAATGGTGTTTGAAAAAAAGTTTAAATGGCGTTAATTTGTGGATATGAAGGAAATTTCGTGAGATACGCTTCAGGAGACTTTGAATTTTAAAATTTCTGCTTTTTCTCACGCCTGTACTGCTCGAGCGATGTCCCCGCCTCAAGCCGATGAAAAGTCAAGGTCCTATCCTGAGATCAGTGAGAATCGGTATACGGACTCTATTGATCTGAAGGTCTTTGAGTGCCAACATTCCTTGAACTTCTTGGTTGGACAGCGGAGGGGATCGAACTTTTGAAACTTCGAATCGTAGACAGCCTATTTGAGAAGTTATGAATCTTCTAAAATACAAAAGGTGCAGGGTTAAAAATATAATCAGGGGGTTTTGAAATTTTTTACAAGAAGGTTTCATCAAATGCTTGACACTCCTTGTAAAGCATTAATTAATAAAATACAAGCCCAATCATTTTTAAGCAAAAAAATGAAGAAGTATGAAATTACCTCATCATGAATTTTAGGATGAACCATTAGAGGCTTTTTGAAACGTCCACCTTCCATTGAATTTCACTCCTCATTTTTCTTTTTCTTTCTACGCCTTCGTACCGCTTGAGCGGTGTCGGCGCCCCAAGTCGATTAGCCGAGGTCCTATCCTGATATCAGTGGACTGGCTCCAGTGACATATCCGTCCTTGTGGGTGACGGCTGGAAATTATGAAGCCGTGGTTTCCCACTACCAACATTTTTTAAACCCCTTGGTTGGGTCAAGGCGGGGATCGAGCTTGTGACCATGTGGACCGTAGACAGCCACACAACCTGTTGCGCGACGGCGCGCCCCAAAAAATTTCACTCTTCATTCTTCAATTCTAAAGTTCTTGCTTCAGACAGTTAACAATTGCAAGCCTTTGAAATTTTTCATCCTTTGAAAGTTACCCCAAACAACCGTTGAGCTGGTGACAGCACGAAAACACGTCTAGACTTAACCAAGACCAAACCACACTTTCAGAAGTGCAAATCCTTTCTCATGAGTCGCAGCTTGCATTGTTCCACGAAAAAACAAACGCATTAAGAAAGCCGTAAAAAGTAACATTTGCGCTCGTAAAAAAGCCAGGAGCGGTAACTTCCCAAGAAATTGTTCAACGGCCCTCGGCGGTTCACTCTTCTGCAGATTTATGGCCTCGTTGTCTAGGTTTGCGCGGCCGCTCGGTGCCGACCGGACCTTCCTCTTTTGACTCTTGCGATCCTCAACTTTGTCCTTTCTAACTTCTCTCGATGTACCTGGTGAGAAGGAGTTCTCATTGTTTATTTCATTTTTTTCGCTCTTAGAAAAATTTGAAAACCTATACTTTTTAAAGAGGAAAACCTACTCTTTAGTAGTCTTTAATACTTCATACAAAAAAACACCTTTCAAGATTTTTTTTTCTCATTTATTTTCTCCTTCATATGGTTGCTCTCAGAATTTTTGTTTCGATCCTAAAACGTGGTCCTTGCGAATTTTAGAAATCAAAAATTCCACTACGCTACGATCCGAAGGTTACGAAAACTTTTACTTTTTTCAAACGAAATTTTGGGAAATTTTCTAGCCTTGATGCTCACTTTCCTTTGCAATCTTTTCTTTACCCCAAATCTACGAACTTCCATTGCCGATCAATGTACGGTATGCCTTTTTGAAAACCTTCTACTTTCTTCAAATTTTATGTCCAGAAGTCAAAAACTCTTGTGAATGTTCCGTTTATGCACTTATGTTATTTTTGTCAATATCCTTGTGATCAAAATCTGAGAAATGAGTCAACTTGAGGTTTTTATGAATGAAGATAAGAGGTAAACTGGTAAACTTGTTAGATTTGAAATCAACCAAAAAGGTTTGGCGCACCTGAAGACTTTTGTAGATTCAAAAAAGTCACTTTTATATGTTTTATATTCACTGGAGCAAAAGACCAAACACGCGGAGCCATTCCATTTTTGCCTCATTATTGATCAAAAAAGGAGGTGTTACCGGCAAGGTCATCAGCCAGACTGAGTGCCATCCTCAACAGGTCACGCTCTGCCTCGTTTCGTCTCAACGCGCACCTCATTTCTTTTGTTGCAAGTTTGTCTGCTGCGCGCGTGGATCCTTTTTTGTAACGACCACCGGAGTTGTGCTTGGACACCAACGTCGCCATTGTCTTCCGTGCATGAGACTCGCGGCATTCTGGGGTTCGCAGTTGTTCAGATTGTTCCGAAATCATAGTAACTACGGCGACTGAACCGATATTTTTTTAATTTTCGAGGTTTTCGATCTTTTTTGAGACTCAGATTAATTTTTAAATGCTGTTTTCTTGATGTTGAAAAAATGTTTTTTTCGGTTTATTCAACTTTCAGTGATACATTCATTTTTTTGACGAGTAATTTTAAGTTCTGAATACTTCATTTAAAAACACCAAAAAAATTATATCTCAAACTGTCAAAATATTTTTTTATCTCATGGCTCAATCCAGTTTGAATCTTCACTTCGAGGATTTTATAAAATTTCAGAACTATTTTTAAGTTAAATAAATGTTACCTGCAGTTTTTTTGTGTCAATCTCCACTTGTATTGAAAAAAATTTTCCCTTTCTTTGATACTATTGTTTTTCGAAGTCTTCTGATGATTCTTTTCATACATTCTTCAACTTTTTTCCATTTTTGTAATCACACAATGTTTTTAATCTTTTTTCACACCTGAATATAACCGAATCTCAATAAAACTTTATATTTTTCCCGAGCAAATCTTATTTCCTTTTCGGCCTCATTCGGCAAGCGGACGGTTTCCCACCCGAGACAAAGAAAGAACTTCTTGAGCGATTTTTTTGCGCAACACCTCCAGATACCTGCGCGCCATGTCTCGGGTGCCATATTCTCTACTTGGCCACCTGTTCTCTTGAGTTGTCTAACGATTTTTTCAGGTTTAAACTTTGAATAGTATGAGTATATATCTGCAAAAGTGGGTGATACTTGTAGAAGTAATAGAACATCGCAGTGAAAGTTTCGCTTTTTATCTCCGTTTTGTAGCATTCAGAATAGCAAAACAAGTTTTCAGTTATTTTTTCTTACTTTTTGATGGATTGGTTTAATTTTATGTTTTTAAAGGTCTTTCATATTTATTTGAAAAAGTTCATTATAAGGCTTATTCAATATTTCTTTGGCTTCCAAGAAACTTGAAAATTTTTTTTAAACCGTACACAAAATACAGTAAGCGCCTTCGAAATTCGCCAAAATATCAGCGCTACAGTTTGGGGTCTCTAAACGCTCAGAAACTCTTTGAAACAAAATGAAAACATTGTTCCGATGAACTTTGGTAGATCCTTTTTTGAGTATTTCAAAAAGTTGAAAAATTTCCCCTGGAATCAGTTTTTTTTCTTCTTCCTCTTCTCTCTCAAACACAAGACTTTTTTCTCATCTCCAATGGGCTCCAGATGTCGCCGACGTTTGTTGTCACCGTCGTCGCCGGCGGTGACAAATTGGGAAAATCGCTGGAGAGACGATTTTTGTGGCGGGTTTTACCCTCGCGCCGTCGCCTCTTCTGAGATTCAAATCAAGGCCATCCCAATGGCTGAATGTCTCTTCTCGTTTCGATATTTGACTCGTTTTCCTCTCGTTCAGTCTGGGCTTTCGATTTTTCTATTTTCTTGCGTCCAAGTCTTCCAATCTTTTGAATCGGAGCGTTCTGGCAGAAGTTAGGATTGCTGAGAGTTTCAAAAATCATTTCAATTAGAAAGCTCAGAGTCTAAGTTTGCCGTGGAAACGCCAAATATTTCAAGTTTATTCGAACTGACTCGGTGTGAAGCAGGTCTTCTTCTGCCCTTCAATCCGCTTCAAAAGCTAAATTTTTTTTGGTTTTGAAACGAGCTCTGCTTATTCAACAACGCTTTATGATTTTTTCTCGCCGTTTCTCTTCTCATTTAAAAAACGTTTTCATACATACATTTTCAGACGATGCCGGCGCCCCTCCAAGACGTTACCAAAAGGCGGAGCAACGTCAGTTCAACTTCACATTATGAACAGAAGCCAAAAAGTCAATTATCAGACTACATAATTTCTGAGGTTACGAAAAACATTTTTCCGAGCTTCTAAAACTAAATTTTTTTAAATTTCAGGAGCTTGGCAAGGGCGCATATGGCGTGGTCTATCAAGTCAAAGAAATAAAAACAAATAAAGAAGTAAGAAATTCTGAAATAAAACCTTCTGTTGAAAACTATTTTCAGTACGCCTTGAAACAAATCAACGTCTCCGTCAATGAAGAGGGGATCCCTCAAAGTGTTCTTCGAGAACTTTCCGTTATGAAATCGCTAACCTCTCTAAGGCATCCAAATGTTTTAGGGTGATTGAAAACCTTGAGTTCTTTGAAAAACTCTTATTTCAGCTTGGTAAATGTGTTCCACACACTTCTGGGCAAGAAAGAAGGCATGAAAATCAACATGATTGTGGAGAAATGTGACTGGGATCTGCACTTGTTCCTCAAAGGAATTCCAAGAAACTGTCCGGAAAAGCAGTGTAGACATATCGCACGGCAGGTTAGTTGTTCCAGGTGTAAAAAGTGGAAAAAATATCATTTTAGATATTCATTGGGCTTGATTTTCTGCATGAGCACAACATCATCCATCGGGATTTGAAACCACAAAACATTTTAATCAACCGGAACCAGGAGATCAAAATTGCTGATTTTGGATTGTCGAGAATGTACTCTAACACTAGCGCATTCACCTCTGTGGTAAGTATTCTGGTCGATTCCTCAGGAAAAATTCAAGCTCATTAAAATTGAAACTATTTTTTTCTCTCGAATTTAACTCTTTAAAAGTTCATCACTCTGTTCAAACCTCCGAAAAAGCTCAAATTCAGTTTCTGAACTTGAAGCTTTGTTATTGGAAGTCTAAACTCAGCCGAAAGTTTGGATTGAACTGTAGATAAATGAGGAAAACATTTCAGCTTTTCCCTGACCTTTTCTACATATTTTGACAGTGAAATCTGATCGTAATGTGAAGCTGATCTCTGTGGAAGGGGTTTTAAAGTTTATAATTTAAAAGCTCATTTCAGTAAAGCTTCATAGAATGAAATGAATTTAATTTATATCAAGACTTACGACCAGCCTTTCCGACCCAAAAACAAATCGAACCCCTTGATCAAATTTCTGACGAACTTTTGGTGCCTGATTTCGAGCCTCCCGAGATTCACTTTTTGTTCATTTTCCAGGCAGTGACACTATGGTATCGAGCTCCAGAACTGCTGCTCCTAACCGAGTACGGAAGTTCTTCAGACATCTGGTCAGCCGGCTGTATCATCAGCGAAGTCTACCATAGAGAACCTCTATTTGCCGGGGATTCTGAAGCCGGCCAACTTTGGGACATTTTAGGGTGAGCTTCAACTTGAAATTGCATTGGAAAAACAAATTTTTCAGAAAACAAGGTGTTCCTGAAGAGTCCAAGTGGCCTCACGATGCAATCGTCAAGAGAGAAGCGTTCATAAGTGAGAGGACAGCTTATCCGAGAGACATTCAAACGTGAGCTTCTCCTAATTATTTTATACAAAAATTCATCACAAAAATGAAGTTTTTTTTTCAGACTCAATCCCAGCCTTTCGCCGGAGGCAGCCGCGGTAGTCAGAGAATGCGTCAAATTCTCCGCCGATAGCCGTCCGACGGCTCAAAGAGCCCTCAAAATGCCCTATTTCAAATCTCCGCGAGAATCAGCCGAATCTCCTGTACCTCCGCCCAGCAACTTCTCAGCGATGCGCTGTGAATCGTCGACTCCTAGGACGGCGAATGTCCGCAAAATCCACAAAATCAAGCCGAAAATGACGCATTCTAATAGGAGGTCAGAGAATATGATATCCCAGCTGCCTAATGAGATCGAGCAGATGAAAATTGAGCCCGATAACGACTTTACTCCCTTTTTCTAACATTGCAAGGATTCTTTGAACTGGGGACCTTAGCTTTTTTCTTTTGTAACTGTAATTTGATTCGATTTTAACACCGCATGGCATGTATGTTTTGAATGCTTGTTTTTTTCAGGACAGCTAGAAAGAGAACGGCTGCAGAATCTTCTTTCTCAAATGAATGAAAAATCTGCGGGAAGTTGTCTTTGTCCGTCTGTATTTGTTATTTATTCATTTTCCTAATCTTGTTAAAAGTTTTTTTCTCATCAAAATAAGTAAAAAAAATATACAGCTTTTGTTGATTTGCATGATTTTTTATTGTTGCTGTTTTATTTTTGGTTTTTTTGGACTTGGTCCATGATCCAAAACTTTTGAGTTTTAAATTTTTAAACTCAGTTTTTTTCCTTGCGCTTGACCTTCACGACTTTTGCCAAGAGCGGTAAGGCTTTTGTGTACTCCGAACAAAACGCTTCACGCTTAGAACAAGGCGCAAGTCACAAGAATGTCGGGTGCATGTGAAAAATCGCTTCCTAACCTCCAACTTGACAATACCGCTTCAACAATCGGTAACTTTATTGTAAGTCTTTTCTAATCCCTTTTCAATCTCATGTGATTTTTTTGCACGTTTCACTTGTAAAATGTTTGTGATTTTTTTGCACGTTTCACTTGTAAAATGTTCCTGTTTCATGGGCTTTCACTGAAAGCTTAAAAATACCTCTCGACTTTTTTTCTTTTTTTAAAGTTATTTTTCTGAAAAAGTAACTCATTTCATGTTTAATCATCTTAAAAAGTGTAATCTGTAAAGTTTTGTTCTTCTTGTGTTGTGCTGTTTTACTGTGTTTTTTTTAACGGGATCTTTTTTTAGAAATGTCTCAATCAACGTGTTTTTTGTTGTGTATTCATTTTTTTGAATAAAAAGTTCATTAATAACAAACACAGAAATGATACAAGACAATTATGAAACAAAGAAAAAGGAGGAAAAGCTCACAAAACAGCTATAAACCCGGCCGTGCACAAGACCAAGTGAAAGAACGGTGTGTAAATGACGCAAACGAGAAAAAAACAGTTCTTTGATATATTTAAGGAAGACGAAAAGTTAAAGCAAGTTGAGATCAAGCCTAGAAAAATTGTAGGGAAGCGACACCGGTTTCATGATAAGTTGGGACAAAGTGAATTCTTTGGGACATTTTACGAGATTTCTCAGTGACATTATGTTCATGCTAGCTTGAAAAAAGGGTCGCAAGGAAAATGATTTAACGTTAAACAAGGACTCTATCGCATTGACTTCTATCGCCAAAAACGAAAATTGATAATCTAATTTGTACTGCCAAACTTCAAGCGACTTCCAGTGCAAATGGCAGTTTTTCGAACCGAAGTCAATCATATATAGAAGTTTTTAAACTTCTCAAAAATTATCAAAAAAATAACAATAAAATCTTTAAAAAATCCTACTTTAGAAGGTGCCAATATATAAAAATCTGGAACATGATTAATTTTTCTTGTTCTTGGCTTCTTCGGTTTCTGATCCCGAAACCATTGGCCAAGGTCTCTGGTCACTGAAATCGATGGGACTGACGTAGTCCTTCCCAGTGTAGATAGTTCCCAGACGTCGTTTTTTCTCTTCTGAAATTAAATTAATTTTACAAAACTTCGTAAAAACTTTCGTGTAGATTGAAAAACTGTTTTTTTTGTCCGTCATTTGAAAATTGAAAATTCACAAACCTTCCGATTCCTCCTTCCAAGGCTTGCTTTTCCTGGCCGAAGTTCTGCTGGAAGTTGAACCGCCGGATTCGTTCAAGTCAACGTTTGTTTTTGATCGAGTTGCTGAAAAATCAAGTTTACATAAAAATTAAGATGAAGAACACTCTGACCTTGGTTATTTTTCTGGGTTTCAGATCTTCCAGAATCGGTGGGCTTGATGTTCAGAACAAAAGATTTGTTCGAAGGTGATGTGACTGGTGGGATCTCAGAAGTTGGAGGAGGCGGTGGGATTTCCGGAGTCGGAATCCGATCTGAAATTTTTGTGTTATGTAATATTTTATAAAAAGTTTTTTTGTAGTTTGAAATTTATTGTATTCATGGAAACCAATTTTTTTAAAGTTATATTTCTATATTATTACTCACAGTTACTTGAAAAATTTTCTCTCCATAAAACTCGCAAATTCATGATGCGAAAATTCTTCAGTTCTGTTTCCTTTGATGAAAGTTTCTAATGAGCAAGTTTTTTTTTTTCCTATCTTGAATTTTTTATTTTTCCAATTTCTGAAAACTTCCCTATCCTCAAAAAACCCGGAAAAAAACTCATACCAAAAGCGGAACGACCACTGGCCGGCACACGCTGGATCTCGACCTGGTAGATCCTGTCGTCGTGGGGCAAATTTCGGCCATCTGCTTGTCTCCATGAACCATTTGATGCTGCAATAAGGCTCAAATATTACGCCGTATGTCAGCGGAAGACTTACCATCCAAGCTTTTTGACATTTGGCCTGACTGGCTGTTGGAATCAATGTTGATGCCCACGCCGGAACTAAAAAAGTTATCGATAGGGATTGAAAAAATGATAAATTATTCGAAATCTTCAGCTGGACAAGACTTCAATTTCTTCTCTCATTCATAAAAATTCAAGATTTTGCCTCAACTACAAATGAAGGAAATTTTAGAAATCCGGGATAAAAAAAAGAGTGTAAAACCCACGTAATACTCGCTCTCTTCTCAACGATCCTCTCACGTTCCTCTACTGTTCTTCGTCCCAACAAAGTGTCCATGCTGTTGTAAGGGAGGGTTGGACGTCTCATGAACTCTTGGATATCTGAAATGAACAAGAAATGATTTTATTCAGGAATCAAATGTTAAACGTACGCTTTGCAGTGTCTCCATATGTCGACCGGACGCCAAATGGGGTGGGAGAGGCGGGAAAAAGTGGTTTGAACTGAAAAAAATAAATTTTTTTCCAATGGAGAGATTTTTTTCTAATTTTTTTAGATTTATGAAATGATTTTTTTCACTCAATGAAATTTTTGAAATTTCGGGGAACTTCAAAAATTAATACAAAACAAAACATTTTTGCGATCTTTGAAAGACGTCGTAGGCTTTGAGCATTTGGAAAGTCGTCAATGATCAAAAAATGATTCTTTTGCAAATTTAGAAGCCCTTTTTCGATGAATTTTTTAAAGCCCATCCTGAAGGAGTTTCGACCACTGTTCACGTTTATTTTTTCAACTAATCGAGTATAAAAAATCAACCAACCTTGACTACCAGGATGAATTCCACTCCCAGAGCCTCCTCCTCTTGAAAGACTCGTATACAAAGCGTCATTATTGTTGTTGAATAACTTCTCCGGGACTCTTCCAGACATTCTCGGGGAATGATTCAAGATGGGATAGTGGATTTCCGGTTGGAGACCGGAAACTGGTCTGGATCCATTTTCGTTGCCGTATTTCTTGTGTGTCTTGCTGACGACGGCATACATTTGCGTTCCCGTTCAAAGTGTGCTCTATAGGGTTTGGAGAGCGACGGACGTCTTCTCGGCTTCTACTTTGGATGCTAATGTTGGCTGGAACTTGGTCGGGAATTGGGGAAGTCGGCGGCGGAGGAGCCACGTCAGGAAGAGTGATGTTCAGAGCGGTTGTTGGAGGGATGCGTTCTGGAAAAAAAATGATTATATTAACTCCACTGTAACTATAAACCGAGAAATTTTTGAAGAATGTCGCTTCTAAAAAAAGTCAAAAAAATTTGAATTTCAAGTTTTATTTTGAATGGTTATTTTCCAGCTGCTTCTGACTACGATAATTCAAAAAAATTAGTATAGGTTTTTTTATTATCTCCAATATATTTGGAAAAACATCGAATGAAAAAAATTGAAAAATCCTTGAAAAAAATGAATCAAAGAAATACCTTCAACGAGTGGAGCCGGTAGTCCAGTTGGCCTCACAGGTTGAACTCCAGAATTCGCGTCGACCTTAACTAACTTATAAATTCTGATTTTGAATTCACAGTAAAAAAAAAATCTAAAAAAAAAACTCACGACTTCATATTCATTTCCGATGGTCGAATAATAATGTTCTCGGATCGGGGGACCAAGTCGGCCTTGCTGTCGAAGTCTTTCACGGACAATGTCCGCGTTTTCTCTGAAAATGAAACAATCAGATTTGAAAAATTGAAATGAATCATACCGCATGGTGATGTATCTGTAAGACGGCTCTCGGCTGGAGACGGATTGTTCATCGAAGGCCTGGAAGTTCAAAAAAAAATTATGATGTTCTAATAGAAAAAAATGGAAGTGTATTCCGTGACCATTGGAGCAGCTATCAAATTTTTTGTGAACTTTTTTTGAGGTCTTCTGATTTTTGAATATTTCCTTCAAGTTATGACAAGATATTTCTGAACTTTTTACTTCACCAAATTTTCTAAAAACCCTCTCCTCTACGAGTATAACGAGACTTCTAGAATAAAAACTGTGAATTTTACATTTCTCACGATCGGCTCGACAATTGGAAGAGGTAGCGGAATCTCCGCCACAACTGGAGGCCGGAAAGACGAAGGACCGGGTCGAGAAGCAAAATCGACCTCATCTTCCTTATTATTTCGACGGATCTATGAAATCAGATTCATTTTTAAATTTTTTTTGAAGAATTTCCAGAACCTTGGAATATAAAAGATCCAGTTCTCTCTCAGTTTTCTCGAGCTTTTCGCGACTTTTTTGAGGTTTTTGGGCTGTTGGTTGAACCTGAAAATATTAAAAAGTTGCATCGATAAAGGGAAAATAGGAAGATTACTTTTGCGTATCCTGGATCATAGGCACTGCTGGTATCGCCGTCAATATCCGCAACAGGGGCCCGGCTTGGCTCAGAATTTATGGAACTGAAACGTGAAAAATGGGTCAAACTAAAGCAAAATTGGAGAGAACATAGTGAGTCATTGCAAAAACTGAAAAAAAAAACCGAACTATCACACATTAGAGTGCAGTGACCGTACGAGTAAAGGCTCATTATTTTTCCTAGTTATTTTTAAGCAAAATAGTGCAAATATGTGGAAAAAATTTCAAGGTCTCACTCAAAGTGGTGCCACAAAGTAGTGAAAAATAACAATATGCGAATCAACATCCACAGTTTTCTACTTTTCACTCCTTTCACCCTTTAACAGCGAATCGGACAACTCTACGCTCAGTCCGAGGAAAATAAGTCAGCGAATAGCGTGGAAAACGAAGCAGCGGGTATTTTCTGTAGTGGTTATTGGAACATGGAGAAATAAAAAAAATGGAAAAAAAAGATATACCTGTATGGATCTTCACTCCCGGCGGCATAGATTTGAGAAGCGCTCTGGTAGAGATTCTCATCGGTCGATTCGCGAGGTCGAGCCGTCACTGGCTGAACTCGACCTGAGAACACCGGGTAGTCGTAACGACGTTCTCTGTTTGGAGCTGGACGAGTTTCGCCGACCTGAATGAGAAATTTGTTCAAAAGAACTGGTAAAATTCAGGGAAATAAAAGTGAAAGTCGATCGGTAACCATCGAAATATTTTTAACGTTAAATTTTATAAAAGGCTTTTTTGCTCTAAAACAAAAAAGGACGACAAAAATGGCGAAAAATTGTAAGAGAAAACACTTCGAATATACTTCTTCATCGGAATTTTTTTCGGGCTATTATAACTATAGTAAATTCTGTGAAACTTTGAAAAAAACGCGAAAAAAACTTGTGAGTAAACGTTTAAAATTTGAAATTTAAGTAAACAATATTTTTTCCCATTTTGCGAAGGAAAATAAGACTTCAAAAGGAAAATCACAGGAGCCATTTTCGAAACCAGAAAAAATAAAAACCACTAGTTTTACTTACTGTTGGCCTTCATTCAAAAAAATAACTCCTCAGGGGATTTTTTTCCATTGTAAATTTAGATAAGTTAAATTTTTTTGAAAAATTTTTTTCAAAAACCACAAAGTGGAGAAAAAAACGTTGCAAACCTTTGAATAAAGCGGATCTGCAAAGGAATCCGTCTCGACATCGATACACTCATACATTCGATTGAATGAGTCGTCGACAAATGAGATATCATCGGCTTTTCGTGTTTTGTCGATTGCTGAAACAAGAAATTTGTATTTGAAAACTTTTGAAAAACGTCTGGAAAAACTGAAAAGCTTACGAGTGTATAAATCGGCCGGGAGTTGGGGTAAAGCTCGACCAGTTGGAAGAGGAGCTGACGCTCGGGCGCTCATTGTTCCTCTCTGTGAATAAAAAATAATATATTGAAAAACTGGAGTAGCACTATCTGAAGAATCAGCTTTTAATTACAAAAAAAAAAAAAAAACATATTTTTAGCCTGGAAAAAAATCGAATAAATTGATAAATAGAGCATTTTCAACACTTAGATTCTGATTTTTTTTGCTTTGATTTCAAGCCTAACAGCCTCTTTCAAATTTTTTTCAAAAATCCAATCAAATAATTTTTTTACTCCATTAAAAATCATAAAAATCTAACTTTTGGCCCAACAGGTTGGGAATGACGGTCGTGTAGTCGGGCAGCTTTCGTTAAAGAACGAAAGTTGATGGTTCGATTTGTTGGACTGTCGCCTGGAGCTGTAGGAGGTACGACAGGGTTGCTGTAAACTCCGTAGACTTCCTCATCTTCTCTGAAAAAATATTCGTTAGAGTTTTGGAGCGAGAAATCGGAAATGAGCTTGATTTTATGAATGAAATTGTATTTTTCTCTCGATTTTTAGAAAATATTTCAAAAGTTTTCAGAGCCATTTTTTTTAAGACGGAAGAAAAATCTTTAGAGCATTATAATTCTATATAAAAAACAATTGGAATCAAAAAAAAAAGAACTGACCTTTTCTTGGGCTTTTTCCCGCAGCAAGTGCAGATACTGACGACAGAAGCCAGCATGACGATACTGACGACTCCAAAAAGCACCGAGTTCCCGTCAAAAACAGCCGAATAGGAAGAAAATGAAGTTGCCGGATGGTGTTGGCCGATGACAGGCATAGCCGTTTTACAGCACGTCCAGGTTTTCAGTCGTTGGTCCGCTCAACTGCCATGGACCCCCGGTCGGCCTTTCCTAGGACGAAAGAAATTTACGATCAGTTGGGCCGCAAATGGGGTTGAGATAAAACGATTGCGGCGCATGGACGTTAAGAAAAACAAAGCAGATGCGCGGAGATATGCTGCTCAACCCATAAAATATGCGCAATAAAAAGTTTCGCGTCGGAGGAATACGTTTGCAGGCGCAAAACGGAATATTTCTGCAGGAAACGTGATTCATTTGAGCAGAAGAGAATAGAAATTCGATGGAAAAAAGTTGCACGAGACTGGTTCTTCGAACGTTTTGAGATTGTTCCCTAGATTTGTACGAGTTACTGCGACACTCTATATCAACTTCGGAGGAAAAAGGTTCAAATACTTTGCAACTTCGACATCCTTGAAATTAAGACAAAAATGATCAAGTTGTTAGAGAAAAAAGTTAGAAATCTTAAAAAATTCTCAAATCGGCATGAAATTTTCAAATTTGCTGATCCAGACAAATGACCTTCAAAGTGTGATTTTTTTCTTAAAAATAATGAAGTTGTGCTACTTGACCGACTCCAGAGAGTCAATTCTCTTACATAAAGTAACTTTTGCAATAAAAAAAATTTTGAGCTATGAGTAAAAAAATTCACTGGAATGTTTTATTTTCGAATGTAAAAAAATAAATAAAAAAAGGCAGCTGCTGTTTTTTTCACAAAGTTTCAAAAAGCAGTTTTTAAATCTTTATTTCGCTAAACTTTCCTCTAAGTTGATAGCTCGAAAAAAAGTTTAAAAATTTTTGATTTGAAAAAAATATGCAAAGACATTGAAAAATTTTGTTTAAAAATTATTAAAAATGAACTTGAAAAAAAGAGCTTTAAATGAAATCCTGAAAGAATGAGGTACCTGTGAATATGAGAAAAAAAATAAAGCTGATCGTTGCAAAAAAAAAATTTTTTTTCGTTCAAAATTCACGAACATATTGGAATGAGGTCATTCTCAAAGTCAGCCAAAAAATGCGTTATTAACAAAATCCACAAACTGAAATAGAAACAAAAAACGGGTTAAAGCTCAAAGAAGGAGCAGGAAAGTGGAATAAAGAAACCGAATACGACGAGAGAGGAGGTTCGAGGCGAACGCTGGCTACTTGCCAGGCCTCCTCTCCCTCGGTCGCCTCTAAGTAGCCAGTCGGTCCCTCTAGCCCTCTCAAACACGAGACGCCAAATGCGCTCCTCCGCTAACCGTCTATTTCTCTCCGAGCGGTATTCCATTCCCACATGCAGGTGACAGTAAATGAAAAGGTGCGAAGAACTGGTGTTCGGGAAAGGAAAAGAGAAGCTCGACAGCTCACCTCTGAGAACTGTCCAGTTTTGAGCTTGAGAGCTTTGGGGTGAGATCTTGAGAAAAAAATTGAGATGGTGTGAAATTGGTTAAAAAAAAGTTTGCCTGCTGAGAATTTGAAAAAGTTTGCATAATTTCAATTTGATTTTTTTTATTCAAGGTCGCAAAAAATATTCCAAGCTTCCCTTTTACAAAACGATAAAGCCTTTAAGTTTGTTCGTTATTAAAATACAAGGAAGTTCTTTTAAATTTGCGGTGCTGAATTTTTTTGAACTTGGACGAAAAACTCACTATCGTACTATAAAAAGATTCTGAATTTTTCAACCTGCACGAATTATTAGTTCAGAGAAATAAGGTTTCGAATCCCATAATGGCTGATTTCAACGAACTTTGAGGTTTTCTATGACTCTCAGATGTTTTCTTTCAAAAAAATTGGAAAGTTGTGCAAGTTGAACCTTCCAGAATCTTCTTTTAGTAGGTTAAGACTATTTGTAGCCGATTTTCAGGAAATTTCAAATCGCAAAGAAAAACGACCTCCCTTGTTAGGGAAAACAACCGTTTTTGACATTCCTAAGCTCCATGAATCGATTGAAAGGAATAAAATCAGAAACTTTTTTGTGATAAAGATCAATGATTTCAGAGCGAATGCCGGAAGTATTTATAAATTTTTCAATAGGCCTTCAATAGATTTATATTGAAAGAAGGCTGGAAATTAAAAAAAGTTAAGACATCATATAATGAGTCTCGTTGCGAGGATCCCTACAATACAAAATCTGGAACTTCCGAAGAAAGGAAGTGGTGAGAAAAGTCCATTTTGAAACCAGGAAAGGCGCGAAGAACTGGTGTTCAAAAGGAAAGGAGAGAATCTTCGAAAATTGTGACAGCGCGGCTCAGGTTGCTGCAAGAAAGAGAAAAATAATGGGGGATGGGAAATGTTGAAAAAAATGAAAGATGATTTGGATGCGTTACCAGAAATCGCAAGAAATGGAGAGATTATAGAAAAAAGCTATGCAGTCTAATACTGAAAAATTTTGTTTTATTCTTTCGGAGAGGATAATTTCCCCATAGGAACATATGTGAGTTCAAAAAAGTGAAATAAGGAAGAGATTTTGCAAAAAAAAAGCTAAGAAGTAGACTCGAAAGTTGAAAAAACTTTTGAACGGCTACAGAACTTGTAATTGAAAAACAAAAATCAAAATATAATTCTCTTCAGCCTTTCCGAAACAGTACCGTTTTGGATAATTCGAGCAAATAGAAAACTAAAAAAAATGATGAAGAAGATAAAAAATGACGAACAATGAAAAGCCCAAAGGCGGGCATGAGGCAAAAAGGCGGAGACTTCATTTTCTCAGAGCTGGAACAGGTGTGAAATGGTGTTCGGAAAGTGATGAGAAGGGTGACAGCTCGATTTAAAATATGAGCAAGTGAAAATGGGAAAATAACGCTTCATGGAAAGAGTTGGAAAAAAACTCCGACTATGAAATAATTTTTTTACAGCTATAGAAAGTAATAAAAAAATCGGACGAGAACTATAATTATTAAAAGAACGATTTTTTTGTGGTAGTTTCTTGAAAAAAACCTGAATAATATAGGAAAAATCTTCTTTTTAAAAAAATTACGTAAAAAACAAAGTGCCGAAAACGTTGAAAGACCGAAAAAAGAAGATCTTCAATGTCGAAGACAAAGATATGGTTGCCTGATTTCATTAGGAGTTTGCCATCAAACAAGGCTGGGGGTAATTTCAAACATGACCAAACTTCACAAAAAAGGTTCAGAAGAACTTGGTAGGAAAATTATAGGAAAAAGGGAAACGTTTGTGAAAAACGAATATATGGTTAGAAAAAATATCAAAATTGTGCAAACCTCAGAAGGCTTTTAAAGATATTATACAATTCAGAAGCGTTCAAAAATATTTCAATACAAAAAAATAAAAAATAAAATGCATGAAAACTTTTTTTTAAACTATGGATTTGAAAAAAGGTTCAAAAATGTCCGACAAAGAGAGAAAAATTACGGAATGGGCTAAAAAGAATATTGAAGACAGAAAAAAGCTCACTGCTACCAAATGAATAGCTGATGACTTTTCAAAGTTAAAACCGACTATTCATCAAACAAGAAGCTTTCAAATGAAAAAACCACATAAAGTAAATTCTAGGACATTTTAAGCAAGCCAAAAACTTTCAAATCAAAAAAAAAGCCATTCGAAAGCGCATAAAACCGGATTGACTCTGCGATCGTCATGTTTTATGACTTTTATGAACTATTCGATTTGAGAGCCGTTTTTTTATGAGGGCTCGTCATTTTTTGATGTGAGTTTTCACGGTGTTCCGGTCGACGCCGGCGAGCAGG
Organism: Caenorhabditis auriculariae; assembly: GCA_904845305.1. Classification (NCBI taxonomy): domain Eukaryota; kingdom Metazoa; phylum Nematoda; class Chromadorea; order Rhabditida; family Rhabditidae; genus Caenorhabditis; species Caenorhabditis auriculariae. Next base: position 621,383 of record CAJGYM010000019.1, on the reverse strand, counting down.
AAAGAGCGGCGAGTCGAACTGACTGACAGATGGACTGTTGAGTGCACGAAACGCCTCACGTCACGCTCTTGGGTCGCGCGCCTCGCGTACTAATTGTATGAATCGCGAAAGGAATCAAGTGCCCGCAACTTTCAAATCATAAGGAGAGAAAACCGGAACCGGTACTGAAATGGGGTCGTTTTGGTTCTTGAATCGTTTAAAATTTACTAAATGTTGCAAAATAATCAAAGTTATTTTTTAGCTCCCTTACAAGGTGGTACCCTGTCCCAAACTTGGGAGTTTTCATGATTCTTTGAGACTTTCAAAGACACTCGACCGACGTGAGAGACGTCAATAAGGTACCAAGAAAAAGTTTTTTGAAAAGGGCTTGAAAAATATCAAATTTCTGTTTTTCTGACTGGAAAAAAGTTTTTTAGAGTTTATCACAGACGGATCATTCAAGGCGATTGTATTAAAATATAAAACAAGGTGAAAAAGCTGTATCCTGAAAATTTTCAGGCTCAATCTGCATATTTTCTACAAATGTTTTCAAAGTTTTTTATGGGGTTTAGCAGATATTCTCTATTGTTTTCAAGTATTCTGATCTATAAACCACTGAAGTTTGAAATCGATCCGCAATTATGAGTTTGCGTAGTTCTCTAGTAAGCTTTTTCAATACAGTTACGTCCTTTTTTTCAATAATTAGATGAAGCTCAAAAAAATCTGGTCACAAAAAGCCAGCCTCAAAAAATTTAAACTTAGATTTTTTTATTTAAGTTTAAATTTAAACTTAAATTTCTTATTTAGAGCATTAAGCTTGAAAATTTTAGTTTCCTTGAAGCGGGGAAAAAGAAACTTTGAATTTTAAAAAACCAACTTCGATGAAAGTTGATTTTTAGCCTGACCTATCAAAGACTAAAGAAAATTCGCAAAACTTTAACCAAAGTCGTTTCTTTACGATTATAAGGACCAGAGGACAATAGAAACGAAAATAAAATGAAAGTCAAGATCTTCACGAAACATGTCTATCTCGAAACTAGCGGGAAACTTCTTTTTTAGAAGGAAGAAGAGCTAAGATACAGTAAACCAGCGACCCATGAAGAAATAGAAAAAGAAATGTTTTCGAGATCGGCCAAAAAAGCCTACGTTTAATGACGACTCAACATCTGCCACATGAATTTTACTGCAAAACAGAAAAAAAAAAATTTAAGTGCTATCCCAAAAAGTATGAAATAACAACACAGCTGGGATAGAAAAAAAACTTGATATGGGTTTTCCTTTCCAGCTGTGCGAAGCTTTAATTGAGATTCTGAGATGGAGAATCTTTCTTATTTTGCATTGAAAAACGAAAGTTCGCTTGAAACTTTTTTTCAAAATCGAATTTCAAAAAAATTCAAAAAAATTTAAAAAAATCGGCAATCTTGAATAAATGAGAAAAAGGTCAGTTGTTGTTAGTAGAAAAATTCGTATTTTTTTGTTTATGTCAAAAATCCTAGTTTTTCATACCAATTTTTTTGAAAAATTTTGAAAAAAATTGGAATTCTAGAAGAGCTAGAAAAAAACTTCCCATCTTCTTTTTTTTTTTTGATTTCCAGAGAAACTTCTCTACAACTTCGAAAACAGCGAAGCCAAAAACGCAAATTATTCAAAACTTTCACTCGTAATAGCCGTCTTTGACGGAGTTTGAATGACTTCCGAACTAAGGGGTCTGAATGGCCCTAAGTGGGGTCCGACGTAATTGTTGCGAACACTGAATGAGCAGTTTTCTCAAATATTTCAACAAGTTTGAAGAGTGTCGAATGCGTGGAACTCATGGAAGGGTGCAAACTTTTCTTAGAATTTAGTCGAAAAAAGGAAAAAATGGGGATTTTGTTTAATACCGTTTCAGACCTTGAGCTTTTATCTCAGTAGATTCTTCATAAAAAATAAATATTCAACGTTTTTGAGTGATCACTAATTGCCTAAGAAGAGGAAAATTTCGTTTGACGGACCACTCAGATTTCTCTAGTGATCACTTAGGGGCTTGGAAAGATTTTTCTGCTTTTTTTTCTTCGTGATACCTAAGGTGTATGAAAAAAATTCCGCTTAAGTGGCCACTTGGTCTTCTTCAATAGTCACTCAAGCAAGGCTTGTAGGAGCGTCCGTTCGATCCGCGCGATGTCTGAGGTGTTCACTGCGAAAAACAGAATTCAAAAGTGTTTTGAAATCAAATTTTGTATTTCAAGCAAATTTCGAATTTTTTTTCTTTTGAAACCGCTCTGTTTGAATTTTAAAACGTCAAAAACGGCTATTCGTTACTAATTCTGTCTAAAAAAACAACAAACGATCGCACAAAAGCACCAGCTTCACCCAAAACAACCATCACATCCGGTTCTGTTTCTCAACAAATTTTTTATTGAGAGACCGTAAAATCGAATTTCCATAATCTTTCACGCAAACGCAACCGGCCGAGTGCAAATAAGCACTTGTTGTCAAATGTTTGTCATTGGGTGAGGCCTGTAGAAATTACAGCGCAACTGTGAAAATCGGCGTAAAGATTAGAGAGCAGGGTTCAAGTTTGAGCGTCAAAACCTGCTCGATAGGCTTGTTTGAAGAGTTCTTTTGAACTCATAGAGTTCATACTTTATATGATGGGTTGTATTTTCGGAAAACGGCTAAGAGTTGGGTGAAAAATGCAAGAAGTTATAATAAACAAATGTCGAGATCTCGGGTATTTAAAGTGAGTTTTTAGGTCTTTTTGCTTTAAAAGTCTTTTTTAAATGGAAGAATGATTTTAAAAAAATTCAAAACGCCATTTGCATTACCTGCTGAATGATTGCCTTATATAAAAAGTTAAGGCAGTCTCATCAAAAAAATAAATTTTTTTCAACAAATGCCAGTTGAACTGAAAAATTTTTTTAAGTTAGCTATTCTCAATTTTGTGACATAAGTAAAAAGAAAAAGCCTTCTCTCAAAAACTTTTTTTAGCAAGTTTACCGGTTAAAATTCTCAAATCCTATTTCGAATTTAGTTACCTATTCTGAAAAACCTGAAATTTTTTGATCTTTTCGGGATCCTTTTATTTTACACAGCTGCAAAAACTGTGTAAACTACAGCTGTCAACCGAATTTTTGCTTCGAGGTTTATTAAATACACAGGTAACAAAAAAACTACAATTACTGCCAAAAATCACCAAAAAAAACAAAATTGACTAAATGAAAGGAATATCGTACAGGAAAAAATCTTCAAAAAGCGACAAAAAGAAAAAACGGAGGTATTTGGTGGATTGTGCTTTTTTTCTCACAGAAACTACTTGATGCAAGCAAAATAAAATAATAAATTAAGATGGATCTCAAAAGATGGAGGCAGGAGGAACGCCGTAAGAAACGCTGTTTTTTGAACTTCAATAATGAATTCATCAATCAAAACGGCTGAGGTTTTTCGGTTGAGAAGGAGGATATGATAGGCTGATATGAAACAAGCAATAAATGATTTGAAACTAAACTAAGGAATAAAGAAAGAATGTATATACATTTGTTTTTCAATAGTGAACGACGTCGATTTCAGGAGAAGGGCAGACGGAAGAGCCTGACAAAAGTACGATTAGGGCATTAAATTTTATTTTTTTGCAAAGTTTATATAAAACTTCAAAAAAAGTAAAACTTAATGATAAAGATAACTATTTGAAAAAATTCCACTAAACTCATTGGAAATCGTAAAAATTGATGTTTCAATAATTATGACGCACTCAATATTTTTTGATTTTTGCAGTTTCTCGTTTTTTCAGCGTGTTTATTGGTTACAGTAGTAATTAATTTACCAATGAGAGCGCTGAAAAGGTGAAAATGCTTTTTAGTTACACCTTGTCTCACTCATCGCCCAATACGGATTACTCGAAAGTTCACAAATAATGAAATTACTGCAAAAAAGTCGAACTAGTGCTTTTCATTGAAGAATGTGCATAGGTTTCCAAAGAAAAAAATAGTGATCAATAAATACTCACTCGTGTCGCTTGGTGCATTAGTATCGAAAAGATCTTCAGCCGCATAAGCTCTGTTCATCAGAACAGTACCGTCCAGATCTGCAATCAAATGAAAAATCTCGATAATGAACAAAAGTTTCAAACCTCTGAACTTAGGGGCGTCTTCCCCAAACTGATAAACGATGAATTTTGGTTTCGAGTCTTCCAAAAGGAGAGCGCTGCCCGCTGGGGACAAAGGTTTGAGAAGCTGCACTCTTCCTGGAATAAATGAAGTGAAAGGGATTTCAAAAGGTCAAATTAACCTGGAATTGGAATCTGTTCGCTTTTGGATCGAGCGCTGTTGGTGCTGTCGCAAATCTTGACGTACTTCATCCAATTCGGAGACTTCTTGCATCGAATAAACTCGCTGATAGCAAGGCCGTGGTCATCGAAGACGTCGATCAACTGAGGGAACATCATGTCGACAAAGTGAAGAGCTGGAAATTCCTCCAAGTAGACGTTCCACTCCTTTGTTTTCTTGGTGATCGCGTAGAAAAGAGCTTCGTAGCCTTCTTTCGACTCGACTTTCACTCCAAGTCCTAAAGTGAGCGCGGCTTCAGACACCATTTTGTGACGGAGGTTCAATCTCTTGAAGTGGAAGACTCTTTGGCAACGTCGACGTGCGTTTCTGCGGTGTTGACGAACCGATGGAGTTGGCGTCGGTGTGGAGCTTCCCTCAAAAGTCACATCCGGAAAATCGTGGAGTTCCGGCTGCCGTTCTTCTTCAATCACTTCAGGCGCACATTTCAATTGACATCTCTTTGAAAATTCTTTACGATGAACTCGAGAATTTTCTTTCAGCTTCGACTGCATCAGTTCGAAAACAGGATGGCACTTTTCTTTAGTCGGAGTCTGGAAAATGTACACACGTCTCTGGAGCCGTTTTTTCTTCTTTTTTCCTCCTTCGCTCAAAATCTTGAGAATAGCTTGCGAATTCGCGGTACGAGGAACAGGGCGAGTGACTCCACTTTCTGAACTGCTTGATGATCCTCCAGAAAGCTCTTCGACAGAGTGGAAAATTGAGGGTTTCAGGCCGGGATACAATGGAGCTTCTGGGGATGTATCACCTTTCTTTTTCTTCGAAATTTTCTGAGTTGGATTGGCCAGCCAATTCGGGTTTCCGGCGTACATATTGGCAAGATGACACCAAACAGGAACCGCCTGTTCACTGACAGGCCCATTGCTTCTGGAAGACAAGGCGGAGACTCCTGGAAACGGAGCGTAGGTGGGATTGGTGCTTCCGATCTTCATGGGTCCGACTTGCATCTTCCGCATGAAGGTGACCGTGTCCATGTGGTCCATCTGCAAGCTTTCCTTCAGATATCCGACCTGCTCCATGTAGTCGAGCATCTGCTGTTTGTGCTCTTTCATGAACTTGGAGGAGTCGATTTTTCGTTGCAGAGCAATTTGCTGCTGTTCTTCAGTTTGACTGGGAACAGTTTTGAAGGCCGACTTGGAGCTGACGGTGATTCCAGGGCTCAGCAAGACCAGGAATCGACGGTAGGCGTTCCTTTGACGTTGTTTGTCGGCACGAAGTCTTCGACAGGCCCGCTGGAAACTTCTGCGGTACTGCAAGAGACGAGAGACCAAGTCGTTGTATTGGGACAATTCGAGTGAATCGATCTTCTCGTCTTGCTTCAAATCGAGTTGGATGATGTTGTTATTGTTGTTGCTAACGACCAAATGCTCCAGGAGGTCCGAAATTGTAGCGTCTGGACCTTTCGTCTCAATGTAGTGCTCCAACTTCTTCAAGTTGTTGAGAGCCCTGATGATGTCGGCCGTCTTCACATCTCTGGGCGTTCCATTTCGGAATCCTGGTGCCAGTTCGATCTGCATGTTCGCCAGAGACTCCGTGATACTGTCGAGGGGCAGGTCTTTATCAGCGATGTTGCTGGCCAGATGGTGACTACCTGGTGTTTTTGTCTTCTTTCGGGTCGCCTTTTGTCTTGGCATCGCTCTGAAAAACAAGATTGGAAATAGGATCAAAAAATCAAGATATTTCAGTGGTTTACTTAATAATAATAGATAGTTTATTCACTGCCATTATTTAACATAAAAAAAAATAATTGAAGAATAGATGATCAAGTGAAGGAACTTCTTGACTATCTCTCTCCGCTGGTTTTTTTAAACGTTAAAGCAGAAATAAATATGAGTTTTTAATATTCTCTTTTTTTATCTTCTAGAAAAATACACATCAATTTGTGAAAAAAATGACACGAACAAAAATGTTTGCGAAATATTATTTTATAATAAAAAAATTATTTCCTCATATCATATTTCTCATGCTGCCAAGCGCAAAGCTATTATTTCCATGTTTTTTTCAATTTTTTCCCTGAAAATATATTTCTTCTTACTTTTGACTGAATCTGTAGATAGACATGAAACATTTCAATAAAGAAAAAGAAAATTTGACCGCCATATTGAGTCGAATAAACATAAAGATCACTGAATTTGTCAAAATTGGTCCCGCCACGACGGGCAAAATGGCGCGCCAAAACAAAAGAACTTATAGTAACTTCGTACTTTTTTTTATATATACAAGTTAATTAAAAAAGAAAGTTTCATATTTTTTTAAAATGAACTTTTTAAAAAAAGCAATATTCAATTTCAACGAATTTTTTTGGCTTTGTGCAAAATCGAACGCGGTTATAGCTTCTTGAAAATTATGGCGCTCTTATCCAGTTTCAAAAAAACTACACTTCTAAATTTTTTTGATGATGAATCAAATTATAATAGAGCCATTTTTTTCTGATTTATCCAATTCAAAAAAAGACAAAAATAAAAACATTGCTTTCAATTATATATTGTTTGAAAAAACTTGCCTACTACTAAATTTTCTTTATCTAAAGATCACAAATGAATCTTGAAGAATTTTTCACTTTTTTTTATCATTTTGAACAGGCAAAGGTGCTTCTTTTCATCCAAGAAAGGATTTCGAACAGATTCAACACATATCAAAAAAGAAATGAAAAAGGCTCACTTTTCGGTAGGAAGATTTATTGGTTGAATCGGCAATACTTCGAGCAGAAGGTCATCAAATATGATGGGAAGTTGGACCGCGGAGAAGTCGTCGAGAAACGCTGTAAACTCGATGTAATGACTATCCAGGAGAGGACTCGGAGTACAGTACAGTAACCAACGTGGGTGGTCACAAGCGTGGGTTAGAGGAAAGGCGACGAGACAACAATAAAGATCGATGATGGTACTTATAGGAACAGAATGCATTGCCCCCAACTTTTTCTCGGATGTGATTTATTATTTTCCTGTCTCGTGAAGTTTGAACGTTAAAAGTTTTTCAAGGGAAGGTTTCTAGAAAAAAAATACAATTTTTCAGAGTTTGAAAAAAAAATCGAGTCTGAAGTTATCATTAAAAAAATTTCTAGAGTTTGAAGGAGACGATTCCAAAAAGGTAACAAGTTATCGGAAATAGAAATGAGATAGGTTCTAAACATTAATAAGAGGACTTTCATATGAGTTTTAGTCAGAAGTTTGAAACTGTCTAGTTTTAGCAATGTTGAATAGACTATTCTCTTTCATGGGAATAAAATAAAAATCAGGAAAGTTTCAAGAATTATGAGAGGAACGAATTTCAGATCAATAGAAAATGGTGGAAAATGAGGTAGTTTTAGATTTGAAAAAAAAAGGAAATTTCTGGAAAAACGTGTCTCTTCTCAATCTTAACTTTTCCTAAGTAGTCTTCATTCTAACCAGGAATTTGAAATATTGCAGATGTCCGTAGAGTTACACCAGTTTCCCACAGTTTTCACCCTGGAACCAGGATAAATTGCTGCTTACACACTTCCGCACAAAGGCCAACTGTTGATTCTCACATCTTCGACGACTTTTGAAGATTTTGATTGAAGCAGAAGATGCTGCTGATGATCACAATAATGGAAAAATGAAAGATGGAGGTTTTCGAAGCGATAAAGTATGATTTTTTATTACCTGATAATAGTTTTTTAGGTGGTTATGAAAATACTTTCAGGGCCTGGAACCCAAATATGAAAGAAATTAATGTCCCTGATTCCACAAAGTTATAAATTTGCAGCCGAAAAGTCTCAAACAAAAACCTCAAAGATTAGTGAAGCCTTGACTTGACCACGAAATGAACTGCAAATAGCAATATGTTCAAAAAACGTCACTCAAGATGAAAAATTCGTTTTTGCCGTCCCACACTCCCAGGGGTTTGTCATACACAAACATCAAGTCGAAAATGCATGACTTTTGACCAGAATTTTTTTTTAGGTGAGAAAAAGCTCAGGTAATTCTGAGATGATTTTTTTTAAATTTCAAGAGTAATAAGATTTCTTCAAGATCTCTAATTTTTCTGAAACAAATCGTGAGGATATTTTTTGCTGCTGTAGTTTCAACTGAATACTCCCCCTTTTACTTTCAAAAAAAAGCATGAAAGCTCTGGATTATTGATAAATCCTCCCTTTGAAAGACATTTTCCATACTTTTTTCTCAAAAATTTGTCAATCATGACCTCGCCCATGTGACTCAGAAGCTAAAATCCAATTACATTCATCGTGTCAATGTTGAAAGCTTGTCTCTCGTTTGCAGCCGTTTTCCGCAGTCAGAGACCTCCTTCAAGTTGTTCCACCTCGAACTTTTTCTCCACGTTTCCAATGAATGATTGCCCTAAGGCAGATCCAGAAAACAAGTGTCTCCGCAACGATGGTCGTAATGTGGTGATGGACGATGTTGGGTGTGTGGGTCTTAACGAGAAAAGATAACGCCGACCATTTACACGCTGATAATGAGGCGATTGACTCTTCATCTTTTAGACACAGCAAAAGCAAACAATCACACCATGAGAGCTGTAAACCTGTCAATTTGTGTCAAAAAAGGCTGTCTACTGACCCCCACACAAAAAAAAAGAAAGAATAGCAAAAACCCCTTGAAAAGCTTTTTCTCCGCGTCAATGGGAGCGTTCCCTTGGAACAACATCAGCCGAATGTTGCGAAAAAGCGACCAAAGGCCGAATAGAGTTTGTTATTTTGCTGGCAACTGAAGGAAGCGTCGGGATAATTGAGTAACAAACATGAAATGCCCAAAATAGGAACCCGCCTCAAATTGATTCCATTCGAAGGTTACTGTGAACTTGCTCATGAAAGTTGGATTTTTATATTTTTCTTAGACTAAAGAGAAAAACTAAAGGCCTGAAAAATGCTGTTCGATGTACAGATATATCTGGCAAACCAGTTCCATCGCATTTCTTTTCTGATAGTTGAGAATAGAAATCGAATAAGAGAATCTTGAAGAAAAAGGACCAAAAAAAATCCAAAAACTCCATTTTTCAAACTTCATGAAATCCCATCACCCTAGTTCAAAGCATTGTCCAAAAGTGGAAGTTAAAATTGAACTTGATTCAAAAAGTGGACATTTTACAAGATATCTATGTGGAATTTCTAATATTCTATGAATACTCTTTGATGTAGTGGATCGAGAACCTAAAAGACTCAAACTGCAAAACTTCCTATTTTTGAGAGCGGAAGCCTCAAAGGTTGCTTTTTTGGTCATGGAGCAAGAAAATAGAACTTTGAAGCGTTCGTGCTCAGAAAATGAATATTTGACACTCTCAGGATGTCCAGCTAGTACATGAAAAATATATTTGATTGGATTTTGATGATTTTCCAAAGTTTGCGGTGAATAAAACTCTTCCATTAAAACTTGAACTTGAATTGGAACTAAACAGTTTTGGCGTATCTTCAAGATTCTGATAATCAGTCAAAGACCACAAGCGTCTAAAAAGGAAAAACGAGATCGAGTAAAAACTTGTAGCTTGAAAAATAGATTTTGAAAACCGTAGTGAGCAATTTTATCAATGAAGTCATCATGTTTGAGGAACAAGAGGAATAAAAATACGGCAAAAATGTTGTTATCAGTTGAAACCGTCGAATAACCTCGATTTCTCGCTTCACCCAGTAGGAAACTTGTTTTAGGAAAATGAGTGTGCAAAATTCAAACAGAGCTGATAAGACAAGAAGGAAAATAATATTTCACGCTCATAAGATTCTTCGAAAGTTGGCATATATCCCACAAAGCCTCATTTCTAATTAGCGCTGAGCTGGCCAGAAAAACGGAAGAGATTCTTTGTTATTCACATTTTCCAGTTGGCCCTCTGGGATCGATATTTAGGCTTCGGAAGGTTATGAAAAATTGACAAGCCGGACCGAATTCAATTTTCAGCCGCGTTCCACCAATTGGAAGCTGAGGTTCAAAGTACATCAGCATAAACAAGAAAGGATTAGAAGACGTCGTGAATTGCAGGATTTCAGAGAAATCAGCAGTTTTCAACGAGGTATAAAGAATTTCTAATTTTTTGAGTTTCGGGATTTGATGGTGCTTTTTACATGGAAAAAGATGAGATTTCACTGTCCTTGTAGTTTTTTTTCCCTTGGTAGCGAAAAAAGTATGAAAATGATTATTTTTTTGAATTTTTATACCCTCAGATTGATCTCAAAAACTCGTGGCATTTGTCTTTTTTTCTGCACAGAAAAAAATCTTCAATCTTAATCTGTTATTCAAGAATTATGATAAAAAGCTAAACTTCTGACAGTTTTCCATTCCTCAGAGTTTGTGTACTTGAACCCAAAACTCATCTTATGTTCGAATGAAGTAAGAAAAGCTTATGGCTTATTTAGTGTAGATAAAGCCGTTTTGAGACAATTCTTTAAGAGGCTATCAGGCTATTTTGAAAAATAATAATGCCATATTTCTTTTATTTTTCATAATTGACACATTTTCCATTAATCAAAAAATTTTTCCAAAAAAATTAGATGGAGGGGCCGCAAAAGAAGAGAAACGAACGGAACTCGCATAATAAGCTAAGCCGATGTTGCGATATTTCAAGTGAGGAGAAGGAAAAAAAGTAAGTTAGCGAGAGAAAGAGAGTAAAAAACTTTGTAGCAAAACCTAGAAGCGCTCACCCACAGGCTCCCGAGTAGTGAAAACAATTTGCTCGCTAAGTTTAGCACTGCGAAATTTTGAGCTCATCAAACCTTCACAAAAAGCGTCTTCGCAACTTAGACGCAGTGTGAAAATAGAAGTAAAAAGCAGATTGAAAAATGAGCCATGAGATGGGAGAAAAGGAGCTTCATAATAAGCTAAGCCGATGTTGCGATATTTCTATTGAGAGAAAGAAAAAAGTGAGTGGGTGAGTGAGAAAAAAAAAATTATGAAGCTGAGCTATCTCACAGAGATAAAAAAAATGAGCTCTTGAAAATTTCGAGCAAATAGGACAACTTCATATTCGAGCGTTTTTAAATAGTTGAAGCTTGAAACTTTAAAATTTTGAATTTTCTTGAGATAATGCTGTTTTTTTCAAATGTTGATATGTAAATTTTAGAAGCATTCTGATTTTTCCGGTAGTAATAAGTTCCTGTTCATGTGCTTCATTCCGCGTTGAGAGAGTTAAAAGCAAAAATAAACACATTTCGCCGAAAGTTCGAATCCTTTGTAGTTCGCATTTTCCTAAACTTGAATAGAGTATGAAAGCAGTGAGAAACTAGAAAAATGCTTGACTTTTTTGAGAGCCTAGGGACTGGAGAAAAAAAAGCAGCTTAGCCAATGTTGCGATGTTTTGAAAGAGAAGCTGAAAAAGTAAAAGAGCGAGAGAGAAAAAGCTATGAATGACAATTGAGTGGCGTTCACCCTGAGGACCTTAAGACTTGGAAAATATTATCTCAACGGAAAAAGTTGCGTTTTGGCTTTCAAACATGTTTTTCTCATGGCTTTTACTGAAATATTCAGAGTACTTCATAAAATTTTAATTGAATGGGAAATGAGAAAAATGATTAAATCTTCATTTTCAACAAGCCTTTTTCAGTTTATTCATGTGACATTTAACAAGCGTAAAAAGATTTCAGGTGCCTAGAAATTAAAAAGCTTAGAAGCCGATGTTGCGATAATTCGTACGAAAAACAGAAAAAAATGAGTGAGTGAGGAAAAAAAGAGGCGGAGACTACAAACTAGAATCGAATAGCGCTCACCCCCAGGCTCTCTGGCAATGAAAAACTTCATCTCAATTAACTGACGGCAAAGAAACTCCAAAACCTTCATTAAGTGAAAACTTTTTGACAGGTTCAGAATCTTTTGAACATAGAAAAATGGAGGATGTAGAAAAATCTACAAAATTTTGCCTTCAATTTTTGGTTTTTTTGTTTTTGTTTGAATAGGTTGGGAAAACTGAAAAGCGCTTGATTTTCCCGGGTGCTCCAAGTTTAGCAAGATCATTCGGAAAGTATTCTGAAAAATAAAAAAAACCGATCAACTATTTTCAGGTGCCTTGGAACGGGAAAGCCATTTAGCCAATATTGCGATATTTCAAGTGCGAAGCAGTAAAATAGTTAGCGAGTGAGAGAAAAAGAGGCAAAAACTATAGGAGAAAAACTCAGTGGAGCGGCTACTCTCGTGCCCCAGGCAGTGAAGGTCCTCGTCTCTCGGACCTCAGCCTTCCGGTTTCTCTCCTCACGTTCTGCCAAAAGGGATAAGTGAGCAAGGGAACAAAAAAGATTCGAGGTGAACGAATAAGTTTTTCAGCTTTTCGGGGCTACGACAAATCGCGTCATTTTTTTCCAGCACAACATGCGCCGCGAATTTTGTTGAAATTAAAGATCCGAAGCCTGCAGGAGACCAAAAGAGCTTGTTTTCGTCGGGGCTCAGAAAAAAATTCCGTCGGCAATGACGGCAATGGAAATGGGGCTTCTGGTCGGCGAAAGTGAATATTTTCAAGCTTTATAGGAAACATTGTAGTTGCAAACTTAAAAAATTAGCTTCTTCCAAACTATATGATGAAAATGTAGTGCACACAGAAGAAGAAGGTAGAAAGTTCATGTTGAGTAATGCTACAATAACAAATCGCTCCAATAAGGCACAAACTTGTTAAAAAAGTAAGTTTGGCACGTGAGAAGAAAATTTTTTCCAAATTTATTTTTTTTGGAAGATATAGTACAACTTCGAGCCAAACAAATGGTAGAACGAAAAACCAGCAAAGAGATCGAAAAATTTCCGCTTGAAAAGTTTACGAAATCGAAAATGGAAGTTAGTTTCCTTCACGCTCCAATGAAATGTACCACTCCGTACCATCTTATTGCTCATTATTTTCGGAATCAAAAAATTATAGGTTGAGATACTTCTGCTTTATTCTCTGCATAGCTTAAATGACCAAAAATCCGACTTCGCGGAAGTTTCATATTTTCCAAAGTGATTCCCGAATGCATCGAGCAAATGCAGCGTGAATTTTGTTTTGCGAAACCTCACACGAAAAATGAAACAAACTCAAGAAATTCCAAACTTCAAGGTCGAACTTCTTTTCGAGGCAGTTTTTAATCAACTTTATTTGAAACAGGGAGATGAGAAAAAAACAGAAACTTTTTTACCGTTGACGTATTTCAAAAAACTTGTGTGAAATGCTGAAAACTTGAAAACTAAAAAGAAATTTCTTTTCCTTGGTGGCAAATTTGGAGCTCAGAAAACTTTGGGGCACTGAGAAAAATTTTTTTGTATCCTACAAGCGAGGGAGTTTTCATTACTTATATCACGTATATTTTAGCTTCAAAGTTAATTGAGAAAAACTGCAAAAAAGTTTCTTTTCAGTATCGAAAGAACGTCCGTGAACCTGAGAATACTTCATGTATGAATTTATGAAACATAAGAAAAAAACTTCCGAAACAGGATAAATTTAGTTTTTGCGGGATTATGAAGCTGGTGATTCCAGGAAAAAAGAAGTTTCTTTTTTTCAATCGGTTGCCTTTTCCGGAAGCTTTGAGAGCAACATCCTTCTTTGAGCAAAGGAAAACAAGCTCAGCTAAAATCTGGAAGGAAAGAAAAAAAATTATGAAAGAACGATTATAAAATGCGTGTCGCGGCTGGCTGCCTAATGCCGAATAATCTTCGTCTCAAGTTTCGCGGTCCTTCTGCCAGATAAGGACCTTAAGGTTCCACCTGCTGTGCTCAAGAGGGCGAAGGTGGGATACGGTGATTATTGATGGAAAAATTTGAAACCATGTTTTTCCGACATCTATACATTTATTTCTCCGTACTCGAAATGGAATGCTTGCAAACAGGCGCGGGAAAACAAGTTCGGATAAAACCAAGAGCCAGAACAGCTACAGGGATTTTAAACGCGAAAGTCTTTTCAGGTCGGGCGCAGTCAACGAAAAATGCAAGAAGTCGAGATAGTTTTGATCAAACACGACCATATTGCTTTTCCTACTTCTCCTAATAATCTTATCACGAAAACTTCATCAAGCTCTGATAATCCAATGAACGTCGAACTGATTCAATCGGAAACGGTGGATTAGACTTTTCTAAATTTGGGTCTTTCAGCAATACGGCATTCTTCAATAAACCTCGAACGAACTCAAACAACCTTTGACAAACAAAGAATGAGGTTGGTTAGATAGGCTGACCGCGAAAGATGTCATCAAGGTCGTGAGAGATGATTTAGGGTGATAGCAATATAACAGGCATTCAGAAGATTACGTACAAATGTATAGAATTACAAGGTGAAGGTGATTATAATTTTTTTTAAATCTCAACAGTGTAATTTGTCAAAAAAATGAGAGAAAGTCTAGGTTTTTTTGTTTATAATTGGAACTCATTTAAAAGTTTTATAGGGAGGTAGATTCCCTTTGCGTTTGAGAATTCCTTGAAAATTGACCGAAACACTCTTTGATGTACCAAAAAAATATCTTGAAAGTTTTAGCCTGCACAACTTCTGGGTTTTCGAATGAGGGCGAAATGAAGGCTCAAAGCCCCAAACTGGCCTATTTTAACTGACTTTGAGGGTTTTCTTTAAACTTGAGGTTTTCTTTCTCAAAAACTAAGAATTTGTGCAGGTAGAAACTTTCAGAATCGTCTTTCTCAAGGAGCGTTTTGACTAATTTTCAGAAAAATCCCAAAGTAAAATGACCTTCCTTGTTAGTAAGAATTCAAGTGAAAAAAAGTTAAGGTGAAAATAAGCTAAAATAACAGTCCAAATAATATTACGGAAGTGGAAGAAATTTCGAAATTTTAATCCCAAACGAGGCTGACGGAAAATTCACTAGAAGCATAAATAATTTCCGTTAATTTCAACATAAAATTGGGCACTTAAAGTAAAAATAGAACTTAGAATTTGTCTCGTAACTGGATACGTGTAAATGAGCCAGTTTTTCAGGGCTGACAGAGAAAAAAACTATCATAGTTTGCAACTTTAGCGAAAGTGCGAAGTTAAGTCTTTAGGAATTTCATTGTAAAAGTAATAAAGATGTAACGTCGACACTCTGCAAAACAAAAAAAGGATGTTGCGAAGCCGGGAACCTGTTCAAACGATTCATCATCTCACCACATCTGGGGCGCAAAAATGACAACGGATGAATTGTGAGCGTGAGAAAAAGAAAAAAGCAAAATTCTTCCTTATCTCACTGCAATTTTTCGAAAGGTTTCTCAAAAAGAACTGGTTGGGGGAGAGAGGAAGAAGGTTTTTTTTACATTGCCTGGGGGTGAAAAACAATGAGAGGAGCGGAAAAAAGAGAAGGGAATGATGAGAATGATGACAGCAAGGGAAAGAGAAAAACGTGATTGGCATTTCCAAGATATGTTGGATTATTGTTTGGATGCACTGAAAACATTGTTGATTCGATGAGCCAGTGTTTTTGCGTCAGTCACTCAAGATTATTCGTGGTTTTTACGGATGTAAATGGAGAATCTTGTGTTTCAAACGGCTCATTCGTGAAATGAAATTGAAGAAAATCGAAAAAATCTCAAAAAATATTATTATTAACTCACAAATGTCTTCAAAAGTCTTTTTCATTCCCACGCACAGAAATTGTTTTTAACTTCACATAAATGGCGAATTAATTTTTCTCACGCATTTTTGGTCTTCTGAATTAAATTGATTGATGCATATTTTTTTCATTCTTTTTCAAAAACTCGAAAAAAACAAGAAAAATTACAATCGCAAAGAAGAGAACATAACCGAGCGTTCCTGTCGGTTTAAAAATGGCTCACTATTCTTCCAATTTTGGGATGAATCACAAAGAGCTACAGGTACCGCCTTTGAATCATTCCATTGACCTAGAAGAAAATTTGAAAATTATTTTTCAAGCAGCTAATGAGCCTCATACTTGGAGAAAAATTGCAAAAAGAAGTTTTAAATAAGTTGAAAAAAAATCCATTTGGTAAATGTACTAATTGTTTTGATTTCGTGAAGGCCAAAAAACCAAAGTTCTGACACCGAATTCCACGGTCGCTTACTTCGGTTTACTCAAAGTACAGTAATTGCTCCTCAAACACCTAAAAACAGAAAAAATTGCGAAACCAAGAAAAATGGCAACATTAGGTGTGAAGGAATAAATTCTCGCCGTTTGTTCTACGGTAGAGAAGTTTTTGGATTGATGAGTTTCGGCGCAAAAACAGGCGCCCCCGCAAGGCCGTTCGAAAGAGAAAAGGGATACAAAATGGCGATTTCTCGAATTTTTATGAAGTAGAGATGAGAAAATAAGGAAAAGCTGCCAAGCCTCTATAGCTTTTCAAAGTTCGTTTGTACTTTCAATTTTTGGCAAAGGCCATTCATAGAAAAAGAGAAAATTATGGCCTATAAGTACTCATTAAAAGGAGGTTAACTCGTTTTTTTCAGCAGAATATGAGCCTATCGGTTACAATGGGATCTATTTTTATGGAAACTTTTAAGCTTTCTTGTGGAAACCAAGAATCAGAAGTTACTTTTGAGTTCTCAAAAGGTTGTAATCATTTTTAATAAAGCTTGAAATGACAAGAAAAGGTTTTGGGTGACCAGTTGAGGTTCTGGGAAAATTTGCAGAAATGTATTTTGGAGTCCTCTGAGACGAAAAAAAGCCTATTTCTCCATTTAACCTTTTAGAAAAATTGTAAAATCTTGAATATTCCCATCCACAGCTCAAAAACTTCACAAGTTTTTTACCTGCCCAGAAATCAGAAACGCGAAAATTTAACATCGCAATCTGAAATTAGAAGACCGCAGATACAACTTTTGACAAGCTTTAATGAATTTCGAACAGTCATATAACGTCATTTTTCAACGCGAAAAGCTGAGTGAGCGCTTTCAAAATTATTATCGAACTCCAATCATTATGAGAATAAATCCAAAAATCACCAAATATCGTCAAGAAGAAGTCGAAAATGCCAATTAGGAGACGCAGATGCGTGACAAAAGAGATTAAGGGAGCCCAGCTGAAAAGGATTTTCTGACCTGCCCTCTGTAATTAAGCGAGGAGAGGCCCATTTGTGGACTTGGCCGGATTTATATTGGCCTTCAAAGCTTTGGGGTGGAGCTAACCGTGACAAAAGCTCATCAGAGCGCGAAAAAACGCCGTATTCGAGAAAAAAAACTGGGTTTTCAGTCTGAGAACGCCCTCTTTTAGAGGGAATTGGAAAGTTGATTTAAGGAAGAATGAATTCTTAGAGTTTCACAAGATACGGTCAAATGGAAGGCTTTTTTTTCGGTTCCTGTGAGCTTAATTTTTCAATTTTACTGTATTTTCTAAACCGCTCCTGACAAGACAGGTAATTTTACTTTGCGGTTTCTAAAAATTTGCTCCAACACTCTCTGAAGGTTCAGATGAAGATCCCTTATTATCGCTACCTGCACAAACTTCCAGTTTTTGAGATATGATTTTTCAAAGTTTCAAAAAATGGGTTTTAGGCCAAACTCACCTTAAAAATCAATTATCTCGAAAAAGTAGATTTTTGGCACGGGTTGCAAATTTAAGGATCTTTCTAAAAACCTTCAAAGAGTGTTTTAGCGAATTTGTATTAAATTCCAAACCGCAAAGTAAAAATGACTTTTTCGTGTGAGAGGAAAAATAAATACAAAGGCAGAAAAAAATTCACTTTCTCAATTAAACGAATAAATTGAAAAACTTGAATTTTTTTTAATATGTGGAGACCCCAAAAATGAAGTCCCAAATTTAATTTTACTGGCAGTTTTTTGCGATTCCACGGTGTTTAAAGACCTGGAAACTTGTTATGATCCTTCAACCTAATCAGAATTGATTTTTTATTCATTTTGCTACAAAAATCGGAAAAAAAACTATTCAAAAACGTTCAAAAACAGCTCGAATCACAAACCACAAACTCAACAAAAAAATACGGTAAAGAAAAACGTGAACAGGTGACTTTGCCACAGCTCTGCAAACATTCTGAAACATGAACTTTGGAGCGAATTTTCAGTGTCCAACCTTGTTGAAACTACTTTTCTATGAAAAACACACTACTTCAAGTACTTCGGACACCAAACCCACCACTCGAAGCTTTTTTTGCAGTTTTCTCGCGAATACGGTTCTTAGCCTTGGCCCTTTCAACTCGGATGCATCAATCATTTCGGCCTAGCCGCTGAATATGTCACCTTATAAAACAACGGATGTGCGCCTGAAAAACGGCCTCTCAGACCGGTTTCGTTCGCAACAATGCTTTTTTTGTTGGAAGAAGATAGTTGAGGTTTTTTTTTCTTTTTCGTGAGGTTACGGTGGTCAAGGGCCGTTCCAACAAAACATACTCTTCTGACAGAGAAGGTCACTGAGCCTTTTAATTTCGGAACCTCTGTGAAAATCGGCTGAAGAACTCTTCGACGAGCTAGGAAAAATTTTTATAAAGTTTTGTTTTGATAACACTTTTTTTGAATGTTCAGAAATAAGTTAGCTGGCCGAAAAATTGTTATAGAGCAATTGTTTTGAGTGATTGTTTTCCGAAATTTGAAGTTCAGGCAGTTTTGCAATGAAAATCTTCATTTGAACAGCAACCTTGCAGTGAAATTGCTCAGTTCGATAAAGCCGATTCATTCCAAGCCTTGAAGTTTCTCGACAAGAAGGTTTTTTTAAGAAAAAAATGTGAAAAAAATCAGCTAAATTTTGTAGTTTCATCCAAAAAAATCAGAAATTGAAAAACTTTTTTTCACATCGACCAGACAAAAATAATATTTATTTATTTTTTTGTTAGGGATAAAAAAATTGTTCAAAATTGCAAAAATAAAAAAGAAATGAACCTTTATAAAGGCCAGAAAAAAACTTCTTCAAAAAATTTTTTTTCAAAAGAATCGGAATCGTTCCAGATCTTTTTCTTTACGAAAGATAGTTGTTCTGTTGAAGGGACGTATTCCTCTTTTTTTTCTTGACGAAAAGTACAGTAATCAGTGACACAGATAAGGTTTCATATCTTTGCAGAAAACCCCCGTTTGATGATAAATGAGCAAAACTGAAAGCCTCTCGATGAAAACTGGACCATTCGAGAACACTTTCTTTGACTAGAAAAAAGAGATTCGAGATCCGTTGGCTGTTGAGAAAGCATTTTGCAAAGTTTTTCGTGAGCTACGGTATGCAGCGATTTAGATAAGATTTTCACAGTGTCAAGAAAGTGAAATCAGCTGTTTTCCGTCGGAAATGGGCCGTTTCGGATTATTTCCCGTCTTGAAAAGATAATTCGTAATTTTTTTTCTGTGAGTAGAAGCCTTAGGACCATTGGTAAAAGTTTTCAAGGAAAAATAGTTTTTTTGAAAATGCTCCGTTGACATGAAGTGTATTGGTCAACTTTTATGAAAAAATAACAATGAAAAAAAAACAAGAAACGGTAAGATTCATTCACTTTCTCCCTTTTTTCGTGAAAGAAACGGTTTGAAACCCGTTGGCGAAGGTCATTACATAGTAAAAGAGTCCATGATGCCGTTTAATGCTATTTAAGAGTCAATAAAATCGGCGTTGTTTTGAACATGGAAATACAGGAAACGAAAATAAGTAAAAAAAGGTCATTTGGATATTAGAAAAAAATATTACGACTTTAATAGGCCTCAAAAAAAGTTTAAAACTGATTTATCTGATGATCGGCTGCTTAAGAACTCTTTTTTGACCTTCAGAATATGAAGGAAAAAAACTTGACGAAAAAGGGCGTAGAAATGAAAAATGGCTGTTTTTTGCAAAAAAATGTTGCGAACCGAGAGGCACTGCCTTTGACAAAAAACTTTGTCATCAATTTTTTTTGACCTTCAATAACAAGAAAAAAAAAACTCTTTGGTAAAAAACGAACAGATAGAAAAGTCGCACCTGCTCTTTCAGTTATCTTAAACATTCCATTTGAAATGAAAAGGCCTTTGGAAAAAATGCAGTTTGAAGAAAAATTAATCAAGTCGGAAGTGGCGTCACCCCTAATTTTGGGCAAAAAACGGTCTTCTCATGAAAATACAAGTTTCAAGGCCAGGCTCATTTATCTTTCGCGCCGCGTGCCGCTGAAAAACGGCAACTTTTAGGGTAATCTTCAAAGGCTTGAACTTGAGATGCGTGGTGCAAAAACGATTTATAATCTACGATTCGTATCGGCCAGGAGAAGTGGCTAAGGAAAAGTTGATTTCTGTTGCAGATAGGCAGCTTCGGGACCGTTTTCCCACTGCTGCCCCTAATTCAATTGAAGTCGCACGAAGGACGCCGTTTCTGTCGATGGAAAGTGAGAAAAAGGCCGTGAAAATGTTTTTGATGTAGAGCTGTCTTTCAGGAGATCTTGGGATCGGAGAGAGTTTGGATTCTGTTTGAGACAAGAATAGAAAATTCGGAATTGAGACATGAATCAGAGGGGATATCCGGCGCTTATTCTTACAAGCTTCTTGAGATTGGGATGAAGAAAAATCCTCAATTCGTTCTCAATGAATTATTATTCTGGTTTCGAAGAAAAACCGGAGTGAAAAAAAAGGTTTTTTTAGCTTTCAAGTTCGTTTAACCTGCTTGGTGACAGTCAAAAAAGTCAAGTTAGCGACAAAACTCGCTGCATTGTTCTCACAATTCTGGTCAAGTTGCTCAATCTATTTTGAAGTTGAAAGTTTTTCTCATCAGTTGGGTTTAAAAGGTTAAATCTTTCTTTTTCCTTCTTTCAGGCTGTTTGATAAAGTCAAAGTATATCAGGAAGAGTGTAAAGAGCAGGAAGAAAAAATCTATTGAACAAAAGTACATTTTATGGTAGCTTTTCACCTGTCGTGTTGATAAAAATTAAATTTATCTCAAAAAATAAAAATGAACTTCGCAGGAAAAGGCAAGAGATCTCAGGGAATTCCAACAAAAACAACGGGTGAAACAAAAAAATAGGAAGATGAATTCCTTTTCATGG
Organism: Caenorhabditis auriculariae; assembly: GCA_904845305.1. Taxonomy (NCBI): domain Eukaryota; kingdom Metazoa; phylum Nematoda; class Chromadorea; order Rhabditida; family Rhabditidae; genus Caenorhabditis; species Caenorhabditis auriculariae. Next base: position 600,295 of record CAJGYM010000019.1, on the reverse strand, counting down.
AATCGATCGATAATCGTTGACTTTTCCAAAAATGGGTTCATTTTGGAATCCTTCAGAAGGCAAGATGTACATTGGATGATTGAACCCGCGGAGGACCAATTCGATCTGAAATTAAATAAATTTTCCAGGTTTCCGATCATTTATGAAACAATATTATTAGAACGCAGTAAAGAAAGGAACTAAAAAAATATGAAAAAAAGCAAGAGATTGCAAAATTATAAAAGAGAAATTAAGATAATGAAAAAAATTAGTGATCGTGAGCCCCATTTTTGAAATTAATACGAAAAAAGTCTCA